>LPNX011170089.1:0-86107 GCA_001517045.1 Pseudotsuga menziesii
AATATTTGTCATAGATAGGTCGAGTATGATCCGTAGATCCCGTCATATACAAAATATACAAAATGTTGATCATCATCCATCAAAATTCCCTAGAACTATCCCTGCCCACCCTGGCCACTGGGACCACCTTGGTCCCCGTGATCTCTATGCACCCTAGCTTCCTCAACCTCCTCGGCCTCGGCAGCCTCTACCGCATCTCTATATACAAGTACTGCTCTAGCTACTTGCCTGAAAAGACATAGCCAAATTGGTGGAACCCCTACTACAAATTCCTGCATGGTTGTAGGTATATTCTCAATCCGTATCGTAGGTACTCGCTGGGTCAGCCTGGCCAGCTTCCCCTCTAGTACCCGGATCAATCCTGGGTCTCCCCCTACAACCGGACGCACGAACATATGAGGGTTCCCTTCAGGGTGGACTGGTTCAATATCTGCATTTTGACACATGAATAGGATTAAGACTTGTACATATGTATATATTCTATCATTGGAAAATTCATAAAAATTTGAAAATGATAAAAAATTAAAAATTACTTACCCATCTCGCCCCATATTCCTCCTGGAGGGAGGACAAGGTTGGGATCACCTTGGAAATCCATCCCGGCGTATGGAAACTGCTCCAGTGCTGGCAGCTGTTGTTCCCACCATGTATAAAAGTCATCATCATAAACGCTGTGTACTATGTCTCCTCCTCCTTGACGGAGGAAGATGTCTCCCCACCAGCTTAGCCTTGGCTGACGTGAAGACCTGACCTATAGTGGTATAGCAGGGTTCATGGCTGGTACTCTCTCGAAGAAGAACGCCACTAGTATGCTGGCATAGCCAAAATTCTTGCATCTTCCCCTTTTACAGTCGGATAGTTGTCTCTTCATGATGGGGAGAACTCCCGAGCACCAATCATAGAGAGCACCTCTAAAGCAGTCAACTGCCACCCTCATTTGATTCCTGGTGGCCATATGTAATCCTGTTGACCCTGCAAGTCTCACAATGGTACTAGCTAATACCTGGAGTGTGAAATCCTGGATGTCTGCAATAAGAACATTGCTGCCTTTCTTCTGAGTACCAGGTGAACAGAATATGTCAACATAGTTTTGGACACTCAAGGGGTCCCCGCCCCGGCTAGTGCCCTCCAAATTCACCGATGCCCCCCGTTGTGACAACCCGGTAATGAAATATATATCTTCCACGGTAAGCTCTAAGGTCTCACCTTGAAGATTGAACATCCCCATATCATGATCCCAGTAATTGACCATGAATTCCAGTAAGCGGACATTTTCCCGCATGGGTGATGTACAAAATAATTTCAACATCCCACATGTCCTCAATGCTTGGATGGTGGGCGCACTTTGGAGCGCCGCATGATCCATTATTTCATGCTCCCTTTCTCTCCACTCCAGCACCATATTTTTCCTGGCAAATACAAGTACTTGAGTTCAGTATTCCATAATAAAATTTTGAAAATATTGCATATTTTTAAAGTTTTACCCCATCGGGCAGCATTCGCGACTATCCATTGGGGAAAGTCACGGATCATTCGTGGCTGTCTAGTTAGACAACCCGCGAATGAAACACGTATTCGCGACTTGCATGCTTAGCAACCCGCGAATGCACACTGATGTAGTTTGGGATGATGTACAATACTGAATTCACCGTTAAATTTAATATTTGTTTGGATCAAATTGACGGGTTTAGGGTGTAGAATTACCTAAAGATGGAGGATTCCAATTCTGATGGTCCAATTCTCCACAGTAATCGATCAAAGGTAGAGGGTAATCTTGCTCTTTATGGTTCAAAAAGTTCAAATGGTAAGAATTGTTTTAATTTTCATTCTATTTATAGAAATAAATTTCATAAAGAGGGTCTCTTTCCTATAGTTTGAAATGTCAATCCACTAATACCATACTTTTGTGCCTTGGAACAGGTTTATCAACTTTTACAAAGTGTTATTGCTCCAATTGGGTGGTTTTGCTATTTCCAACACATGTTATCATCTTATCACTCCACATTAACCTTAGTATTTAACACTTTGCCATGGACTATGGTATTCTAAATCATTAGTCCCTTGTCTCTACCATTGTTCCTCCGTGGCTAGGGCCCTTATTCCATGAGTATCATCTTTATATGCCTTTGTCATTCTTTGGTGCTCATGCCGCCACTGTTTCAGGTTCAGGGGTGTCCTCTTAGGTATTTTTCATGCCAAATAGAGCTTCTTCTGATCCTCTTTTTACAAGCTATCCCTTTATAGGACTTCCCGCCCCTATGGAGTTTCTTTAGGCCCAGGTCTGACTCCTTCAAAACAGACTTGACTGCCGAGTTATCTCGTCCGTTCAAGCTCGTTAAGAATATGTGAACGGGCATCCGCATTGGTGATAGGTTATCTCTTTCTCGGACCATGCGGAATAATACGAGAAAGGATCACTCTCTTTTCTTTTGAATTGAGAAGAGTATTCTCAGGTATAGGTTTATCACTTTTTCGGACCTGAGGGACTAAATTTACGAAAAAGGAACACCCAGTTTGAGATTTGTTTTCTCTTTTTCGTGCTCTGGACCCAAACATGAAAAATATTCCGAGTGTACTTTGTGTCTTTGTCACACTCGTTAAACACTAAAGAACAAAGCAACGAGTTTATTGTTGTAAGCCCCATTTCTCGTAACCAAATGGATCTTTCCGAGTGATCTTTCTTTCCTTCACACTCGTAAAACTCAAGCTATCTTATGTTGTTCTGGAAGGAGCATTGGGTAGGTGGTAATTTAACCTTTTTCGGACCTCCCTGACTAAGTACGAAAAAGGTGCACCTTTTCTTCTTCGGAAGTTAAGAGAGTTCTTCTGTGGTTTGTTTTATACTTTTTCGGCCCCAGGAGACTAAATTGGACGAAAAAGGACCCCCCTGGAGTCTTCTTTGGCATTTTCAGACTCTCTAAATGTGAAAACACCGGCTGAGCACGTACTAGTTCGGGCTCTTTAAATCCATGAATCAATGAATCAAGCATTATTTTCCCATCTCTTCAAGCTTGTTAAAAAAAGAAGAGGGAACCAAGTTTACTTTCCTGGACTCATTAAAATTTAACAGGGAAGGTAAGGAAGAAGTTTTCTCTTGTTTTTAGTAATGGCAGCATGTCATCCTTGAACATAGCACTCTTTGTTTTTCGATATCCATGTTTTAGTGTCCACTTGTGTTCAGCTATCACTTTGGGTTTTTTACTCCTCCTCTTGTCCATTATACCTGGGGAATCTGATCATGTCTCCTACATGACAGATAAGTCTAGTTGTTCTATCTATCCATTGTACGCTGTCTTGGGTCATCTCTGTGTTGTGCTCACTGTTCAAGGACTCTACCAAATGTCTGATCTATATCCTGATCCCATCATTGTTATATCTGTTATCTATTTGTGTCTCCCTTCTTTTGCCGAGTTCCTAGTCACTCTTGTGATCCGTTGGAGGATCTGTTGCCTTCCTTATCACAGCATGGTTCCGTTGTTCAGCACTTCCTGATGGAGAAGACCTAGAGTTTTGATGATGGTACCTCTGGTTTCACTTTCATCATTGGTGAATTCCTTTGTTTCAGTTGTCAATTATCCCTTATTGGTTGACAAACTGTTGAATCCTTTCCATGTTCAAATTTAGCTTACCCTTATTCACACGGCTTGGATTGTACTGGTTCTTTGGGATCCTTTATGAATACCTTAGTCCCTCACATATGGGCTAAGTTGCGCAAGATTATGTTCGATATATCTACATAGCTTCCAGATCTTTGAAGACTCATCATTATTGTATATTGTGGCTTCGATCCACCTTTGTAATATACGTGGTTCTATACCCGTATCATATGATGTACTCAAATATTGTCAAGGAGCTAGTGTTCCAGTAAATTGAACATACCATCCTCAGATGTAATTTTGTATATGACATTACTATGTTTTGTTTCAGGTACTCTCTCTGTTCCATTGGATTTCTGAGTTCTTCAAAGCTAAATATTATAATGTATTTCGGCCATCGCTTCCCTCTGACCTCACACATTAGGGGGAATCTGTTATACACCTAAATGGCACCTCTCCGTCCGAGTGCCGACATCCCTCATTTTGGCACACAAAAGGACATCTATGGATAGAGGTTTTCCCAAAACACTATAGCTTGGCTTATGATGAAATTCATTCCTTATATACCCAGCTAGTTACTTTGCTATTTTACTATGTTGAGCCATATTCGCGACTCTTCTTTTATACAACTCACGAGTCATTCGTGAGTCTCGGTTGATGCAAGTCACGAATCTATGTATTCACGGGTTGCTCTACTACATACCCGCGAATGTGTCTCTTAACATTTAAACATAAAACACGTGCTAATTGGAGATTAGTTAACTCATTTAACTTAATTTCCTTAACTGCTACAACTTCCCCAACCTTCGAGAACTGCCTTATTTTACCCATATAAATACAGGCCTTGGGGAGGGTGTTGGTTACCTACATTTGGAGAGAAACGTTATGCTGGTGGAGTTTATATAGAATTTTTTGGAGCAGTGGAACTTAGAATCCTTTGGTTGCAGAGGAGTCCTTGTCTCAGGCATTGGGTTGTAATTTGAACTTCTTCATTATTGATAATAAAGAGAATCCTTCTTCTATATGTGTTTCATGTGTATTGGTTTGATAAATTTTTATGCTTATGCATCTTATATGTGATTTATCTAACCTGCTTATATATATATGAATCATCTTGTATCTGGAAGATTGTTTCTTGATAGGTGAAAGAGGAGCAACCTTGAAGACTTTGAAGGTGAAGCAGAGTAGAAGAGGACTAGCAAGGATCGACCTTCAGTAATCGAGTAAGTCTTTCTAATCCTTCTATTTCCTTTACTACACTTTAGAGTCAATTGTCTGCAAGTTGATTGAGTATGTTGGTAACCCCAGGCATTAGGTTATTAGGTGTATGATCCTGTACAACAGGTTCTGACAGAGTTTGGTATTCATACTTCCCCTTCAGTAGAATTTTTTTGTGATAATCAAAGTGCAATTAAAATTTCCAATGATTGAGTATGGGAGCTACAAACCAAACACATTGAATACCATATGCACTACATACTGAAACTAGTGCACGGTAAATATATCACCCTACATTAATGCCCTACAGAGGAGCAGGTTGTAGAAATATTCACAAAATATTTCACTGAAAATATATTTTTTATCACAAATCTCTTCTTGGTGTGAAGGTTTTATTTAGTTGTCCTTTGTTTTCATTTTTCATTTTGAGGGGGTTTTTTCCCATGAGGTTTTTCCCATTTCCTCAATTTATCAAGTAGTTACATTTTTTACATTAGATTGTATGGGTGACCTTTGCTCTCAATTTCCAGGGCCCAGGTTGTCTAAGTTTTGATTAATGGGGGGTGTTGGGATTTATTATAATCCTCCCTTGTCCACCATAGTCTAAATGCTAGTTTCCTAGCTTAGAATTATTTTTCCACTTCATTAGTGCCATGGGGAAGTTATCTGGGGTCCACCTACCACTTGATGCTCCAGTTTGCATGATTTTAGGAGCTGCAGAGGTCAATCCCTATAATTTAGGAACCCACACTTAGTCATGGGAGTCCCACCGTTGGTTCACCCTAGTCTTTTTTGAGTTATGCTGAGATGGGCATCAGTTAGTTCATATTTAGTTAAACTAGCGCCACATTTGCATGATTTAAGGAGGTTAGATGCCTTTTCTCACATACCTTGGCCAGTTAACTGATTATGAACTAATTTAGCTGTATGGAGTTACACTAGTGAGTCTTCAGTGGTAATTTTACCACAATTACTGATCTACAGAGTCATTCCAAGTCATGGAATTCGAATCACACCTAGTGGATTCAAATTCTCTTTATTTTGTCATGGATGTATTACATATAGGTTAATGATTATAAAATTATGGTTATGCTGTCAAATTTTTTCCTCTTGTCTGAATAATTTCACCATGATTGCTTGATTAACCTAACTGTAACCTCCCCATACCCCATAATGTGGATAAATTAAAAAAATTTCTTCAAAACCCCTTGTTCTCCTTTATAAACATAGGGAATGGATGTTAAACATGATTCAACATTCATTCTCTAGCTTAGAAATCACTGTAATAGTTGTTCTTCCCTTGACATATCCCTTTTGTGACCAGAAACACCTTTTCTGCACTGAATCTATCCTTTTCACACTCCCTGTTTCACTTTCTTCCCTTCTCACCTCGGAAATAAAAAATCAGAAACATAATGTGCGACAGAAATATTTAACCACTCTTCTACCTTCCTCCTTCTGTACTTCCAGTTGCTGCCTTTTCAATCTCAGAAATAGAAAATTAGAAACATAATGTGTGATGAAAACATTTAGCCACTCTTCTACCTTCCACCTTTCGCACTTCCTCTTTCTACCCTTCCAAACTCGAAAATCACAAATCAGAAACATAATGTGTGACGAAAACATTTAAACACTCTTTTGCTATCCACCTTCCGCACTTCTGCTTTTCGCCATTTCGACCTCAAAAATAGGGAATCTAAAACTTAATGTGCGACAGAAACACTTAACGACTCTTTCTCTTTTCACACTTCCTCTTTTTTCCCATCCGACCTCAAAAATAAAAAATAAAAAACATAATGTGCAACAAAAACATTTAACGGATCTTCTGCCTTCTGCCTTCTGCACTTCTGATTTTTGCCTTTCCGACCTCAGAACTCAGAAGTCAGAAACATAAAGTTCGACAGAAATACTTAACGACTCTTTCACCTTCCTCCTTCCACACTTTTGCTTCCACCCTTCCGACATCGATAATCGAAAAGTGGAAACATAACAAACGGCGGGATCCTTTACCCAATTCCTGCCTTCCTACTTCTGCAATTATACCTTCCACTGCGAAACTCGGAAATAGGGAAGACAACTTTCAACCTTAGCCTTTTCCTGCACTTCCAACTTCTGCTTTCCGATCTCGGACTTTAAGAATAAAAAACTTAACTTTTTTCCTTATAACTTTTCTATGTTTTCGACTTCCTCTTTTCGAACTGAGACTTCGGAAATCGGAAAACCCACTTTCTTCCTTGTTTTCAACTTCCCTTTTCACCTTCCACCTTTCACCTTTTGCAGGCGAATCCCGGGGTGTGGAAACACAAAAATTATGCCCTGTTCAACTTTCCCTTTTCCAATTTCCGCCTTCCAACTCTCTCAAGCGGATTCCAAGGGGTGGAAACACTAAGTTAGTTTCCTCCTGACTGTGATAGGATTCTAGCCTCCATGAACTTAGGAAAACACATTGCAAAAATACAAGGCATGTACATAAGTAAAATCCAAAACTTCTACTTAGCCATCAATAAGAATTCAACATGATCATAATAACTCATAAGCAAATACATGGCATAAACAAGCATAACATAGATACTTATCTTGATGATTAAGTTGTCCCACAACTAGCTATGTCGTTGCAACGTTCCACCCAACCATAGGCCAGTGTGTTCATTAATATCTCAACACCATTTCTGCCCCCGATCTGGGCATGATTTCCAAAAGGAACTAGGGAACAACAGGATTACACATAGCCAAAACACATAAAAAATATTCAAACCAACCTACAGTTCGGTTTCTTAGACTGTCCAACCAAGCCAATACAAAATTGGATTTCACAGGCTACTAAAGAAATGATTCACACATATCCAAACACATAACAAAACTTGACCAAACCAGCTAACAGTTTGGTTTCTCAGGATGTTAAGGCAATGGAAAGGTAGAATTTCTAAGCTAGTGACCTCAACCACAGAACTATGGACACCTACACCAGATCTATCCAGCTTGGCATTCCACAATACCTACACACCCAACAAAAGGAAGTATTCCCTTCACTGCTACACAATTCCCTCAGGCCATACCTTCCCTTCCAATGCTCTTCTGGGTGTGCATAAAGGATCTTCTAGCCCCTCTTGATCTATCTCTGAGGTTCCTCTCTTCACTAGGTTTATCAGCCAATTCTGGGTTTCTTCCACTCCTAAGTATTTCAGACCAAAACATGGATGCATATCACAACAAGGGATAAGGAAACACAACAACACAAGATTCACTCTGTAACACATAGACAATAGGTTTTCATACCACACTGTAGTTTAGGAGAGACATTGCATAACAACCCGTTCCGCCACTCAAGATAGTGAACAAACACAGGATCATGTTGCACCATCGTGAACAATCGCGACTCTGGGCTCAGGAATGAACAACGCGTGAATAAACGAATTATTTCCTTCCAAACTTGGAACAACCACAAAACCATTTCACGACTAAGGGAAAGGATGGATTGGCATGCATCACGTGCTTCCTTGCGTCAGAATCAAGATCGCGGCTTCCTAGACTGCAAACTTGTAGGCCTTTTTAGACAAGCAATCAGACTCCCATGCCTTTCTCTGCCCAAGGCATTAACTACATCAACCAACTTCTGGAAGGAATTGATGATTAAGGATAGAGGAAAAAAAGGTAGATGAGGGTTCATGGGTTCCCCCATTGACATATGGCCTCACCCTGAGGCTCAAGGGTTTGACTAACTCCCCACCCTATCCCTTATGGAATCATGCCCCCATCTCTTTCACATTGCAGTCCCATAGCTAGCTATGGTATTTCATTAAATTGTGTATTTACATGATATTCAAAATATGTTGTGCTTGACTTAGAACTATCACCATAGGCATCAAACTTGATCACCTATACAAAACACCAAATCAATGGCAGGAACTTGTCCTTGAGCTCCATGCCATGATTTGAATACAATATACATCATGTATAATTCAATACCATGGGGTCAAAATTAGGGTGTTACATTCCCCTCCACCTTCATTATCACTGTCCCTAGTGCTTTACAAAATTGGACAAAAATGGATGTGCCAATCGCATGGCATCCTCCAGCTCCCATGTAGTCTCTTTAGGACTGTAGTTCTCCCACTGAACCTTCACCTTTCCAATGGCTCAATTCCAAATTATTGTGACCTTCCTGTCAAGGATGCACAAGGGCTTGGTTTGGAACTCTCCCTCAGGTTCCACCTGAATCACATCCCAATTTATCACATGGTTAGGATCGTGTACATATTTCTTAAGAAAAGAAACATGAAAAACATTATGAGCACTAGTGCTAGCAGGCAATTCAATTCTATATGCAACTGGCCCTATTCTTTCAAGCACTTCAAATGGCACACAATATCTAGGTGACAACTTGGCACAACTTCAAATCTTCAAGGAACTCTTCCTTGCCCCCACTCTAAGGTAAACATGATCCCCAACATTGAATTCTCTATGCCCCCTATGCTTGTCTGCATAAATTTTTTGTCTATCTTGGGATGCTTTCATATTCTTCTAGATCTTTGCAACCTCCTGCTCTATTTCCCTTAGAAATTATGGACCAAGAAAAATCCTGTTTATCGGATTATCCCATGTCACTGGTGTCCTCCACCTTCTTCCATACAAGGCTTCATAAGGACTCATTCCCAATGATGCTTGTTTTCCATTATTATAGGAAAATTATGCCAAGCGTAAGTAATATTCCCACTTGGTTGGTTTGTTCATCACATACATGCGAAGCATGTCTTCCAGCACATGATTGAATCTCTCTATCTTTCCATCAGTCAGAGGATGGTAGGCAGTGCTGAAGTTCAACTTGGTACCCAAATATGCAAATAGAGCCTTCCAAAAATTGGAAGTGAACTTAGGATCCCTCTCAAAGACTATTTCCCTAGGAAATCCATGCAATCATAAAATATCCTTCATGAATAATTTTGAAATGGCATAAGTCTTATAAGTGGACTTGACTGGTATCAAATGTGTTGCCTTTGTAAACTTGTCCACCACAACCATGATGGAATCATGTTTCCTCCAAGTCATTGGAAATCCTATAATAAAATCCATGGAAAAAACTTCCCATTTCCATTCTAGAACTGGAAAAGGTTGCAACAAACATGTTGGGTTTTGATGCTCAACCTTCACTTGTTGACATTTCATGCACTTTGGAATATACTTAGCAATGCCCTTCTTCATTCCTGACCAAAAATACATCTTTCTGGTTGTAGCAATTGTATTCTGATATCCTGGGTGACCAGAATATGGAGCTTGATGGATCCCATCCACAACGATTCTCCTCAAATATGCTACATTTGGAATATAAATTCCGTTTTTATAAGTAATAAGTACATCTTATTCCAATTTATATCCCTCATACCTCTTCTCAAGACTTTTTTGGAGCAATTTGTCCTTGATCTGCACATAGATTTCATCTTCAATAGTATGATTAACAATCTGTTGTCTCAAATCTAAATGGAAAATACTAAGAGATTCCACATGCATGTCAAGCACCTTCCTGCTGAGTGCATCAACCAATTTATTTTATTTCCCTTTTATGTGTTTGATTTCAAAATCAAACTCACATAAAAACTCCAGCCATCTATCTTGCCTAGCATTTAGAGTAGGTTGCTCAAACAAATATTTCAAACCACAATGGTCTGTCCTTAAATCAAATTTTCTACCCATTAAGTAATGCCTCCACATTTTGAGAGCATGTACTATGGCTGCAAGTACTAAATAATGAGTGGCATAGTTCTTATCATGATCCTTCCACTTTATTGATTCATAGCATACCATGTGGTTGTATTGCATAAGAACTCCTCCAAGTCCTTAACCACATGCATCAGTACACACCACAAAATATTTTTCTGGATCTGCAATCTTGAATACTGGTGCACTTGTGAGAATATTCTTCAACTTCTATAAGCTTTATTAACACCTTCGTGTCCATTAAAACTTTATTCCCTTCTTTTTCAAAGAAGTGATTGAATGTGCAACCTTGGAGAATCCCTCAATGAATCTCTTGTAGTATCCTACAAGTCCCATAAAAGATCTCACATCTGTCACATTTCTTTAGATTTGCCAATTCATAATGGCTTCAATCTTTTCGAGGTCTACAAATATTCCTTCATCTAAGATAATGTGACCCAAATAATGAATTTTATCTTTATAGAATTCACATTTGCTCAATTTGGCATACAACTTATGCTCCCTGAGCAATTGCAATGTCAATCTAAGATGTTCTTCATGTTCTTCCTCATTATTAGAATAAATAAGAATGTCATCAAGGAAAATAAGAACAAACTTGTCCAGATACTTGCTTAAAACATTATTCATGAGACACATAAATGTAGCTGGTGCATTTGTGAGACCAAAAGGTACCACTACAAACTCATAATGTCCATACCTTGTTCTAAATGTTGTCTTATGAATACCTTCATCCTTGATTCTTACCTGATGGTAACTAGACCTTAAGTCAATCATGGAAAGTACCTTTGCTCCTCTCATTTGATCAAATAGGTCATCAATTAAAGGTAAAGGGTATTTATTCTTCACAGTGACTTTGTTCAGCTATCTATAATCAATACACAACCTGAGTGAACCATCTTTATTTTTCACAAACATAACAGGTGCTCCCTAAGGAGACACACTCAAACTGATATACTTATTTTCCAACAACTCTTGCAAATGCATCTTCAACTCTAGCAATTCTAGTGTACTCATCCTGTAGGGTGTCTTGGACAATGGTGCTTCTCTTGCACAATTTCAATTGTGAAATCAATGTCTCTCTTTGGAGGAAGTCCTAGAATCTCGTCAGGAAAAACATCCTTGAATTCCTGCAACACATGAAAGTCCTCTAGCCTAGGAGTTTCATTCTGCAATGCCTCCCACAAATGATATGCATACAATCTACAACCTTTCCTACATAACTTCTTCAGCTGCATGGATGAAATCTTCCTAACAGAAATCACCTTTGGAATTCCTCTGACAACCCTTAAGTTTCCTTCTTCATCTATGCACTCAAAATTCGTATTGTAACAACCAATATTTACTCTGTGTGCTTCCAACCAATCCATTCCAATGAGAACATCATAGGAACAAAGTGGTAGAACATTCATATCTACACAAGTGACTAGCCCATTCATAACCAATGGACATATTTCTACCATTTCATTGACCTTTCTCTTAGTCCTAGTGGCTAGCTGAACTAACCATGATTTGCTATGCTTTAACTTCTTAAAAGCACAAATATCAACTACTCTAGGAGTAATATAACTGTGAGTATATCCAGGGTATATCAAAACAGAAATAGATTGCTTAGAAATATTACCTGCAACTTCAACCATAGTTGGTTGATGATATCCCTAGAGGTCCTCCAGCGATGCATAAATCCTAGGGATAGTCCTTGCTACTTGACCCACTTTTTCATCTTTTTAAATGTTGTGTGTTTTCCCCACATACTCATTCTCAAGTTGACAATTCTTGTGCAGATAGGTTCCTCCACATGTCCAACATTGGAGAGGTACTTCTCTAATTTCTTTTGGATTTCTTGGCTTTCCCCCCATAATTTTAGATGGATGGTTCACAGCTGCCTGCTTTTGCTGATTTCAAAAGTGAGAAGGTTTGAAACCTTTCTTCCTTTAGTCAGACTTCTCATTATTTTTTCCTTCTAGGCATTATGCTAATCAGGTTTTCCTTTCCTTTGCTCACAGTTATACTTATCTTTCGTTATGGATTCTTCCAGAGTTTTAGGCTCAATAAATTCAATTCTGTCTCTGTATGCTTGAGGTAGCCCACTCAAAAAACGCTGGATTTTACTTTCTCATCCTTGATGTACCTAACATACCTTAACAACTCTAAGAATTTATTTGCATACTCTTCCATGGTCAGCTGCCCCAATCCCAACTCATGGAATTCCTTAATCTTACCATCATAGTACCTATCAGAGAGGTACTTCTACCTAAAAAACCTATGGAACTGCTTCGACAGAATATTCATTTCCCTGATCGTCTTCACTTTCTTGAAGTCCTCCCACCATATTGATGCTCTTCCAGTCAAATTGAAGATGACTAACCTAGCCTTCATATTTCCATAGTAGTCTTGGACTTGGACATATTTTCTCATCCCAAGAAGCCAAGCTTCAGCTTCTTGACCGTTCTTTATTTCACCATTAAAGGTAGCAGTCCTTACCTTCTTAAATTCCTCACGTGCATGGTTCTGGTAGCACCTCTTTTTCTTATTCCTGTGAGAAGAAGAACTTGAATCCCCAGTGGATCCTTCAGAGTCAGATGATCCACTAGAAGACATATTTCTTCTTTAGAAAATTCTTTTACTTCCTTCTAGATGTACTGCACGACGCCCATAGCTCATCTTCCTTTGGATGTCTGTCAAACTCTGCAGCATGGCTCTATTCAGATTATTTTTCTCTTCCTAAGCTTTAATTATTCTCTCATTATCTTCTCTGTAGCTTTGCTTCTCCACCCTTAGGATTTTCATGGTGGATGCAAAATCCTGGGGAGTATCTTAACATCTCCTTCCATTCGAATTTGTCTCAGTATTCCCAACTTGAACGTTTTCTCCCATAGCATCTTCCTCATGCTCATAGGGATTTTGTGCATCATTCATGCCATAGGTTCTCATGGCTGAGCCAAAAAACTACTTTTTCAATCTCCATTATGACTTTGCAAAATGTGTTAACAAAATCATTTGTTATTTGCATAGCAATTTCATAATTAAAAACAATTTACTTAGTGTCACCTGGCCCATCTAGGCCTAATGTTGTAACCATTAGCTCTGATATCAATCTGTAATGTCCCCATACCCCATAATGCAGATAAATTAAAAAAATTTCTTCAAGAACCCTTGTTCTAATTTTGAAACATAGGGCATGGACGTTAACACACCATTCAACATTCATTCTCAAGATTAGAAATCACTATAATAGTCATTCCTCCCTTGACATATCCCTTCTGCGACCGGAAACACCTTTTTTGCACTGAACCTATCCTTTCTCCATTCTGCGTTCTGCACTTCTTCTTTCCTCCCTTCCGACCTTGAAAATCATAAATCAGAAACATAATGTGTGACAAAAACATTTAACCACTCTTCCTCCTTTCGCGCTTCTACTTTCCGCCCTTCTGACCTTGGAAATCAGAAATCGAAAACATAATGTGCGACAAAAACATTTAGCCACTCTTCTGCCTTCTGCACTTCCACTTTCCTCCCTTCCAACCTCAGAAATAGGAAATCAAAAACATAATGTGCGATAGAAACATTTAAACACTCTTCCACCATCCGCCTTCCACACTTTCTCTTTTCAACCTTTCGACCTCGAAAATCGGGAATCAGAAACTTAATGTGCGCCGACGGAAACACTTCATGATTCTTCCACCTTTCGCACTTCCTCTTTCCACCATTTTGACCTTGAAAATAGGAAATTGGAAACATAATGTGCAACAGAAACATTTAATGACTCTTCCGCCTTCTGCACTTCCTCTTTCTGCCTTTCCGACCTTGGAACTCGGAATTCGAAAACATAAAGTTTGTTGGAAATACTTAACAACTCTCATTAGAGGAAATTTCAACTCAAAATGGGGCTTTTAATCATAATTCAAATTTCATGTCATCATGTGTTAGCTAATGAAATTGCTTTAAATTTGAAATACCGTATAGGTCTTAAACAAAATTTTAATATAAATTTGGGGATAGGTATCATAAAAAAAATACTTTTTTGTTTGTATTTTTGACATATCTCCATGTGTTTTTACTCAAATTTCAATCAGGAGAGCTCGTTGGATGCAAAATTAAATTATGCATCCAATAAATACCCACTCGACATACTTTTAACAGACCTTGCTACCCCAAAAAAATATATACCGAAAAAACATGACGATGACATCATCATCACATTTTTTAAGATATTTCTTCTTTTTGGGGTAGTGGGGTCCGGAAAAAGTATGTTGAGTGGGTAATCGTTGGATGCATAATTTAATTTCACATCCAACGAGCTCTCCCGATCGAAATTTGAGTAAAACAACAGGGAGATATGTCGAAAATATGAACAAAAAGTAGTTTTTTCTTTTATAACTCCAAAATTAATAAATATTATTTTATTATTTTAACTATTATTTTATTATTTTTCTTAGGAGGCCCATTTTGAGTTGAAATTTCTTCTAATTTCCACCTTCTACCTTCCTCACTTCTGCTTTCACCCTTCCAATCTCGTAACTCGGAAACTAGAGACATAAAAAATGGCAGAATCCTTTACCCACTTTCCACCTTCTGACTTCCACACTTCCGCCTTCCGCTGTGGAACTCGAAAACCGGAAACATAAAAAATGGTGGAATCCTTTACCCACTTTCCGCCTTCCAACTTACACACTTCCTCCTTCCGCTGCAGAACTTAGAAATTGGAAAAATAACTTTCGACCTTATCCTTTTCCTGCACTTCTGACTTTCGCTTTTCGACCTCAGACTTTGGAAATATGAAAAATATTTTTTTTCCTCAGAACTTTTATGCACTTCCGACTTCCACAGGTAGATCTGGGGGTGCAGAAACACAACAATTTTTCCCTGTTCAACTTTCCCTTTTTCAGTTTCCACCTTCCACCTCCCTCAGTCGGATTCTAAGGGGAAAAAACACTAAGTCACTTGCATCCTGACTCTATAACAGGATTCTAGCCTCCATGAACTTAGACAAATGCATTGCAAAAACATAAGGTATGTACATAAGTAAAATGCAGGAAAACATAACAGAAGTAAACCTCTACTTAACCATTAATAAGAATTCAACATGATCATAATAACTCATAACAAAATACGAGTAAACAAGCATAACAGAGATACTTATCTTGATGATTAAGTTGTCCCACAACTAGCTATGTCACTGCAATGTTCCACCCAACCATAGGCCAGCGTGTTCATTAATCTCTCAAAACCACTACTACCCCTGAGCTGGGAATGATTTCCACAAGAAACTAGGGAAAATCAAGCTTACACCTAGCCAAAACACATCAAACATAGTCAAACCAACCTATAGTTGGGTTTCTCAGACTGTACAGCCAAGCCAATACAAAATTGGGTTTCACAGGCTACTAAAGCAATGATTCACACATAGCCAAACCATCTAATAGTTGGGTTTCTCAGGTTGCTAAGACAATGGAAAGATAGAATTGCTAATCTAGTGAGCTCAACCACAGAACTATGGACACCTACACTAGATATATCCAACTTGGAATTCCACAATACCTACACACCCAACACAAGGAATTATTCCCTTCACTACTACACAGTTCCCTTAGGCCATACCTTCCCTTCCAATGCTCTTCCGGGTGTGCATAAAGGATCTTCCAGCCCCTCTTGATATGTCTGTGAGGTTCCTCTCTTCACTAGGTTTATCAGCCAATTCAGGGCATCTTCCACTCCTAAGTATTTTAGACCAAAACATGGATGCACATCACAGCAAGGGCCATAAGGAAACACAGCAACACGGGATTCACTCTATAACACACAGACAACAGGTTTTCATACCACATTGTAGTTCAGGAGAGACACTGCAAAACAACCCTTTCCGCCACTCCAGACAGTGAACAAACACAGGATCACAATGCAACACCATGAATAATTGTGACTTCGAGATCGAGAATGAACAACATGTCAATAAACGAATCGTGTTATCCTCAATGAGGAAAAACCACAAAACCATTTGACAACTGAGGGAAAGGATGGACTAGCATGCATCACGTTCTACCTTGCATCAAAACAAAGATCACGACTTCTCATACTGTAGACTTGCAGGCTTTCTCAGACAAGAAATCAGACTACCATGCCTTGCTTTGCCCAAGGAATTAACTAACTCAACCAACTTTTGGAAGAAATTAATTATTGAGGACATATGACAAAAAGGTAGCTAAGGGTTCATGGGTTCCCCCATTGACATCTAGCCTCACCCTAAGTCTTAGGTGTTTGAATAACTCCCCACCCTATCCCTTGTGGAATCATGGCCCCATCTCTTTCACGTTGCAGTCCCATAGCTAGCTATGGTATTTTATTAAATTGTGTATTTACATGATATTCAAAATATGTTGTGCTTGACTTAGCACTATCATGATAGGAATCAACCTTGATCATCTATACAAAACACTAGATCAATGGCAGGGCCTTGGCCTTGAGCTCCATGCCATATTTTGAATACAATATACATCATGTGCAATTCAATACCATGGGGTCAAAACCGTGGCACACATTCCCCTCCCCCTAGGGGTCAAAACTAGGTTGTTACATTCCCCTACCGAAATTATTCTTCCTCATTCATTCTTCTTTCATAGTAAGGTTCTATCCAGCCTAATGATTCTATAACTTTGCTAAATTTAACATTTTTTATCCCGTTTTGGACTAGGATTGGGAGTAGGAACTGGATCTAGATATGGATCTAATTGAACTTCATCCTCAATTCAAAAATATGATTCAACTTGGTCCTCAACTTCAAATTTTGAATAATCACAAGAAACATCATATCATTTGAAAATGGTTTAGGTAGAATGGATTTACCTTCCTTTTTAACTAGTTGCATAGATTGCATTGGATCTGAGTATGGAAAAAATGTGAGAAATCATATGCCTTGGAGGCATGGTTTGTAACACATTTCATTATCCTCTTCCCAGTAGAGATATATAAGATCTCAACTAATCCAGGTTCAAATACAATTCACTTTGGTGAGCCTGTATGAGTCATTTGATATACAAACAATAGATCTCCTACTAAGCAGGTCACATAGAGAACTGTTTTGAACAATCCATGTTATAATTTTATTGTGCCCTTCCATTTAGCTTGTATATGAGTATCATCTCCCATGTGAATACTTGGACCTAAGATAGATTTAATGAAGATAATGATTCTTTGGAGGAAACCATTTGGTTGGAGGCTCTTTAATCAATGAGAAAGGCTTGATATTTTGAAAATATAGCCTTCAGTGCATGGAATATCCCATGATCTTCAGTCTTTCCCCTAGAATCAACCTTCCTTGTGCCTTTAGAGAGGACAATATTATGTTGTTCAAGAAGTCTTGACATTTGATCTATGGTTTTCTTCATACAACTTTTCTCTAAATGGTTTCATTTCTTACAATAGGAGCACTTGGCCTTTACCAACCTATTTTGTTTGTCCTTCTTGGAACATGGGGTTCCATCTGATGGATCAAACTAATCCTTTGATTTGAAATTAGTTTTCTTTTTGTCCTTCCCATTCTAACTCCCTTTAGCTTTTGCATTCTTGGTCTCCCCAACCAAAAGAGCTTGATTCTTGGAGTCTCTGAGGGCTCCCATTTGGAACAACTTGTCTTTTTCTTGAATGATGGATTTAGTGAATGCATTAAGTGAGGACATTCACCATTTTTTGGTAGTTAGTTTCCCGTAGTGGAAGGTGGATACAAATACTGAAAATTCTAGGCCAAGATTTCTCATAATGGAGAGCACCAGTTTCTCGTCCTTCTTGTCAATTCCACACTTCTTGCACTGCATGACCAAAGACTTAAACTTGGAGAAGAATTACTGGATGGTTTCAAAATTGTTGGGTTGAAAAGATATCAGTTCATTCTCCAAAATGTGGTCTCTTAGCTCATCCTACTTTCCAAACAATTATTCGAGCTACTTTCATACTTCCCTTGGTGTTTTTAATCCATGAAGGAAGAAGAGTAACCCCCTAGAGATATGAATGCACATCAAACCAAAGGCTTCATCCAATTTATTGAGGTAATTTGATTTCTCTAAAGGTTTCTAGGGTTCTACCTCCTTTCCCATTGTGGCCCTATACATACCTTTGTTACACAACACAATCTACATATCTACCCTCCAATCAAGAAAATTGAAGGGCATGAGGATCCTCGGTGACAACGTTGTTGAATTCTCCATTTTGCAGCTTCAGGAGCAACATGATTCTTATGAATTATTTAATTTACATGCATAAAAATTTTAATTCAAAGGAAAACCAATTCAATAACTCTCTACTTCGACATGTGCACATTATCAAGGTGCTTCACACATGTATAGACTTCTTTGGATAAATCCAGAGGGAGAAAGGCAAAAATATTAGGAATTATGTGGAACCCAATTGCTTCTGGTGCATCAATGGAAGTTTCTAAGGATTGAAAATGGCCTGAGCATCTTCTTTGATACCATGTAAAATTAACAAAGCTACAGGATCATCAAGCTATATTGAACCTCACTGTGAAATAATAATTAACGAGGAAGAATAATTAGTGCTTGAATGTCAAAAAATCATGCTGAAATAGACAAGAGGAAAAAAATTGATAGCATAATATTGATCTCATAAACCTTAACCTTTATGTAATACACTCATGATACAATAAATAGAATTTGAATAGTCTAGGAGTGATTTGAATTCCATGAATTGGAATGACTCTAGAGATCACTAACTATGGGAATATCATCACTTGAGACTCACTAGTGTAACTCTAGACAACTAAATCACTTCATAATCAGTTAACTAACTAAGGTAGGTGAGGAAAGGTGCCTAACCTTCTTAAATCATGAAAATGTGGTGCTAAGCTAGATGAAGATAAATTGAATGTGTCCCATTAGAGAATAACTCAACACTGATTAGGGTGAACTAATGGTGGGACTCCCATGACTTAGTGTGGGTTCCTAAAATATGGGGATTGGCCTCTGGAGATCCTAAGCTAATGCATATTGTCGTATCAAGTGGTAGTTGGGCCCCATAGAACTTCTCCATGGCACTAATGAAGTGGAAACATGCTCCTAAGCTAGTAAAATGACATTTAGACTATGGTGGACAAGGGAGGATTAAAAATAATCCTAACATGATACTCTGATTACTTAAAACTAATTTCTCCATTAATGGCAATCCATAAATTCCTAATTGAATACAATTTTTCTATTACAGCTTAATTGACTAAGCCATCTTTATTTGTTCACTAGTCAAGCTTCTTGTTGTCTATGTGTTTGTCAAATTCATGGTCTCTTTTATGCTTTTCAACTTCTCATCAACCAATCAACTATTCTAGTTGGCTATTCGACCATATTTCCTCCATGTGCCATCTTCAATTCCAGTCAACTTGTCAACTTGTCAACTATCAACTTCAACCGTTAATTTGTAGGAAAAAAGTATAACATACCCAACATTCTTCGACTTGTTTTTTTCCTGGAATACACAAGATATTTTAAAACTTCGATTCACTTGAACAAGGCTGACATGCCCATTGTTTTCCTACACCAAGTAAACTTCTTGGTGCTCACAGACTTGGTTGAAGAGTCTGCAATATTCTTCAATGTGTCTAAATTTTCCGTAACACTTTATAGTTCTCCACCAATTATCTCACAAAATGGTACTATACATTAATAATATTTGTCTTTGAATGGTATACAAGCTTCTTTTCTAGGAAGATTGCACTTTGACTATCACAATTAAAACTAACAACTTGTTGTTTAAACCCAACTTATGAACACAATATCTGCAACCAAACTGCTTCTTTGCTTGCATGAGAAGCTGCCATGTATTCAGCCTCAATAATCAATAGTGCAACAACCGACTGCCTCCTACTCATCCAAGATTGCCCCATTGAATAATTTGAAAACATATCCATTGGTCAAACATCTATGATCGATGTCTCTAGCCTAGTTAGAGTCAACAAAAGCACATACACTTATTGTTTTATTAGTTTGTTTTCCTTAGTAGCAAATTGCAAAATCTATTGTGACACACAAATACTTGAATACTCTTTTAACAACAATTTTGTGCTATTTTCCATGTGTTGAGATGTACCTACTCATTACTCCAACTACATGGGAAATATTAATTTGATTACAGACCATTGCATACATCATACTACCTACAACACTAGCATAGGGCACATGTGCCATGTAGTCTATCTCTTCTCATTCATAGGACATTATCTATTATATAATTAAACTCCTACATGAATAGGGACCTTAACCAGTTTGCACTCCTACATGTTGAAGCGTTTCAAAACTATTTCAACATATTTATTATGATTTAACAAAATCCTTCTACCTACTCAATCTCCTTTAATTTCTATTCCAAGAATGAAATGAGTTGCACCAAGATCCTTCATGTCAAACTTGGAGGACAATTGCATTTTCACCTTCTTGATTAGATCCATGTTTTTCTCGACCAACAACATATTGTCAACATACAAAGTTACAAATATAAAATGATCACTGACTTTCTTGGTGTACACACAATGACCAACCTAAATTTTACCAAAACCCAAATATTGGATATACATATGAAAATTCTTGTACCACATCATGGGTGATTTTTTTATACCATATAGGGACCTTTTGAGCTTTCAGAGCAGCTCCTTTTCTCCTTTCATTGAGAATCCTTTAGGTTGCTTCATATAAATTTCTTCTTTAATATCACCATGAGTAATTGTTTTCTTCATGTCCATATGTTCTATTTCAAGGTCAAATGCTGGAGCTAAATATATTAGTACCTTAATAGAAGTTAAATTTGAAATATGAGAGAATATCTCACCAAAGTAGACCCCCTCAACTTGGGAATATCCCTTCGCTACTAGTAGAGACGTGTACTTCTCGACTTGACCTGTTGCATTCAAATTTTTCTTGAACATCCACATAGTATCGACGAGTTTTCTTCCATTTGGAAAGATGACCAAATTCCATTTTTCATTCTTTTGTAAGGACTCCATTTTTTCTACCATGGGATTTTTCCAGAGTTTACCCTATGTCGAGTCGATAGCTTCCTTTATTGACCTGGGATCCTCTTCTTGGCAGTTAATGCAAAAGTAAAGAAAAAATATGGTGGAATTTACCTTTTAGGATGTTACTTTTCTTGACTATATCTCCTGACAACCAGAGTCTGCTATTCCACCTCTTCATCAGATTCAGTCAACTCATTTGAATGATGATTTTCTTCTTCCATGCAAACTATTACTTTTATAGTTCCTTTTCATGTTTATCCTCTTCAATCATAGAAGCACCTCTAACTTCTATTAGGATCACATATCTACTATAAACTGTATTCCTTGTGATAAGATTCCACAATTTATACCCTTTCTCCATCTTTACACCCGATGAAGATGTATTTCACAAACTTGCTATCAAATTTGCTTCTTTTCTCCTTTAGGACATGCATAAAGTAATCACACCCTAAGACTCAAAGATGTGTAAGAGAGGGACTTTTCCCAACCTATGCCTCATGGAGTCTCGTCAACTAGAGTTGTTTATGGTGACCTATTCACCAGGTAACATGCCACATCAACTGCATCTACATAGAATTCCTACACTACTGAGCATGCTCCTTACTTTTTCCATCAACATTCTATTCATTCTTTCAAAAAATCCATTCTATTAAGGTGTGTATGGATTTGTGTTTTGTTGATATATACCATGCTGTCTATAGAACTATCTGAACACCTTACTTCATAATTCTCCTCTGTTATTAGTTCTCAACACCTTGATATTTCTGCTAGTCTTATTTTCTACAAGGTATTTGTACTCTTAGAACATTTCAAAAACCTCATATTTCTTCCTAAAAAATGAAACCATGTCATTATGTAGAATTCATCTATGAAAGAGATATAATATTGGTGTCTCCCTAGTGATGGGACTGGTACTAGTCCAAACACATCTCTATGTATTAACTCTAGTATTTCCATGGCCCTTGTGGACCCAAATAGGAAAATTATGTCTCTGTTTACCATAAATAAAATTTTAATAAAACTCTACTTCTAAAGAACAACTAGGGTTACCTTCGACCATACCTTTGTTGTGGATAGCATGAATACCTTTCTCACCAATATTTCCCATCCATTGGAGCCATAACATGGTCGAGACGACTAGACAAGAATATATGTTATTGGATTCAGGAAAGACTATATTCGCACATCGATTAATATCTATTCTTCCCAATAGATTGTACAACGTTCGAGTCTAATCTCCTCTCATCAGTACCATTGATCCTCACACCATTTTACATCAATCTTTTTGAAATATAGACTGCACATTTTCATTTCCCATCTCGCTAACAAATATCAAGTTTTGAGATAAACTTGGAATATGCAACACTTCTAGAAGAGTTCCTATCCTTCCATATTTTAGTATCATATGAACTTTACCTCATCTGATAATCCTAGTTGGTGAATCATCTTCTAGAATAATATCACCACAATCATATTTCTCATATTCATATAACCACTCTCTCTGTGGTGTCATATGATACGATGCACCATATTTGATCAACTAAGAGTCACGATCTGATTGTGTACTTTTCGAATCCAAATACACATCCCCTTTTTCTTCAATTGACTATTCTTCCTCAAATCCTTTTCTCTTCTCGAGTCCCACTGACTTACAATATTGCTTATAATTCCCAACTTTACCACATTGCCAACATTTTCTTTTCATCATACAAGGGGATTTAGATCTGGTCATCTTAGATCTACCCCTTGAATTTCATTTTCTAATGGAATTTTTACCTTTTCCTCTATCTATTGGTCGAACTCTTATTATTAGGGAATCGTGGGTCGATCTTTTCATGTTCTTCCACCTTATCTCTTTTGACAATAGAGATGCAACCACATCATCAATATTTAATGTGGTATTATTACTTCCAATAGCCATGACCAAACTATCCATTGAGTATGGAAAAGAACACAGTAGACTGATACATTTATCCTCTGTTATTTTGATATCCATATACAATAACTAAGAATAGTGTTGAAGGAATTTAGGTGCTTTTTTATTGAGTCACTTTCATTCATCCTAAGAAGATATAGCTTCTTTCGAAGAAAATACTTGTTAACCAAATATTTCGACTGGTAGAAGTTCCCCAACTTATCCTGTAGTTTCTTTGCAGTGTCTTATCCTTATACATTCAACAATAAATAGTTTTCTAAACAAGTTCAGATTGTACTCCTTGCTTTTCTATCAATATTTTTCCAATCTTCCAATGAGATACCCATTAGAGTTATTCCAGGGCCAACAAGAACCCACTTCTTCTCAATCTACAAGGATATCCTCCATTTTGAGCTTCAAAATCGCAAAATTCTATCCATAAAACTTTTCAACTTCTATCCTTGAACCATTGAGCATTATAACTAAGAATCAATGTTCTAAAACTCCCACTAAAACTAGGTATTCTCCAAATCCAAGATCAAACTAAAAAACCCTCAGCAACAAAGGTGTCCCCTTGATTCCAAAACCTCGCTCTAATACCATGTCATTGATTTCAATACTTTTCACACTAATTATGCATAATGATTCTAACAGTTAGATATAACATAATTTAACAATGACACAAACATAGTCAAATAATACACATAAATTATCATGGAAAACTCTCTACATGGAAAAGCCACAAACCAATGAGCTATACTGGTCATCTATTATCAACACTTTTACAATAACGATTTACTAGATCGCAATAGCTCAAGCATGAATTCACTACACTCTAATTCTCTACTCATACAAGTAGAACAAGTACAAGTACTAAGTAGCTAATTTTTACATTACACTAGCTCCATTAATGGTGATCCATAACTTTCTAGCTGAATATAGTTTTTATGTTACAGTTGATTACACCGAGTCAACCTTAGTTGAAAACCATTTGAGCTTCCTATCATCCATGTTTTCATTGAATTCATGTATGCTTTTATGCTTGTTGACTTCTCGTCAATCAGTCGACTATTCTAGTCGACCAATCAACTAAACTTCCACCATATTTCATTTTCAATTCCAATACTTGTTAACCTGTAGACTATTTGACTTCCACTGTTGATTTACATGAAAATAATATAGCATACCCTACATGTGTTTTAATTTGTTTTCAATTAATCACAACAAAGAAAAAAATTCTATAATAATATCGATATTTGAATTTAAATTATTGTGTTTGGTTATAATGATTGTATTAATGTGTTATACCATCAGATTAGACATATGTTCATTATAATGTTTAATCATCCATATATTCAATCAAAATTTTAACATTTTACAACATAATATAATAAGAAACTCATTTTATAATATATGAATAAAATACCCTTTGTCATACAAAATGGGACAACATAAAGCTTGATAATAATCAAAATGCCAATATCTAATTGTTACACTTATTGGTAACTTGTGGCCATCCTATTGGGACAACATGTCCAATAAATTAAACGAAATGTTTGATTTTTACACGCAAACATTTGAAAGCATAAAAATTGCCAAAATATTCAATTATATTGATCGACCTCACTCAAACTATTTAATTGCTTGAATTGCTTGCATTCCTCATTTATTCATCACTTGTTGGCGATATTGTATTTGGGTTTTTTGACCAGTGTTTTTTTTATTGGATTGATTTTTATCCTCCTTTTCATTTTGTATATACACACATAGAAAAAAAGTGTAATGAGTATGTCTACATTTATAATAAAATATACATGATTGTGTGAAAAAAAACATACTATGGTAAGAATTGATCCATAAACAATACAGATTCTTTCAAATACATTTTTCATGTCATCTCTCAACAACTCTTTTATTGGTTTGAGTTCATACTTTGTTTCTTTTAAGTTTTATATGCCATGACAAAGCATTGCTATAATTAATATAAATGTTTCTTATTGTTTCATTAATTATAAAATGAGGAAAGCAAAACAACATAGCCACTTCTAGATAACACAATTAACTTTTGACACCACAACATATACTCACAACCCTTACTTGACTCAATGTTAATCAATTCTTTATATGTCTCTTCATTGTATGTTAGCACTTATTCGAAGACAAATAAGGACGAGGGTAAATTAATTAAAATATAAAAATTACAACAAACATGAAATATTAAGTAAGGGAAACACAATCTATACTCACAAACTTTACTATCAACCATTTTCTTCCTTGTCATTGCATCTTTTGTATTAAATGGGTTCTATTTTCCTTTCTTTTCTGCAACTATACAAATGCAAATTATAATTTATTGCAATAATTAAATTAGATGTACATAAAAAAACAATGATTACATACTTTTGATGCGTGTTGTTGATTAGATGGATTCTCTTGTGATGCAATTATGTTCATTTCTTTAACACTTTTTTGGACATCCTTACTGGCATGGTTCACATATCACCTCATTTGTCATTTGGAATTTTCATAATCTTATTGAAAGATGAAAATCACAAAAAATATTATTTAGCTATTTTATATTGATACGAAAGTAAATATAGTCTAAATATTATTTGTGTAATTTTTTAAGTAGTATATACATATTATAAAAAAACATGTTTAGAAATGATTCCTTTTAAATGATTTAATTTTCTTATTGTATGTTTTTTCTATTGCAAGTCAAACATGCCTCATTGACCATTGCTCTGGAAACACTTGATGTAGTTTATATATATCCTGATTCTTGGAGCCATCCAATTGATTTTGCTACTGCAAGTGACAACTATGTCTATACATTATTTACACTATATCCCTCTTAGTATTATATAAAAAACACCCTTTCATTAACTTTCAACACCACTCCAAATGAACTGATTATCAATTCATCATAATTTATGTCCATGGTTTTTATCTTCGTAGCATAACATTTTCTCCCCTTATTGTCGAAATATTAATTGTGTAATTTGTTTAGTAGTATATACATATTATAAAAAAACATGTTTAGAAATAATGCAATTTAAATAATTCATTTTTGTTATTGCAAGTCAAACATGTCTCATTGACCAATGCTTTGGAAACGTTTGTTGTAGTTTATATATAGCTCGATTATTAGAGCCATTGAATTGGTTTTTATACTATAAGTGAAAACTATGTAGTATATGTTCTTTCCAATGTATCCCTCATAGTTTCATAAACAAGTTATTCCTTTCATTAACTTCCAACACCACTCCAAATGAATTGATTATCAATTCATCATCATTTATGCCCATACTTTTTATCTTCTTAGCATGACATTTCACATTTCAACAAATGTGAAATAGATTGTTTGAAACATGTTAGTGACTATTGTCAAGAATTACATTATTATTGAAATTAAAATAAAAAACTTTAGGTTGATTACCTTTTGATTCACCCAATTCATCTATTTGCAACAATTCCATTAATATTTTAATCTCTTTTTCAATTAGATTCAACCAATCTTATCGAATTTCTTCAAGTTTTTTCTCTGCATGACACAAATTAACAAATATACATAATTTAAAATCAAATAATTTAAACATACTATTTTTATACTAAAATTTCAAAAACTTGAATTGTTCTCTTTTTGGGATGTGCTCCCATCATGCTCATTGCAACATGTGTTTTTCCTCAGACTCTATCAATAAATTCCTTGCATCATAAAATAATGAAACTATCAAATATGTTTTACAAATAAAGTAAAGAATTTCAAGCTAAAAATGTTTTCAGTTTAATCGACGCGCATTATACAATAATGTGCGCTGGTGAAATTACACATATATGCACCAGTGCATAATAGACAAGTATATGAGCTGAATTTTTTTAATTAAAAAATTAATATTAAAGTTTATTTGTGTGTTATATAGATATAAGAGAACCGATACTTGTTTGCTATATTTACCACACAAACAAATCCACAAATATTTGTAATTATGAAGTACATCTAAAATGGCGAGCTTTCAAAAAGAGCACTTGTGCATTAATATTAAAAGTGTGCACATATAACCATGAAAGTGTTTTTGTGATCTATAGAGACATGTTTTGGGATCCAATGCAATAATTGGTCCATTGCAATAGATGCTAAACATATCGTATAGAGGAACAAAAAGCTATTAAATATTCACAACCTAAAAGATAAAAAATATAAACCTCATTATGAAATATTCACAACCTAAAAGATAAAAAATATAAACCTCATTATGAAATAATAGAAAGAGTAAAATCCCAATGCTAAAGTTTGTAGCCAAATAAAACAAAGGGAAACAAAAAGAAAGTTAGTGTTTCCAAAATTAATAAAGGTAAGGACGAATTTTTTATATATATTTTTCAGAATGAAATGTAAATATTTTTTTTCAAGAGAACTAGTAAAATATTTAATTAAAAAGAGCTTGTACAAGATACAATATCATGGAAAAAACTCAGAATGCAATAGAGCATCAAAAATATTTTGCCTACTAGCTAGTCTATTATAAATTTTGAGTTTACGGTTGGGCTTATATTTTCTTCCCCAACTATTTCTGGAATGTTGTCTATAAAATATTCCTTAGTTCAAAATGGAAAAATCACAACATTAATAATTACTATATTGTTGGGACTTTCCTGTCTATTTCTTCCTTTGTTTGTTCAAGAAATTGATTCCTCATAGGATCTTCCTCAAAATGGGATGGGGTCTCTTCTTCTATTTCATCAGGAAACTAATTCAGGTAAGGAATGCACCATTTAGATCCAGGGGATGACACTTTCACCAATAATTCCATGTCCACTTGATATGGGGACCAAGAGTGGGCCTAACACAAAGTTCTTCTATCTCAAATTGAAGTGATGCACATTTTTCCTTTGGCATAGATTTTGTTCTACCAATATATCAAGATATTAAACACCTGAAAGGATAGGCCATGGACTTGTATCTATAATTGAATTGAATTTTCCAATTCTTACTATTTCTCCTCTGGTAGCTCTCTTCTCCATCATGTTCTTCCCCTGCTTCTCTTCACCATTATGCCTGGATTATCTAATACCAAGGAGCTGCTGAAATTTTGAGAGTTTCTAAACTTGCACTTTGACCTCTTTGAATTCCCCTCAATTTCGTTCTACTTATGAACCATTTCCAAATTCCACTTGTCTGATTTCCCTTTCAAATTCATGTGGGGTGCAAGCAACATCCATGGGAGAGCTTGATTAGTCGTTTCCATTACTGGTGATGCATGCTCACACAAATCCAACTATTGACATGGATGGAAAGTACACTTAACACCTTATGGGGAGGAAGCTGATAAGATCTGTACTGACATCATGATCCTTCATTGGAGTACAAAATACATGATGTTGAACACAAGGGAGGTACATACAAGAGACTAGATCCTATCAAGGACACACATGAAGCATGTGCGGTAGAAATATATTGTAATACTCCAAAAATTCGTAAAAATTTAAAATTTTTCATGTAACATAAAATGTTCGTAGTCATCACTGCCTAGGAACAAATAACTACTAACGGTTACATTAAACAGTATTAACTAGAACTGAACATTTTGTAAATCTCTAGTTCTGTATACTTATTAGTTTGTCTTCATAATTCCATGTTAAGGATTTGATTTAACATGTTATGATTTGGAATAACAAGAAATGAAACCTATGTTTAAATCTTAATACTAAGTATGTTTTTACTGCCTTATGACAAGTAGGAAAGAACTTCAGTTGAGATCGAGGCTTACTTAGCTTATAGCTAATGCAGTGAAGTGATGCTTCTTTTACAAGTCCTTTACAGGTAAGAAGTTTTGTTACCACTTTTCCCAGATCGAGATTATCGTCCCAACTAGCATAAAATAAAATGCTAGTTAAATTATTTGTTTACAGCTTGAGCAGCAAAAGAGGTATCATTGATCCTATTTTTTATGATCTTCATAGTTGATAGTAATAACAATAATTTTAATAAAATGAACTTATCTCAGTTACTCTTCCAACTCGCTACTGCTAAAACTTGTTCGTTCAACTTCCATCATTCTATTCTCAGTTTAAAACTTGTATGTAATTCTAGTAAAATGCATCTTGTGAAACATATTTCTTTCTACAAAATAATGAGTTACAATAACCTAGAAGATCTATGATCCAATTAAAGTCATAAAATAAGTTGATTGATAACACACATGAAAACTAGTACTTAGTACATAGGATGGTTTATAACCATTCTAATACTTACCAAAATGGAGGTGCCTTGATACAAAATGTTTCCTTTAGACTGCAGTGTTATTACTTGTTATTTTAAGGAAAGAAGAATTGTTTTCTTAAGTCTATCATTTGTATGATTCCTCATCTCATAAGGGTATTATTAATAAACCATTTATTAGTATCTTAAAATGATACTTAATTTGTTTCCTGGATTAACTGGTCAAGATCAACCTTTACTTGGTATTCCAAGCATACCACATTAAAGGTTGAACCCTTTTATAAGGTCTTAAACTAGGACATGTTTTCTCTTTTATTAATGTTTGAAGTGCAAAATATCGTTGGGAACAAAAAAAATATGTGTGAATGTTTTTACCCATTCCTAATGTTGTAATACATGATACAAACCCTAGTATTATTACTAATTCTCTATGTCACTCGTTAGAGATATATCAAGCATAAACACCATGATAAGGGATGATATGAATTAATACAAGGTTATAACAAAAATTTTATTTATTGTTCACTAATGTGTGCAGGCTGCTTCGACTAATCTCGAACTATAACATAAAACCCTCATTTTGTAAATATTTTTCTACGCAACATGGTCGCTAAATGATGGTTAGGTTTTTGGTTGACTTTGGGCAATATAAAAGTGTTCTAAAACCCTAAAAATGCATTCTTACCTAGTCTTTTGGCTCTGCTGTGAATGTATGAGTGGCAGACTCACAGCTGCATGGTTTTGCTATCAAACCTTACTCTCTTTGTTACAGGCTTCCTTTGTGCCCAACTTAGTTCTTCTGCACTGAAGGATTTACATGTTTGCAGCTTCGTGTAGTGCAAGAACCCCTTTGGGTGTTGTTACCTCGCCTCCGTGAGAGTTACTCTTCATATTCTAGTGCATTGGAGAGTTGGTAAGGTGAGCACGAATCCTAGTTTGTGACTGTGCGGCTTGAAGTAATTAGCTACGTAATCGAGTGGTGTAAAGGGTGAAAATATATTTACAGCCTGGTCTTTAATGTAGCTCGACTCTATCTTACGGAGGTTCTGGTATCGGTTGACACAGTATATGCTGTGTGTTCTCCTCTGTTGACACTCCTTTGAAGCTCGTTACATTTTCATGGTGGATAGGGTTTGAAATAACCATATTTTTCACAGTGAAGAAAAGGAAATAAACCCAGGTATGAATTCTTCAGATTTTGTTCAAACTTGCATTGCTAAGGTTAATTATTTTCGCTACTGACATAGGGTTCAAAAAAATTGTGGTTCTTTCCTTTTTTCAAGCTCCCATCTAAAAGATAAATCCGGAGTTGAAATATGCTAAGTGAACGGGGCTCCACCATAGCGTTTCTCCTAGCAAGCCTCGGTTTCGCTGAGGTTTCTCTTACAGTGGTGTATCATGTTTAAAATGAGTTGGTTCAGTTTCTTGGATTGATCTGGTTTGTTTGGCCCGACAGTGGATACTCTACAATGTAATCAAATTTTAGGAGGCCATGTGGCTGATACTTGATGTTTGGTTTAGTTTATTGAATCCCTAGTGGCTGTTTTAAAAATGGAGGCTTAGGGATTTCATAGTCGAGACAATTGCCTTCTCAGTCATAGATTTTGTTTATAGTTATGTTGTTTTTAGAACAAGATTTTAAGTCGCGACTCTGTGTTGTAAAAGGCCATAGGGCCATAACTAACATGATTCAGTTATAGGTCTTAACTGTTACTTACAACTTAGATAAGCTCGAAGCTTATTGAGTATATTTATGTTTTGATAATATATATATATATATTCTATGATTTTAAATCGAAGAAGGTAGGCTTGTAATAATTTGTTATTTTAATTATTTCTTGTTGAAAATTAACCTATCAGACGTTGTGGTTAAGTAAATTAATATTATTTTTGTTTTATGTGTAACATTGTATCTTAAGGGTTTTGACAGTAGGTTTTTAAATCATAACTTGGTTATTACTGTCAGTAATGGTTAAAAGAAGTGAAATAATATCTCCGGTATCTTTATTGTTTCCTGGTTGGAAAATATATTGATGTGTTTTTAATTACATGTGTGGAAATTGAAGCCAGATGTTAGAACAATTACACTCACAACAATTGCCAATTACACATGCAAATTACTCACAAAGGAGACTGAATAATGGAGCAGAACACTAATCTGTATTGAATAAGTGTACAATAGCCAACCCTGTGAAGTCATAGGCTTCCACAATAAATAATTACATGAGGGATTCGAATGCATGAAGATGCCATTCGAATCTAGTCAAAAGCAGGCTTACTAAATCTAAGCAAATCCCCCATAGGTGCATAAAGCAGTTTCCAAAACTGTCTGAGAGCTCATGAATTGGAAAAATCAATTAGCCAAGATAATAGTGGATGGAAGGACAACTCATACATGCTTTTCATAGGAGAAAAGAGTGGAGGATGTGGAGGACAGAAAACAAGTTAACTTCACCTAGTCAAACTTTCCCAATTGCCTTAAAACACTGAAAAAGCAGGCAATAAGGCAGAAAAAGAAGACATGCGCTAGGGAGGCCAAGAATAAAGCAGATTTGATTCTAGGAGGTTTCCCAAGCACTCCATGACTCAAAATTACCAAGTTTGATCACTATGGATGTGTAGATGACAACTTGCATAAGGTGGAATATGGAAACTAGGCAAATAAGACAAAAATGGATTAATTAATGTCTAAGGTAGCTAACTATGGGTTGATTATTCTAACAACATGCTGTGTACAATTATTCAAATAGTTTTTAATATTGTTCCTTGGGAAGGATGTATTAATTTTCCTATATTCTTTTAATTGATGCTTATGGTTATATAAACACAGTATGTAAGCTTTAATTTTTTTTATGATTTAAAGATTAAATCCTCTATTAGTGAAAGAGGTGGTAATGTTATTTCAAATTTACAGTTTCTTGTAATTAAGTTTTACTTATAAAACCCTAATTTCTCTTAGTTTAGTACATAGTTAGTATTTCATTTTTGAGTTACCCTAGTTTGCATTTTTACTTAGATGAATTTATTACAGTAAAATTCTAGCTTTGTTTAGTGTTTCTTAAAGTTAATATTAGTTATTTAATTGCTATTTATATAATAATTGTTAATTTTTATATTAATAAACTAGTAATAATAATGTATCTACTGTGTAAACCATTACAGAGACTAAGTAATCCTATACCCTTGGATCCTTCCTAACAATTATGTATATATTATTAAAGAACTTTGACTAAATAAAGACATCTAAAATAAAAGGAAAACATACATACAATCACACATATGAACCTGTAGAAGATAGTAATTCACATTCATGCATACTTCATTCGATTCTTTATCTGAAAATTAATAGTAATTCACATTCATGCACACTTCATTCGATTCTTTATCTAAAAATTAATCTAACCTACTGTACTAGAGTACTGCCTTTATAAAAGGTGTGGAAAAATACAGTTATGTAATTGTTTATTCATCATTAAAACTAGTAATTTTTCTAATCAATTACCCTAACCTATCCATTCTAGCATTTAACTATATTGTCATAGTAAAAGCATTTCTTTTTAACTAACCTTAATAGCAACAGAATAGTATCATAACCCATCATTGCTTAACTTAAACTTTCCAGATAACAATGACATTTAAAAATCTAGATATGTTAAGTAGAACCTGGAAATATAGATGAGGTGACACCAGCTTAAGGAACCTGTTCCTCCCAACCAAATCCTAGAGAAAAGCTGAAATGAAAATCTCAGGACCCCCGAGCTTGTCTCTTGGTCCACTTGGTAGAAGTACTAGGTGAGAGATGTGGTTTAGTAATCCTATGCAACTCTATTGAGTGTTCAGCAGTCAATCAGTCCTGCATGCAACAGTATGAACTCAGCTTAGAATAGTTGCACTAGTTCAGGTCTTCAACACTTTTCCACTCAAAACATACTTCATCTAGTCCCCTTCATCGAATTTTTTTATGCACTTCATTCACTTAGAATGTTCACAAGTCAAGAATGAGCAGCCTCCGTTGTCTTCAATGGGAAGTTTTATTAGCATACCTAGGTCTTTTGGGTCAGTTTTCACTTAATGAGCCACCTATTCTTGTTCCACTTTCATGGGGAACATGACCACAGAAATAGGGAAGTTGCCTCATGCAACATCTAGAAGTACTTTGAGGATGCTTCCAAGTGTCAATCTACTCTCAACCCAGCCTGCTCTACCAAGTGACCAGTAAAACACTCATTTAACAGCTTCCCTAAGCTGTTGTCTCATCTTTCATTTATTTATTAATTAAATATTCAGCAATTACATTCAATTATCCTTGACCCCACTTGGTCATTAATTACAAACTTTATAATAAAATATTTCATAATGTTTCTTAAAACATAAAATGTTTTGCAAATTGGGGTATGTGACATATATGCTCTAGATCAAGAAGGAGGAATATAAACATAGGACACCCACATAAGTTAAGATGCTTCTAGGTGTCATGTTGCTCCAATGCCCACACTTAGTTTTTAAATAAGTGCTGGAATTCTAAAGGGTTTTCAAGCTATCTTCTTAGAGGGGATCAATTTGAGGGACTACAATGAGATCCCCACAAATAATTGGGCCTAAAACCATAGTTCTGATCATGGAATTATTTGTGTAGAGTCCTGACGATTAATCCTAAGAATTTTTGTATTGTTCCAAATGGATAAATTTTCTTGCACATCGACAATTGTGTTATTTGACTTGAATATAGGGATATGAGAATTTTTTAAATAGGCAAGTAAATCCTACTGAATTTTGAGAAAAATAAATCTCAATTTCATATCCCTAGGAAAAGTCTTCAGTCTCACATGATTAATAATGATTTTTGAATCCCCCACGATTATGAGGGAGACTATTCCCTATCGACGATCCAATTGTAATCCTTGAAGGAGGGCATAACCTTTTGCCTAGTTATTTGTTGGTTGAACAATGCTCCAAGAGAATATAATACTGATTTTAACTCATGGGGAGAAACTAACCCCACCTGCACTTTCCACCTTGGGGTTTCCAATAAAGGCTCCATCAAAGCTTAAGATATGTTTTGTCTGGTTCCCTTTCCATTTCTCAAATTCCTGTTTCAATATATGAAGCTACCAATTTGATCTATTGAAGTTTGTTATGTTGAATTTTGAAACACCTCTAGGAGAAGCCTTCTGAGTTAGAATTATCCATGGGTACCAATTGTCTTCTTCTTGATTTAAATATTACTAGTCCAATATATTTCCCTTTTTCTACTTAAAATGTTCCACCAATAGCCCCTTAATCTTGGATGCCACCACAACAGGGGTGACATATTCATCGACGAAAAGGGCATAATTTCTAGTAATCTATATTTTTCAAGAGGTGAATTTTGGCAATGCCATGAAGGCATCCTTGAAATATTTCTTAATGACCAATCTCCCCCCATTTGCTAAAAATCTTCCTAGTAGAATTTTCCACTTAATTTTGTGGAATATTTTTTTTCAACACTGTCAATTAGACTCTTTGGAGAAAGGGAAATCTAATAATATAGGTGCACTAGTATCCTCCGAGTTACAATAAATAACACACCTAAAGGGACCTATGAATCATCTTTTTTTGCAATTTATCTCTCGTTAATATCTTACCATGTGCCAAAATCCAACATAACATATTTATTTTGGGACTGTCATTTGAATTCCATATCTTTTTCCACGTGCTTTCTTTAGGGGGGAGAATGGAATTCTCCAAGAGAGAGACACATCCTTCTCTAACCGAGTACCGACCTTTCCCCCATCCTTTCGAGTCTTGTTAGAAAAACATGATCATAGAGAAATAACAATAAATAATAAACAAGATGCAAATATTAAAACACATTACAAGAGAGACACATATATAATGTGGTTCACCCAAGATGGGATACGTCCACACAGAAATTATGATTCCTTTATTATTATACCATCCAACAAAATTAAGGGATACAACCTTCAACAACTCCTCTACACTTCATCTTCACTCTCTCATAGTATCTCTAATGCAAGAGCATCCAGCTCAAAGTTCATTGACTGTTGAATCAGCTTAGCATCCGGCTTGAAGTTCATTTACTGATGAGTCAACTTGCCTTGTAATCAAGTTCTATATGGATAGGGTTTGATGACAAGTAGATATAATTAGTTTTAAATTTGTAATAAGTGGCAAATTTTCCTTTGTTCTCCTTGATCTCTGCATGGATTTCTCAAGTAATCATCTTTGTTGATAGGGTTTTCTTTTCTTAGTTTCTTTTATTAGTTCCTCAGATCCAACTTAGTTAGATCTGATAGGTTTTTTCTTTGTTATAAATTAATTTAATTGTAATAGGTCTAGGGGAGGAGCAGAAGAACGTAGAGAAGGAAAGAGAGAAGAGAGGGCACAGAAGGAGTGAATAAGTTGAATTATCTATGTTTGTAATTTCCATCAAGTCTAATAAAGAATAGAGGATTACATTCCATGTGTGTTTTGATGGATTATTGGTTTTATATAAATATGTAGAGATATGAATTCCATCAAGTCTAATAAAGAATAGAGGATTACATTCCATGTGTGTTTTGATGGATTATTGGTTTTATATAAATATGTAGAGATATGAATTCATCCTGCGTTCACTCCATATAATTCTGTGTATAAATTATTTAGTTTCAGAATTGCAGAGAAATTGATCCTTTCAGTGATCAATTTGGTGAACTACAAAGAAATATCTCAAAGAAGATTGAATGACGAAGAAATATCACGATGGAAATCAACGGTTACATTCTATTCCACATCTGGAGATAGATCAATGACTGAAAGCTAATCCACAAGAATCTATGGTGCGGAAGACTTCAAAATTGTGGAAATCAAGAACATCAAAATTGCAGGAACTCAATTTTTGACAAGTCAAGTTCCGCAACCCGCATACAGGATAGACCGTTGTGGCCGCAATTAGTTACGAAAGTTTAATTTATAAAAGTTGTAAAGCTGCATCCTGCAATCCACAGTGTTGCGGAAAAGGGGTGTTGCAGGAAAGGAGCTACAGGAAACATCTTGTGGAACACTGTTTGAGAAAAAGACGAGTTGCGGAAAGGGTTGTTGCAGAAAAGGAGCTGTGGAAAAAAATTGCGGAACGACGAAATTGCGGAGAACCTGAGTTAAAGGTAAGAAATAATATTTCAATCAGGAATTCAGGCTGTCAGTTGAAGTCTTGGATCTAGTTGGTCCTTGAGGCCATCAATTTTGGTATCTGAGCAGGACAAATATTCTGTGTAGTAGCTCATTTGATCAATTGAGTCTGTGAAGAAAGATGCCGCTAAGAATTGGACTCATACATGGAGTTCCTGTAGGACGTGGTCAAGGAAGACAATTAGTAGAAACGGGAATGGAAAGAAACATGAGAATACTAGAAGAAAGGGTAGAAGCTATGGAAAGAAAGAAACATCAATACATTTCATATGACAGTGATAAAGAAGCTGAATACAAATCCTCTGAGGAAGAAGAAGAAGATCTTGATGAAGTTAATATCTTGAAGATGTTGATGAAAACCAGTGGCAAACCAAGAATAGAATTACCTATGTATTCAGGTAACTTAAATGTTAAAGAACTCATGGATTGGATTAATTCCCTAAGTAAATAATTTGATTTTGAAGATATAGAAGACAAGAAGAAAGTAAGATATGCAGCTACTAGATTGAACGGACATGCATCTATCTGGTGGGATGAGCTCCAAATCTATAGAGAAAGAAGAGGTAAGAAAAAATTAATTCTTGGGAGAAGATGTTGTATAAGATTAAAAGTCAATTTATGCCTAAGGAATGTCAATTAAATCTTCTTATACAATCACAGAACCTTAGACATAAGGCTATGACAGTAAAGGAATATACATAAGATTTTTTTAGATTGAATATTAGATTTGGACACACAGAGGGAGGTCTAGAAAGAGTAGCTAGGTATATCAATGGGTTGAGATATGATATACAAGATGAACTTAGTATATTAAATTTTAAAACTATAGAAGATGCATATCAAGTATCTTTAAAGGTAGAAGATAAATTTCTAAGAAAGAAAAACCAGAGGAACAAAGGAAAGAACATGGCAAGAGGCAGAGGTGTTCCAAACAGAGGAGGTAGATCTTCTAAATATGAAGCTGAAATTTCTAGCAGTAGCAGTCAATCATTCCATAGAGGAGGATTCAAAGGAGGTAGAGGAAGAGGTAGAAATAGAGAAGTAAGATGTTATACTTGTGGAGAGATTGGACATATGTCTTGGGATTGTCCAAGAAATAAATCGACAGGTCAAAGAAATGTGAATGTTACAGAGGCTCATGAGGAATCAAAATAAGAAACATAAGTGAATAATCCTCCAGAGGATGGAGAGGCTCTTATGTTGAAGAGAGTCTTGGTGAAGACAAAGAAATAGGTACAAGAACCAGTTCAAATGAAAAGTATGTTCAGGACAAGGTGTAAGTCACAAGGTAAGTGTTGTAAACTGGTTATTGATAGTGGTAGTACTGATAATTTGGTTTCCATAGAGATGGTATAGAAACTGGTATTGAAGAGGATGAAGCATCCCACTCCTTACAAAGTGTCCTGGTTACAGAAAGGACATCAGCTCTTGGTAAATGAGTAGTGTAATGTGCAGTTCCAGATTGGTACTTACACTGATGAAATATTGTGTGACATAATTCCTATGGATGTGTGCCATATACTCTTAGGGAGGCCACAACAGTATGACAGGAAAGCTTTTCATAATGGGAGGAAGAATACTTATTCTCTGGAGAAACATTGGAAGAGACATACCTTGTCACCATTGGAAGATGAAGCAGTTCAAGGAAGTTCAGAATCAAGCATTATGCTAATGTCTAGAAAAGAACTATTATAGGAAGTTTAGAAAGGAAAGGATCTACATTTTTCTCTTTTGGTAAGACAAAGGTGATTTTAAGTTCTACATATTTAGATGAATTTCTAGATGAAGTTAAAACTTTGCTTGATCAATATTCTGACATTATTGTGGATGAGTTTCCAAATGAATTACCTCCTATAAGAAGTTATAGTCATCACATTGACTTAATACCTGGTGCAATTCTACCTAACAAAACAACATACAAATTAACCCCTCTAGAAAATGAATAAATCAAACAGCAAGTACAGGAGCTGTTGAAGAAGGGATTAGTGAAAGAGATCTTGATTCCTTGTGTCGTACCCATTGTAAATATGGTGGGTGGATAATGTGTACTGAATCCAGGGAAATTAACAAGATTACTATCATCATCATAATTAGAATATCATTTAAAACTAAATATATTTGAAAAGTGGATATCATCATATTAGAATAAGGGAAGAGGATGAATGGAAAACAACATTTAAAACTAATTATGGTCTATATGAGTGGTTAGTGATGCCATTTGGGCCTACAAATGCACTTAGTACTTTCATGAGATTGATGAATGAGTTTCTGAAAGAATTTACTGGAAAACTTGTGATAGTATATCTAGATGACATCCTGATTTTTAGTTAGAATAGAGAAGAGCATTTAAGGAACCTTAAGTTGGTGTTGAGAACTTTGTAGAAGGAGAAGCTGCTGATAAATTTGAAGAAGTGTAGCTTCCTGAAAAACGAATTGGTCTACTTGGGGTTCGTGGTTTTAGAAGGACTGAAAATGGATTCTGATAAAGTGCTAGCAATTTTAAATTGGCCAGTTCCAAGGAATGCTTATGAGGTAAGAAATTTTCATCGACTTGTTAGTTTCTATAGGAAGTTCATTAAGTTTTTCAGTCATATTTGTGCACCTTTAATAGATAATTTCAGAGGAAGTAAACAACATTTCCAATGGACCGAAGCAACTGATAGAAATTTTAAATTGTTGAAGAAGAAAATAACTGAGAAGCCTATTTTGGCTTTGCCCAGTTTTAATAAAGTGTTGCAAGTGGAGAAAGATGCCAGTGGAGCAGCAATGGGAGCAGTTTTAAGTCAAGAATATAGGCCAATGGCATATTTCAGTGAAAATTTGAATGAAGCTAAACAAAAGTACTCTTCATATGATAAATAATTATATGTTGTTGTGTAAGCTCTTAAAAAGTGGAGACATTATTTAATGCCTAGGGAATTTGTTTTCTATTCTGACAATCATGCTTTGCAGTTCATCAACAACTAGCCTAAATTAAATCAGGGGCATGCTAAATGGGTAGAATTTTTGCAGAACTTTAACTTCGTTATCAAACATACAAGTGGTAAGTCTAATAAAGTTGTTGATGCTTTGAACATGATAAGTTTGGTAATGCAGGAAGTTAAGGTTGGTACTTTGGGATTTGAAATTTGATTACTATGTATAAAGAGGATGTAGATGTCAACTTAACGATATTTATGATTCCTGTGAAAATCCAGTTACCCATAACAGAAGTTAGTGGTTATATTATATGATACAGGAAGGATTATCGTTCAAATACAGTAAGTTGTGTATTCCAATATGTTCAATGAGGGAAAATTTAATTCAAGAAAATCATAGTGGAGGTCTCTCAGGACATTTTGAGAAAGACAAGACTTTTTCTCCGGTGAGTAATTTTTATTTTTGGCTAAAGATGCAGCATGACGTGAAGAAATTTGTTGAAGGATGTAGAGTCTATCAACATGAAAAAGGGAGAAGTCAGAACACATGATTGTATCAACCATTACCTATTCCAGTTAGGCCTTGGGATTTGATAAGCATGGATTTTGATTTAGGTTTACCTAGAACTCAGAGAGGTCATGATTCAATTTACGTTGTAGTAGATAGATTTTAAAAAATGGCTCATTTCATTGCATGAAAAAATACTAATGATGCAACAAACATTGCTAATCTATTATTTTCAAAAATTGTAAAGTTGCATGGTTTTCCTTTGAGTATTGTGTCTGACAGAGATACAAATTTGTTGGTCATTTTTGGAGAACTCTATGGAAGAAATTGGGGACTAATATCCGTTTTAGTTATTCTTATCACCCTCAGATTGATGGACTGACTAAATTGGTAAATAGGAGCTTGGGAAATATACTGAGAAGTCCGGTGTATGAACATCCAAAACAACAGGACTTAGCTTTAGCTCAGGCTGAGTTCACATACAATGATTCACCCAACAGAAGTATAGGTATGAATCCTTTTCAAATTGTCTATGGGATGCATCCAAGAGGTGTATATGAACTTAGAGATTTGGGAAAATAGGAAAAGAGAAGTGCAGAGGGTGAGGACTTTGCAATTAGTATACATGAGCTACAAGAAAACATAAAGAAGAGATTACAGGAAAGTGCAGAGAAGTATAAATGAAGAGCATAACTAAAGAGGAGAGAAGTGAATTTTCATATTGAATATTTAGTGATGACCTATCTTAAAAAGGAAAGGTTCCCTAAAGGAACTTATAATAAGTTGAAGCTTAAAAATATTGGACCTTGCAAAGTTTTAAGGAAGTTTTCTACAAATGCTTATGAAATTGAACTTCCTTATGACCTTTAGATTTCACCAATTTGTAATGTTTCATATTTGTATCCTTTTAGAGATGCAGGTATCCAACCAGATAGTGTAACTTTAGATAGAGATGATCCAGCTATAGATTGGAAAGGACAAATTCCAAAAAAAGAACAACCTCAGATTGAATCCATCCTTGACAAAAGAATCTTAAGGAAGATCAGGAACAAAACCTTATTTCAATACCTGGTCAAATGGAGAAATCATCCTACTGAAGATGTAGCCTGGATGACAGAGCAAGAAATTTCCAAGTACAATGTACTTCCTGAAGAATTAATGAAAAATTATTTTCTTCCTGAGGAGTTTGATGCAGGACCATTGAGCTCAAAGTTCATTGACTGATGTATCAGCTTAACATCCAGCTTGAAGTTCATTTACTGATAAGTCAACTTGCCTTATAATCAAGTTCTATATGGATAGGGTTCAATGACAAGTAGATAGAACTTGTTTTAAATTTGTAATAAGTGGCAACTTTGCCTTTGTTTTCCTTTATCCTTGTGTGGATTTATCAAGGATTGATCTTTGTAGATAGGGTTTTCTTTTATCAGGTCCTCAGATCCAACTTAGTTGGATCTAATAGGTTTTATGAGTGTTATAAGTTAATTTGATTGTAATAGGTCTATGGGAGGAGAAGAAGAATAGATATAAGGAGAGAGGGAAGAGAGGGCACAAAAGGAGTGAATAAGTTGAATTCTTTGTGTTTTTAATTCTGATCAAGTTGAATAAAGAATAGAGGATTACATTTCGTGTGTGTTTTGATGGATTCCTGGTTTTATATAAATCTATAGAGATATGAATTCATCCTGCGTTCACTCCATATAATTATGTGTATAAATTCTTTAGTTTCCGAATTGCAGAGAAATTGATCCTTTCAGTGATCAATTTGGTGAGCTACGAAGAAATATCTCAGAGAATATCAAACGTCGAAGAAATATCGTGATGGAAATCAACGGTTACAATCTTTTCCGCATCTGGAGACAGATCAACGGCCAAGAACTAATCCACAAGAATTGATGGTGTAGAAGACTTCAAAATTGCAAAAATGAGGAACATGGAAACTGCGGGAACTCAATTTTCAATAATTCAAGTTCCACAACCCGCATGCAGGATAGACCGTTGTGGCCACAATTAGTTGTGGAAGTTCAATTTATAAAAGTTTTTAAGTCGCATCTCACAGTTCGCAATGTTGCGGAAAAGGGGTGTTGTGGGAAAGGAGTTGCGGGAAACATCTTACAGAACGATGTTTGCTGAAAATATGAGTTATGGAAAGGGTTGTTGTGGAAAAGGAGTTGCGAGAAACATTTTGCGGAGAACCTAAGTTAAAGGTAAGAAAGAAGATTTCAGTCAAGAATTCAGGCTGTTAGTTGAAGTCTTGGATCTAGTTGGTCTTTGAGGCCATCAATCTCTCACACAATCACATATATTATTTACAATGATGCAATATGATACATATATGTATTACAATGCCTTCCTTTTATAACGGAATTACCATGGGAAAATACCATGGGTCACCCAATACCATGGGCCTACAAGCTCTTGGCCAACAAACATCCCAAAAAAATTATTTCTTGGGTTTCACCTTTGAACCCATGTTGGGTTCCTGCTAGCCCCCAAACCCCCCACACCCCTGCGAGGGATGATGTCTCCCTAAAACCACCTGCTGGGACGAGTGTATAATAAAAATGGTGTACAAACACAACTTAATAATAAAATATATGAATCTAGAATACCTGGATCCACAACTAACAAGTATTTGGATTATCTGCAAATGGGAGAACATTCTTTGAGTCTGAGACAAAGAATTTGAAATAGATCTTGAAAATGATTGAGAAGTCCAATTAATTTTCAACTATCCCAATTTATGTTTGAATCCATTTTGAAATATCAAAGAGATTTTCTATTCCATATCCTAACACTATGTGAAAAGGGGAGATAAACATTGAACCTATTGGAGGGGAGTGTTCCCCATAATATCGTCCTTCCGTATAGATATATTACACCCATCTCCTAGAATCCAAGTAGCTTTACTTTGGAACAATGGGAGAGAAGATTTTATGAGTTTCCAAATGGAATAATTGATTGATCTAGAAGGGGCTCCATCCAGACACCTATTTTTTTCTCCGACCAGGTACTTTTTAATCAAGGATTTCTTCCACCGTTCCTATTTTCAAGACACCAATATAAAAAGGATCTTGGCTCTAAGAGCCAAATTTGACAAGGTTGGGTCAAGAATACCCAATCAACCATGTGCTTTTGGATCTCTCACAACATTCCAATTTACCAAATGCATTATTTTAATAGTTGATTTCCCCTCCATCTAGACAAAATTTCTAAGTTCTCAGGCTATTGACACCTTAACATTGGCTGGTGCAAGAAACAAAGAAAATTGGAAAACAAGGAGGGTTGCGAGGACCTCCTTTATTAGAATAACTCTCCTTGCTGGGCTAAGTCATTGTGTTCTCCACTAATTCAATTTAAACTTCATTTTATATATAATGTGCGACCACACGTCTCATGGAAGATAGAAATTCCTAGGTATTTGAATGTCTTCCATCTTTTTTTCTTGTTGATTCCCCCCCTTGATGCTTCCATAAACTATTTTAATATCTCTTTGAATATTTAGGAAATAATTGTGGAATCTCCTCCTAGGAGCAACACATTATATGCAAACTACGAATCATTTATTCTTTTGACTCCTTGCGAGAATTTTAATCCAATAATAGATTTCCCCTTTATTGTTTCTCCAATTGTTTGTTTAGATATTCAACCATCAGAATATACAAAATGGGATAAAGTGGGAATCATTGTGTTAGACCTCTAGAGATATTGAAAAACTCATTTGACCTTTTGTCGACCAATGGATAAATCCAGGGATTGCTAATAAAGGAAGAAATCCAAGGAAAAAAGTCAGCTCCAAACCCAAATTTAGCCAGAAATGGAAATAAAAAATTGTGCCTTACTCTATGTAATGCAGTTTCCATGTCTATTTTGATGACCATCCCCTTTTTTCTTCCCTCTTTAATGAAGTGAATGGCCTCCTGAACTAATAAGATGTTTTCCATCATCTAATTTTTTCCACAAAACCCCCTTGATTAGCAGATATTAGTTTATGAAGAAAAGGTTTGATTCTATTGGTAATATTTTTAGAAATTATCTTGTACGAAATATTACTTAACAAAATTGGACAAAATCTAGTGATTGAAGAAGAACTGGATTCTTTGCGGATGAGAGCAAGGAAAGAGGAATTTGTGCTTTCCCCCATTCTCAAATATGTATACACATACTGAACCATCTGGACCAAATATTTTTTGATGATATACTAGTATATTAGATAGAATTGAGTTGTGAAGCCATCTAGCTCTAGGGCTTTATCCAAATTCATATGTTTCAAAAGGTCCCTTAGATTTCCTCTTTCGATACGAGTTAAATTATCTCTATATTATCCTCCTGACTGAGTAAATTAGGAATATTTATTAGAGGAAATTTCAACTCAAAAAGGGCCTTTCAACCCTAATTCAAATTCCATGTCATCATCTGTTAGCCAATGGAATTTCTTTAAATTTGAAATACCATATAGGTCTTAAAAAAAATTAATATAAATTTGGGGATAGGTATCATAAAAAAAAACTACTTTTTTGTTCGTATTTTTAACATATCTCCCTATGTATTTACTCAAATTTTGATCAGGAGAGCTCATTGGATGTGGAATTAAATTATGCATCCAACGAGTACCCACTGTGCATAATTTTTATGGACCTCGCTACCCCCAAAAAAAGAAATACCTGAAAAAACATGATGATGATGTCATCATCACGTTTTTCCAGGTATTTCTTGTTTTTGGGGTAGCAGGGTCCGTCAAAAGTATGCAGAAAGGGTACTCGTTGGATGCAAAATTTAATTCTGCATCTAACAAGCTATCTCGATCATAATTTGAGTAAAAACACAGGGAGATATGTCGAAAATACGAACAAAGAAAGTAGTTTTTTTCTTTTCTTCCTCCAAAATTAATAAATATTATTTTATTTTTTTAACTATTATTTTATTATTTTTCTTAGGAGGCCCATTTTGAGTTGAAATTTCCTCTAATGATTGATTAGGGATTCTTGGGCATTTATATTTCCCCAACCCTATTTTGAATACACTTTTTCAAAATGGCATCTAGTTGATGTTCTGATTTGAGCTTGACTCGTGATTATTGTCACATTGTCCACCTATATCTCTGAAATTTTATTTCTCCATAGTCTAGCCTTTGCTTAATGGTGGAAGATTTTTTTGTTACGTGAAATGTAAATATTAATAGGGGAAAAAATATTTAATGATTTTCTTGAAAACAATAAGGGGTAAAACTAAGATGAATAGTAAGAAGTTACATACCTAGAATTTCTCCTGTATAGAGTTGTATGCGACTTATAATCCTTTACAAATTTTTATTTTCAAAAAAATATGGACACCCCAAATACTTCCCTAGTAAATCTATCTTTCACAAGTCTCCCCTCAAACTTTTAGCAAAAGAATGAAATAGTGATTAGGGTTTCTATTGTAAATTCACTTTAAAAAGAAGATTTTTACACTCTTTTTCCATGAATATTTCAGTTCATTCATGAGAAAAGCGTTTGTTGTTTGTTAATGTTGTTGATATATATATGTATATGTATGTATGTATGTATGTATGTGTATATATGTGCATGTATATGTATATGTATATATGTATGTATGTATGTATGTATGTATGTATATGTATATGTATATGTGTGTGTGTATGTATATGTACACACACACACACACACACACACACACACACACATATATACATATACATATACACATATATACATATACATGCACATACATACACACACACACATACATACATACATACATACATACATATCGACCCACTCTTTCAAAAATACACACACCATTTTAATACAAATATCGAAATACAAATGTAAATATCTTCTTTTAAAATTTTGTGGGTTTTTTTTTTTGCATAGGATAGTTCTTTGGATTACCTTAATTCAGTGCATATTGCATATTACATTTACGTATGCACTACTATGGTAATATCTATATTAAATGAATTGACTGCATTAAAATTCCATTTGGATGTCTATTTCAAGTGAAAATGTTGCATGCATCCCAATATTTCCTTTGAGAATATAAATACATAAATTTAAATATTCAATAGGATATAAATGCTGCTAAAACTCACACCATATACTTAAAAAATGTTTTTAATAGTTCATTTGAAGATAAATTATTATATGCTTTTCAAACTTTATTTTAAGATTGTAGAGATGTATTCATTATTGATTATGCTCAAATGCATGGAGAAAATGTTATAATAAAACCTGGTCAATCCTCTAGATTCAATCTCACTCCATATTGTCCGTAGTTTATCAAGTTTTCCCCTATTGTTTGTAGTAAGTTAAGATTTTATTTATATTTTGATTATCTAATTTATTTATGTTATTTATGCATGTGCATGTGAATAATCATGCATTCAATTTCGTAGGGTTCTAATTTAGTATTGAGTTTAGATGCGGAATATATTCCACCACTCGAAAAACATCACAAACTCTTATTAGGAGAAATATATCACAACAAACTAATAGGGGAAAACAAACTTCCACTTTAACCTGCCAATCGTAATATGCCATCTTCCAACCACCATCCTAGTTCGATGGCATTTCATCGTTAATTGGATTTGTTTTATGACACCCCAATAGTATGTGGTTGTTCAAACTGCAAAGGATTGAAGGAGAACCCTCAGCATGTCACATTGTCCCATTATATTAATCCTTGATGGTCTAATACCTCCTAATGTGATTAAAATTCATTAGGTGTTACCAAAAATATATCTAGGAACACTTTCGTATGCTCCTTTTTTGAAAAGTTAAAAGCCAAAACAACTATGTTTCATATCAATTTGACTAACCCGTCTCCCTATATTGAGTTGATTAAGAGTTTTAGTGATCCAAATTATGATATCAATACCACCCAAAACATCTGTACTAGGAGATCCAAAATGTTGGACAAGATGCGAGAAAAAAATGTCCAAGTACATACCAAGGTCGATTCAATGGTTGAGGGTTAGTAACGACTTCGCTCTCCCTATCCATCTACAAAGTAGATACCAAAACTATTACAACCATACTTTGGATGGTGCTTAACTGTCTTCTATGTATGTTCCTGTGGTTGGGATTGAATTATCCTTTTGTGATAATAATTATATGATTACCAAGTTTAAAATAAATACTGCAATTCTTAGGTTGTTTATCCTTTCATGTATTCATTCTTCCTAAATAATCAACATCACTTATTCCATTTTTGGTCCTCTTTATTGTTTGTTTGATCACTTGAATATTGTTAAATACAAACATAACATTTCCATGCATAATATGTGCATGAACTATTATGATTTTGGAATTTTTAACATGAAGAATCCAGTATATATTGATGGTCATCAACACACTCATCCAAACATTATAGAGTTCACAAATAGTTGTATGTTCTCATTATTCAATTGGAATTGTTCATTTGAGGAACACTCCAATGTCAATGAGTTATTTATGAAAAGGAAAGCATATAGATTTGTTATTGTGCATGCAATATGTAGTTTGTCTCCTATTAGGATGTTTTCAATAAACTATAACTTTCATAGACCACCAATTGCTTGTTAAAGAAACCTTGAATTGGGATTACCTTTGGACATCCCCTTGGGGTGTAAAATAATGATCAATGAGTATTTGTATTTTTTATGTATATTTTCAATGGAATCAGTGTAAACATATTGCTTAATTTGACATTTTTTTATGAAGTGGTTGGTTGCACATGTACTATTGGAAACAATATCCATGCTCCTAAAAATTATTTGGTATAATGTTTAAATATACTAAATGCATTGTGTTTACTAATATCATCAATGCAATATTCAATATTTTTGCAATCATGATTTTGACTATGAGCGACCTATCAACAATTTTCCTTACACATTGCTACAATGTCAAATCAAGAAAAGGATAATAAACAAGCATAACTTGGAGAGGAATCATATGAATCATGGTTGAATAAACCACCTATTCAATTCCCACTACGTAGCAAGTCACCAATTTAAAATGTCTATAGTAACATCATTTCTTCACATGTTGGCATTCAAGGTAATGACATAGAGGTTGGTATGGAATATTTATTATAGGATATAAGTGCCATAGAGGGAATGTTGTTACATTAATTATAGTAAGATGAGCTAGGGGGTGATGCTCATATCATAGATACCTTCTTCGAAATATGAAATTTGCTTCCACTACCCCTCTCTTTGGACATGCATTAGAGGAAATTTGGGGTCTAAAATGGGCCTTCTAAGAAAACATGCCAACAATAAGTTCTTGTGAGTTGGAATTCAAGAACTAATAGAATTCCAATAAAATGAGTCAACCATAATGGTTGAATTGACATATTTGTCATAAAAAAAACTACTTTTTTTGTTCGTATTTTCGACATATCTCCCTGTGTTTTTACTCAAATTTTGATTGGGAGAGCTCGTTGGATGCAGAATTTGATTCTGCATCCAACGAGTACCCACACTACATACTTTTTTTATAGACCCCTCTACCCCAGAAACAAGAAATACCTGAAAAAATGTGATGATGATGTCATCATCACATTTTCAGGTATTTCTTGTTTTTGGGGTAGCAAGGTCTGTCAAAAGTATGTAGTGTGGGTACTCGTTGGATGTAGAATCAAATTCTGCATCCAACAAGCTCTCCGGATCAAAATTTGAATAAAAACACAAGGAGATATGCCAAAAATACGAACACAAAAAAGTAGTTTTTTTCTTTCTTCCTCCAAAATTAATAAATATTATTTTATTATTTTCCTTAGGAGGCCCATTTTAGACCTCAAAATTCCTCTAATGGGTATGTTTCTACCCAACTAGGAACAAAATGTTACTATAAAACTTGAAAGCAATATATGGTGTTGGGTTTTTGGATTCCCTTTGACCCAGGTTCAGTCCCTTATTATTAGCGCAACAAAGCCCAAGATATTAGCCCGACAGAGAAAACCTCTGTTGGCAACACCTGTGATGTAGATGCATTCTCACTTGAGATATATTTCTATGGGTAACTGCCAGAACCAAGTTTTCGTAGTTGAGTGGGGAATTTTTGGTCCCTTGGTAATTTACCAAGGTGCTCGACCAAAGCCCATGGGTGGATTACTTATGCTTACTATGACCAGTTAGATTGCATCACAACTCTTCCTTTGCAACTAATATAACAACAACCCTGGTGCAGCATAAATGTATTCAACTTATAACAGTGCAACTAATATGCATCTATTCATTCATACTAAATTATATAAGCATTTATTCAAAGAAACCTATATAGGTAACTCAAACACATTCCACATTCATGCCTATACACAGAATTTAACATGGAAACCCATCCGAGAAAAGCCACAAAGGTTCTCTTCATCTCGTATGAGAAATATATGGCGCCTTTGGTCTACGCACCAAGTTGTAGACTATGATCTAGATCTTCCTTGTTATCTATAAATACTTTCCTCTCCTCTCATGCTCTCTTGTCTTCTATCGATGATCTTCCTCCGCTTGATTCTACTACTGATCTGTGCACAACCTGGATCAACTCATATTTTTCTACGACTCTATCGATGATCCGCACACATCCTGGATCATCTTAGTTCTCCCACACTTTTATGCATTCAGTTGCAGATTATTCAACTCAATGCACTTAGAAAAAACTAACAGATACACTACTTACAACAATAACGACCAGAGATACCAAATACCAAATAAACTAACAACAACCAGGAGCTAACCCACATACACCTTGGGTTTTTCCTTTTATATATTTTTTACAGACTCTTTACATACTCTTTACCTGTCACTTTCACATCTGACTTCCTATACTTAGCCAACATGTTTTCTTTCCTATTCTAGTGACACCTGACATTAGGCACTAACGACCTAACTTGCAAATATACCCTCATACGCTTGGATTCCACTAAATTTAGTTGACCTCGTAACCACGATCTTTATGTCCTATCACTTTCTGACCGTTATCACCTACTATCATTTTCTCACTATTATACCAACTGCACGCCTTCTTGTACTATTATTCCATCACAAATTTCTTTATCGCATTCTTTCCTTTTGTCACGTATCTTCTTCTGTTGCACATATTCTTCTGTCACACATCTTCTTCCATCGGAGCTCTCGCAGTTTCCTCTTGAACTACTTCTTTCCTTAAATCCTTCGCTCTCTGCTTTTGTCGCACCTCATTTGCTCTTCCTTTTGTCACTGTCTCTGTCGCAACTCCTTCCTCTTATTTTTCCTTAGCTCTTTTCCATACTTAATTAGAATTCTAAGTGAATTTTTCTTTCCTTTCCATAGGCTCAATAGGCCCCCAACACTCACCCGTGGCTCATCCCAAGCCACTCGAAGTTATTCCTCTAATTATTTATTTGTACACACTATACTGTGAAAATCTTCCAATATTTTTTCTACTTTCTTTGCTTCTAGTTGCACTTATTCTTATGTCTTATGCAATTGCTCCACAAGGTCGGAACTGACATATTTTGATGTTATCTTCTCTACTGATGCAACTTTTTTGCACACTTTATGTTGTACATGATGAATGCTTCATGTAACTCTTTCAGCTTAAGATTGCAGCTCCTCAACCTTATATGCACGGTGCTGCTATTGTGTGCACATCACTGTTACTTTCTACTATAAATTTCTCATATCTATTTCCTTAGCCATTTTCTACACTAAGGGTAATGGTTTCATCTCATTCCTTATCTAGGAAATACTTGCTTCAAGTGTATTCAGCTTGTTTGTAAGTTTCGTTGGTTTTGCATCATCCATCAATGCTTCCCAATATTGAGAGACTTGGTCGACAACATTGGAACATACCGCTTATGATTCTTCTATCTTCTTCACAATCTCAATTTTTTCTTCCCTTATTTCCTCTAACACCTCTGAGGGTGTTCTTGGTTGCACCTGCTCTTCAAGTTCCATGACCTTTTTCTAAAGGTCTACCGCTATCTCGCCAAGTGGAATGACCTTGGACTCCACAACCATTTTTGATGTATTTCTTGTATCATTAAAATTTCTATAGGAAATATTTACAACATTATCAAGCTTAAGCTTGTTTTCTTCCCATGTTTTTGTTTTCTATTCTGTTTCCTGCATCTTTCTCTTTTCTTTATTAACAACCTTCTGGGATTTCTTCACCTAATTAACCAAGGTGATATCTCTTAGTTTGATTTCTGTGATTGCAACTTTATGTAATGAATATATCTTAGCCAGTCGCATATGCAAAAAATCTACAGTTACTTGGCCTATGATTTTGGCCACATCATTTAATTATGGGGTTCCAAGATCCAGTACTTATCCTTTGACTTGAGCCCTGATTGGTGGAACCAGTCTTGGTATCTCAATTCCAGTGTTTTGGAAGGGCCAGGTTCATCTTGTGACTCAGCTACATGAGGCGTATAAACCAATATGACTTTAACTTGTTCAATCTCTCTACAGAGCACATTCAACCGATCTGTAATACTAGTGGTTAGCCCGATCTGCCTCCTGTCAATATCTTGAAAAATTTCTTATGCAAGTTATTGTAGTGATTCTCTTAATAATTCCAATTCTTCTACATCCATACTGAAGGTATTTTCTTGTTTATCATCCTTCCTTTTTTTACGCTTAGGCTCCCTTTATTCTACTTCTTCCTGGTTTCGTTGTTCTTCCAACGGTGGATCCGTGGGAGTCAAGATGGAATCAATATGGTATAACTCTGAATATTGTACATCTTCTTGTGGGTTCTCTTCTTTTCCTTGGTTTTTCAAATCCTCATCCACTATCTAGACTTCTAGCACTCACAGACTCCATTCTTTCGGCCATTCATTGGTAATGGCTTCCACTTCTTCTTCTGTCATTATAAACTGTGTTGCCAACCATTGGTGATATGGGTTCTGTCACGATTGCATGATAACATAATGTGGGCCAATTTGAAATCTGATGCTTTGGAGAAATCGCGCAACAGTGTCATCGTGTTGTCTTACATGGTTCTGCACCTGACTCCTTAGGGCTTCTCCATGCATAAAAAATTCAATATTATTGTTCATTTTCCCATTCTTATCTTATGAGAACCAGATATTCTGGTATTTTTCTCCTTTGCAATGAATAATTATATATACCAATTGGTAGTTCGGTTGGTCATACCAAACAAAAAATGAAATCAAAATCAATAACCAAGCATAGTGGAAAGCCTTACCCTTTTACTTCTTTCTATGCTTTTGTTGGATTTTTGGCTTCCCTTCGACCTAGGTTTAGTCCCTTCTACTTATCACAACAAAGCCTAATATATAGGTCCAACAGAGAAAAGCCTAGTCTGTAACACCTACGATGCATATGTAGTCTCACCCAAGATATCTTTCTATGGGTAACTACCAAAACCAGGTTTCTGTATTTTGGCGGGGGATTTCTAGTTCCTTGGTCATTTACCAAGATGCTTGACCAAAGCCCATGGGTGGATTACTTATGCTTACTATGACCATTTAGACTGCAACACAATGCTTCCTTTGAAACTAATATAACAACATCCCCGTTGCAGCATAAATTTATTCAACTTATAACAATGAGACTAATATGCATCTATTCATTCATAAGAAATTATATAAGCATTTATTCAAAGAAACATCTATATAGGTAACTCAAACACATTCCACATTCACGCCTATACACAGAATCTAACGTGGAAACCCATCTAAGAAAAACCACAAAGTTACTCTTCATCTAGCATGAGAAATATATGGCACCTTTGGTCTGTGCACTAAGCTCCAGACTCTACTCTATATATTCCTTGCTATCTACATAGGCTTTCCTCTCCTCTCATTCTCTCTTGTATTCTATCGTTGATCTTCCTCTACTTGAATCTACTACTGATCCACACACATCCTGGATCGATTCACCTTGTTCTACGATTCTAGTGGTGATCCACACACATCGTAGATCATCTTAGTTCTCCCACACTTCTGCGCACTCAGCTGCAGATTCTTTGAATCAATGCACTTAGCAAAAAATGACAGATACACTACTTAAAAAAATAACAACCAAAGTTAACAAATACCAAAGAGACTAACAATAACCAGGAGCTAAGCCACATATAGCGTGGGTTTCTCCTTTTATAGAATTTTTACAGACTCTTTACCTATCGCTTTCTCAGTCAAATTCCTATACTTAGCCAACAGGTTGTATTTCCTATTCTAGTGAGACCCAATAGTAGGCACTAACGACCTGACTTAAAAATATACCTTAATACGTGCAGATTCCACTAGCTTTAGCCAACCTCTTACCCATGATCTTTATGACCTGTCACTTTCTAACTATTATGCCATACTGTCTTTTTCCAGCCGTTATACCAACTACATGCATTTTGGTACTATTATCCTGTCACACCTTTCCTTGTCACATTCTTCCCTTATATCATGTATCTTCTTCTGTCGCACATCTTCTTTCATCGCACATCTTCTTCTGTCACACATCTTCTTCCATCACAACTCTTGTAGTATCCTCTTGAACTGCTTCTTTCGTTAACTCCTTCTTTATCTTCTTTTGTTGTGCCTCATTTTCTCTTCCTACCTTCTATCGCATCTCCTTTCTCTTCTTCTTCCTTATCTATTTTCCATACTTAAGTGGAATTCTGATGTAGGAGCATCCTACTCTCCATTCAAATTCTAAGTTAAATGTTGGATCAGGCCTAGAAGGGGTCTTCAATTATGAATTGATGGTCTCTAAACCATCACATTGTAAATAAACCTATGTTTTATTTGATTCTAATAGATAGTGAGTCACTAAGAGGATGAGTGAGTCATTGTAACAAATCCCTCATCTAATAGTAGCGAGTCATAGGATAGGTTAGAGGATTTATTGTAATTAGGATTAGTTAGCAGAAGATTAGGGATTATTGTGTGGATTATGGATCTGAACCAGAATGGTTCATGAATATTGTTGTGTGTGTGTGTGTGTATAAATATGTGTGTGTGTGTGTGTGTGTACTCCTGCGAGGCATAGATAGAAGTGTTGGGGCGCGCACCCTGACGGTCCTTAATTTTGGTAACTCCACAGTTTTTGTGGAAGCTTGTAAGCAGAGTTGCGACTCAAAATAGTCTTAGGGGTGTCGAGGTTGAGTCAAAGCCTTCTTTTTGTAATAAACCCATGGTTTAAGTCCAGGGTTTAGGGTTCGGGGTGCCCATGGTTTAAGCCCATGGTTTTGTAATAAGTGCACTATAAATAAGCACTCTTGTAAAGAAGTTAGTTTAGGATTTTGATGTAAGATGAATTGATGTGAAGCTAAGGCTTGTTTCGTAAGAAAGGTTAAGTCCCAGCTGTGTGCGTGGATGACCTCTGCAGCTGTTTGCGCAGAGGATTTTTGGTGATTAAGAAGATCTGCAACTATGTGCACAGAGATCTGTATCTTAGTGCGCAGCTTTGAGGAATTGAAGGGATCTACAACTAAGTGCGCAGATCAGAACTATGGTTTTTGTAAAGAGTTGAATAAAAAATAGTTCTATGGACGTAGCCCCTAAACTGGGGGTGAACCATGTTATATCGTGTGTTGGGGTTCTTGTGTGTTGTTATGTTCTTTTATGCATTAATAAATATATAACTGGTAAGTAAGATCACTGCTAAATACTAACTTCGCTGTGAATTCCTAGTAAAGGGTTAAGCAAGGCATTGTTTGTTTATCTAACCGCAAAGCTAAATAAGTGAATGTCAAAGCTTTGTAGTTTATGATTATCATTTGTTAGAATCTAAAGGTACAGTAATATCCCTTTTCTGCTTGCAGAAACCTTATTTTGCGGCACCCAATAGCTGTTTCGGGTGAGACTGCAACATGTTCGCAGGTTGTTGCCGAAAGGGCCAACACTGTAGGTATTTTGTTGGTGTGAAGACAAAAGTATAGAACCTGGGTCTTCCCTAAGCCCAACAAATTGGTTCTGTTGCTGGTTGAACCCAGTATCTGCTCAAGAGGGGTTTACGTCGTACCTCGAGGGCTATGTTTTGGAGACCCTCAGTGAAAGAAATCAGTGATTGGATTGAAGAGACTTATCTGAACTTTGCTGTACAAGAGAACAAAGATCCGCGTCGTAGTTCAAATGAATTTTTACAAAGGTACATTTTTTCTAATGTTTATGAAATTTTCTATGGTAGTATCCACATAGAGTTGCACCAGTGGTTATCCAGGTTAACAGAGAGAAGGACAAACTTCCAAGAAGGTTAGTTTCCTGATTGGACCCCCGCAAGAATTAATATATTGAAAAGGGTGAACAACGAGATATCCCGAGCTGTTGATTTCTGGACAATGTGAACTCTTGAAGCATTTGTGACGGAGTTCGCCATTGACACAAGTACGTCCTTCAGCGAAGCTGAATGACAGTTCTTCAAAGGACCAAGGGGTAAGTACTTGAATTCATTTAGTTTGAGAATTAAAATGCTATTGGCTGGAAAAGGTATATTGCTCATTGAATCAAACTGTTAGATTTAGTATTACTAACCTATGTTTGCAAGTGAAAGTACCTTCGACGTGCAAAGTGGTTTGCTGCGAAGTGGCAAAAGTTACAAGAAAATTTTTGAGTCCTATACCCTAGGTCAGAATACCGAGTCTAACCCCGTAAGTCCGGCAGCCTCAGAGCCTAAAGAAACCCCTTCTATTGGAGATCCTCCGGTAACCTCGCAGTGAAGACCTATTATCCCCAAGAACCCGTCGCAGTATGAAAGTAACCCTAGCGCGAGTATCCTTGTCGTAGGTCAGTCTACCCTAGTAAGTTCCCCCCCGCCTTCTACCAGTCCCCCTCTCCCCCCCCCTAGATCTACGATGGCCCATATGAATGATGACATTAAGCTCCCTATTTTCAAAGGAACTAGATCAGAGGATCTAGAATAGTTCTGGTTCTTATGCAAAGCAGTGTGGACTGCTAAGAACATTACGGATCAAGATACCAGAAGAGCACAGCTGGTTACTTCTTTTAGAGACCACGCTTTGACCTGGTTCATGAAGTTTTCCAGTACTCAGAACCATGTCTTGGCTGATATAAAAGCAGAAATGATAAAGGAATTTAAGAAGCCTAAATCAGAGTCGCAGTGTATCACTGAACTAAAGGAAATTCAGCAGCGGCGAGGAGAATCGGTGTGGGACTTTGATCAGAGGTTCAAAGTTCTGCTAGATCAAGTCATTTTCACTATTGGACTAGTGCAGCATCAGGAATGGTTCATCGCAACTTTGTTACTGCACATCAAGACTCCACTCATGGAACAGAAGGTTGCATATCAGCAGGAGGCTTTGGAAATCGCTGTGAAGCTTGAAATAGCCCCCGTTGAAGATAATTCTGGTATCGCTCAAATACAAGCGCAGTTGGCAGTGATGGCTCTGGAGCTTCGTGATATGAAAAAAGGGAAATCTAGTCACGAAGAGGTTTGGTGTACACGATGTTGGACAGAGGGTCATGACAAGGAACAATGTCCTACGGTAAGAAATTTCCTGAATTCTGGTGCACCAAACCCGTTCAACCCTAGTGTTCTATATTGTGGGCTCTGTAGGACAACTGGCCAGCATCGACCTGAAGACTGCTATCTTCTGCAGTGGTATGTGCAAGTCCCTAAGAACGCTTATTGCATGTTCTGTAAGTCAGTGGGACACAACGAAGATGATTGTCGCAGCTTTGACCTCATGAGAGAACGAACTTATGATGCTTATCGGGTACAAAATGATGGCCAAGGAAATTATGGATATGGTTACCGTGGTAGTACATCAGGTCGTGGAACTTTTGGAGGTCGTGGTCGTGGTGGTATGGCTGGCAGAGGACGAAGCCAGGTTGTGTGCTATAACTGTAACCAGGCAGGACATCTAGCTAGAGACTGTCGGAACCCAACTACGACATGTCGATATTGTAGAGCTGTCGACCATGTGATTGAGTAATGCCTGCAGCTGATAGCCAATATTCAAGAAATAAATAGTTCCCCTACTCAGAATATTCAGTTGATTGCTATGGAGCAACGACCTGTCCCAGCCATTAATGTTGTTACCAGGAGTGGAGCTACGACGGAAGTGCAAAACAAGGAGAAACAACCTGTCGAGGATGGGGTTCGTAAGGCCCCAGAAAAAATCCCAGCATTTGATGTCAAAAGAGAAAAAGAGACATTTATGGAAGCCAAGAGAGACTTTGCTGACCCCAACACCTCAGTAGCACCTGCGCAACAACCTCAGCAGTAGTCACAGCCGCAAGAAGCTTCGGCGGATAAAGTAAGTACACTGTCCTCCTTTTTACAGAGTTGTATGAAGCTCTTAAGAAACCAGACTGCTTTAAATGAGTTGCAGAAAGTTATTGCTTCTTGCGAACCTCAGCGAAGTCCTGGTAAGGAAAAAACTGTTCATAGAGTCAGAAGAACTGGTAGGGAGATGATATTGAATGCTCAGATAGGAGAATATGACATGACTAATGTCATCTTGGACCTAGGATCAGAAGTAAATGTCTTAACTAAGCAGACATGGGAACAAATGGGAACACCTACTCTAGAATGGTCCCCTATACAGTTGAGATTAGCCAATCAGCAGAAGATTGTGCCCCTAGGAAGACTCCCTAGTGTATCAGTAGATATTGATGGACTCATTACCTTAGCAAACTTTGAGGTAATTCAAATAATTGATGACAACAACCCCTATCTAGCACTGCTAGGCATTGAATGGGAAATAAATAATGATGCAGTAATCAACCTAAAGAAGAGACAGATGAATTTCGAAAGGAAAGGACTGAGAGTCATAGTACCATTGGATCCTTCTCAAGGGGAGAGGTACACCGAGCCAGTAAGAGATGAAGACCAGGATGTTTTGGACCATATCTACAATATCACAGCGAAGGAAGAATATTATGTTGATCCTACTGCCGAAGGTATCATGGATTGGCAATGTAACAAATCTTGCATGACTGATTCAGATGATGGCCTAGAGAATTGGCAGAATAGACTGTATGAGCTACATGGACATCAATGTGCAAGAATTACCAAGTCTCTCAGATGGCTTAGTTCACAGACAAGAACCTTACCTGTTTTTGATGGTTTGACAGAACTGAAAGATTTTATTGTGCAATTCTCAGAGCAGGTACCAGACTCATAGAAAATGGAGACTCTAGATTCAGCATTCAGAGCCACGGCAGCTAGATGGTGGAATGGTCACAAAAAGTACATTCATAGTTGGGAATCCTGCCAGAAGTCCCTTTGCCTAAGATTCAAGGACCAACATCAAGAGGTGCGAAGCAAGTTTAATGGTAAGACGATTCCTCAGGGACATTTGGAGCAATGCTACGAAGCATGGAAGCATGTACCTCATGAAGAATGGGTACATAGGTTTGTGCACACCCTGGAACCTATAGCAACGAACTGGTATGCAGAGGTCGAGCTTCGCCATGGTACTGTAAGTTGGGATAGTCTTGTTGATAGTTTTGTACTGAAATTTTCTATTAATGAGGTTTGTCCTGCTTTAGACGTAGCTGTTAGGTTGATCCATACTAAAGTATTTGATGATCAAGAAATAGCAGAATACCAACCTAATTGGAAGGAGCAAGAAGCTGATGCAGTAGAATGTTGTAACCTCGCAATTGACGAGGATGACGATCCGCACAACATTAACATTCCTGAGTCAAAACGACACTGTGAAGTACATGGACCAGCAGTTGAAGCACATGAAGTGACTCAGCCCCTAAAGACGCAGACCGTAAACATTGGGTCAGAAGAAAACCCTAAGCATGCTACCATTGGAGATTATTGGGACGACGAAATGGTGAGCAAAGTGGCCCAACTTCTCCATGAATATCAGGACCTATCTCTGACAGGGTTCTCAAAAATGAAAGGAATCATTGAGGTGGTGGAAGACATTCTGTTATGGGTTGAAGCTCGAAGCCAGGTTGAAGCTGGTATCAGGAAATGTTGAATGTCCTTATTTTGGCGTAGCTAGAGTCACTGCTTGTGTCGAAGAAGGAAAGATTTGTCGAGGCTTAAAATACGACCATTGGAAGAAATCAAAATTGGTGGCACCGGTACGCTACCTGTATTAACTGCCTGTATTAATGAGATCTTGGAAAATATACCGCCATTTGGACAAGATCTCTGCCATATTTGGTATCATCAATGCACAGTTATGACAGATGTTGTGGATGGATTCTATAAGAAGACACCCACACCCACGACGTTCGCATTTTACAATTTCTTGATTTTTACAATTGCGTCCATGTCAGTTGATAGTGAGCTCCAGAATTTAGTGATAGAATTTGAACAGGAGGGTCTGTCGCACCTTTTCAGCCACCCACCTGCGTCTGCACCCCACGAAGAGACTACCCCAGCACCGACCCAGCCAATGCAGACACGCTCTACCAGGAAAAAATTTAATCCTGAAATTTTTTCTAAGCATAACGAAGACAGACACAAGTAATCAGGGAAAACACCAGAGGATCCCGAGATGAATCCATCTGGCTCAGCAGAGGTCCCACTTGAAGAGGATGAGAAAATTGCACCATAGCGCCCACCGTATCTTCCGCCAGTTCGACCAGGATTTCAGCTCCCTCGGTGGATGAAGAAGTTCACATTACGCACCCCTTCGCTACCACCGGGTGTGCAGCTGGTTGAGACAATGACAGGGAAAATAGACCGGCTCAAGTACGTCGACCACGATACAAATGATCAGGGAAAATTTCCACAGTTCGCACCTGGGATATACTTACACTCTGTCCCATATCAGGAGATTGGAGTGACATTATTAGAAGTGAAACAGTGGGTTGTTGGCTTGGACAAAGTTGGTTTGTTGAAGATGCTTGATGTGCCCCACTTCGGTCGCAGCACACAGGTAACCGTGGTGGTCAAACAATTATTGGCGTTGGTACATGATGGGTACCTATGGATAGGAGACAAAACAATTCCTATCAATGGAGAGCTTATTTATAGGATCATAGGCTTACCAAGGGAAGGGCCTAATCCGGGGATAGAATTTCCCTCAAAACACGAAGATACGAAGCTGGCACAAAGCATGAAGGACCACTTCGACCTAACGAAAGGGAAGCAAGGGTATCAAACCTCGACAATTCAGCACCAAAACATTTTCTTCACAGCTGAACTCTTAGCTTGCAAATTGATGAGAAAGTGCAGACCATATGAAGTACCTGCCCCGATTGTCAGTACTGCTGTGAACTGTGCGGAAGGCTACAGTTACAACTGGGCAGCATACATCGCTAAGGAATTTCTTGAAGATGCCCGTGACGCGCAAGAAAAAGGTAGACCCTTTCACTATTCATGGCTGATCATGCTTATTGCCCTGATTGGGTGGAAAGAGCCCACTGAGGTGCAGTTTATTGACATACCTCCAAGCATGCTAGGTGCAGCGAGGTACGCATCGCTCTAGGTGTCGCAGGACAAAGCATCCCAGCAGATGACGAACACTGTGTTCTCATTTTACGCCATGAGTATCTCATATGAGATTGTAAAGACCCTGTGGCTCAATAATGAGCTATTCTCTCAATATGATGGAGTGGCCACCTTCAAGGCCGACATGCACAATGTCTTCATCCAGGCCTGTGCAGATAAGAAGAAGGCATGCTGGAAGTTGCCATATGTGGTGACCAAAGAAGACATCCTTGCGGTAGTTCAACAGTGGTCAGCTCACTGGTTGAAGGACCCAAGAACAAAGCCCAACATTCCAATCCCTCCAGTCACCAATGTGGGCGCTGGCCCTAGTCAGACGCAGCAGCAAGACCCCCCAGAGGATAGTGAAGAGAAAAGTGAGTCGCAGCAGAGTGGAAGCGACCAGGGTGGAGATGGCGGAGATGAAAGAGAAGAAGAGGAGTCAGTCAAAAATATCTCAGACCCTAATCGACCAGATAAGCACAAGTCACCAGAGGCCGAAGAAGTGACCAAACCTCAGTCCCGAAAGAAAACAAAAGCGTCGAAGGACAAGAATATCGACAAAGACCCCACCTTGACAAGTGAGGAGCTTAATCAGGCTCTGTCGAAATCCACAGAAGTTCTCACCAAGAAATGGTTAGAGTTTGCAGTCATGCATCTTGATGCCATCACCGGCGTAGCAAAGCAAATCTCGGAGCTGAAGGAGTTAGCAGAAATATCAGTGATTGGCGCTGCGGCAAGTAGTGCCCCAGTACCTGCATAGCCAGACACAAGACAATGGCCGGTTAGAGAACATCGAGGACAAGTGTCAAGTGTCGCCCTCATCATAATCGACGCAGCATCTCGCGCAGAGATGAGCATGATAGTTGGAATAGATTACACTAAGATGTACATGATGGAATTACATCTCTGTCAGTCAGCTATCTTGAAGGAAATCCAAGCACGAGACCACTAATCACAAATACAGTTGGAAAATACCAGGAAGCAGAATGATAGCCTCGCAGCACAATTGGAGGAAGCGGAGCAGAGAAAGAGCGACGCAGAACGTAAGCAGGTCACATTGGTGCGAGTATTGGAGGAGGCATGTTGAAGTCTTCCTGACTTTGACATCGAGAATGAGGAAGAACTAGAGAAAAGAATTGCCAAACTAAAAGACTACGTATAGCAGTCTCGCAGTGAAATAAAGAAACTTAAAGCAGAGCATGAGGCTCAGATTGCGGAGCTTCAACTTCGCATTATCCCGGAAATCCAACTAGAGGTCAGAGAGCAGCACCGTGCATACATTCTGGCCTCCACAGCAAAAATATTAGATATCGTGGGCAGCGTAGCAAAACTACTAGAGGAAAGCGTCGACGCCTGGACAACACTATAGGAAAACCCCAAAGTACAAAAGCTGCAGGAAACCATCAAGCAGCGACAAGTAGAGTTGGATGCAGTAAAAGTGGAAATTAAGACCCTACCCCCTATGTAGAAAATGCTCAAGGTAAAACAAAGCAAGGAACTCCAGCAAGAGATTGAGTCGTACAGAACAAAAGCAACACTGCTAGAAAATTCTATGCAGCCCCTTGTCAACGAGGCCTTGGAATTGAGTACTGCTGTGGACAGCCAGCTCAAAGTTCTGAAGGAGTATGATGCATTTGCACAGGAAAAGGCTAGCAAAGCATCAACGACAGCATTGCAGGAGCTGGTGGAGAAGGAGAAAGCAGCCGACAATATCATGCGTGGCCTCAACAAGTAGTTCACTATCTTCGCCAACAAAGTTCTCCCACCAGACAAGCAGCTGAGTGTCCCAGGATGGGACACTGGTGAGTCTTAGGGGCCTGTTGGGGCGCGCACCCTAACGGTCCTTAATTTTGGTAACTCCACGGTTTTCGTGGAAGCTTGTAAGCGGAGTTGTGACTCAAAATAGTCTTAGGGGTGTCGGGGTTGAGTCAAAGCCTTCTTTTTGTAATAAACCCATGGTTTAAGTCCAGGGTTTAGGGTTCGGGGTGCCCATGGTTTAAGCCCATGTTTTTGAAATAAGTGCACTATAAATAAGCACTCTTGTAAAGAAGTCAGTTTAGGCTTTTAATGTAAGATGAATTGATGCGAAGCTAAGGCTTGTTTCCTAAGAAAGGTTAATTCCCATCTGTGTGTGTGGACGACCTCTATAGCTATGTGCGCAGAGGGTTTTTGGTGATTAAGAATATCTGCAGCTGTGTGTACAGAGATCTGCAGCTTAGTGCGCAGCTTTGAGGAATTGAAGGGATCTGCAGCTGAGTGCGCAGATCAGAACTGTGGTTTTTGTAAAGAGTTGAATAAAACACAATTCTGTGGACGTAGCCCCTAAACTGGGGGTGAACCACGTTATATCATGTGTTGTGATTCTTGTGTGTTGTTATGTTCTTTTATGCATTAATAAATATATAACTGATAAGTAAGATCACTGCTAAATACTAACTTCGCTGTGAATTCCCAGTAAAGGGTTAAGCAAGGCACTGCTTGTTTATCTAACCGCAAAGCTAAATAAGTGAATGTAAAAGCTCTGTAGTTTATGATTATCATTTGTTAGAAGCTAAAGGTACAGTAATATCCCTTTTCTGCTTGCAAAAACCTGATTTTGCGGCACCCCATAGCTGTTTCGGGTGAGACTGTACCCTGTTCGCAGGTTGTTGCCGAAAGGGCCAACACTGTGGGTCTTTTGTTGGTGCGAAGACAAAAGTATAGAACCTGGGTCTTCCCTAAGCCCAACAAGAAGAGAAAGATATAGAAATATAGGAGAAGGAGAAGTAGCCAGAACAGAGTAAATCTGGCTCAAGCAAGGCCATTTAAAGATGTATCAGGCCCAAGGAGATCAGAACGCAAGTTCTGAAACAAATTTGTATGTACAGTTTTAGCATGTGAATGAAAAATCATATTTCATCATAATCTCTATGTGTGTAAATTCAATTCTATCTGAGTGCGTGACTTCATGAATTGAATGTTTGGTTAAATCCTGTGTTAATGAATGATAAGCCTACGTGTGAATTCAAGGTTTCTAAAAGTGAGTAAAGTAGATATTGATTGATCGATTCTCAGATCAATCGAAGGATGAATTTGATTATTAATACTTCATGAATGGATTTTATCTCAAATTAACCTTGTTGTAGGTTTGGGACTTGCATATCGATCACTGCAAGGATCAATAATAATTAAGGTTTAAGTTTGCGCATGTTTAATGGTCGAGATCGTCATAGGAACATATCTACAGGTAAGGAAGAATTCCGCAAATAGGAGTTGCACCCAAGATACTCCTAAACCAACCTCCCAGATTAATTAAGATCATATAGTGTAGATAGATCTTGGAGAAGACCACGATCGTAATTAAGTTCTGCAACAAAGGGACATAGATCCGCAAAGTAAAATGAAATTATGCACTTGATCTGAGATCAACAACCATAAAACATTCCGCAAAATATTTGATAGTTGAGGATGGATCCGCATCAGAATACAGATTGAAGGTCAAGATCCATCCCGCAGTAGATCAATGGTTTAGGAAGAGGCTTGCGGGAGTGGAAAGGCAAAAGTCCAAAAGTTAGAGAACTTGGAAAGTTGACAAGATGAGTTCCGTAACCTGCATGCAAGATAGAATGTTGTGACTGCAATTAATTGCGGAAATTCAATTAAAAAAAAAAAAAATTGTAAAGCTGCATCCTGTATTCTGCATTGTGGAAAAGGTGAATGCAGATATCTAGCTTCCAAAGAGAGCGTGCGGAAAGGGTGGTGCAGAAACAAAAAATTGCAGAAAGTTGGAAGGTGAAAGAGATAGTTGTGGAAACCCAAAAAAGGAAGGATTAGGGTTGCCGAAGAAGATTTGACACAACAATTTGGCTGTCAAGAAGGGTTTAAAGTCCCTCCATGCTATGAAGTTCATGTGTTTGATATCATAGGTGAAAAAATCATGCCACCAAGGTGGGGTTGGCATCAGTTTGGTATCAGATTAGGACAAGGATTCTATGTAAGAGGTAAATAAATTTCTGATTTCAATTCATTTTGAAGTTAAATACTAACAATTGTATTGAGAGGGTTAGTCAAGTGAGAGTATTCAGAATTGATTGCAGATAGAGGATGTGTGGTTAAATTTGATGATTAGCCACATGAGAATACATAAGAAATCCTTTGGAAGGATATGATTTGATAGGTATAAGCATGGAGTTATGATGCATGAGAAGAGTATTGAGTCAAACTACTCTTGAGCAATTGAGGAAAGCAAAGGTAAGACATTTCTGCAATTTTTTTATTGAATTTGAAGACTAATAGTTGTGAGGGTGTATGTTTAGTCTTGTGCAAGGGATCATAGTAGATATTGGGGAGGAAAATTAGGAGAAATTGCAGATAGTGGCTATAATCTAGAGACAGTAAAATAGAGTGCAGATGAAAAATATCAAGAAGAAGATCTTTTGAAGATAACAGTGGAGATATTTTCAGCCAACTGTACAAGTGGAAATTCTGAAGGTATGGACTGATTGATGTTTGTATTTAACTCTAGTTATATAGGAAATATTTGATAGCAGCAAAAAATAGAGAATTTCTTGAGAAGAGGAAAGAGGAAGTAGTGGCAGAACCTGAGAAATCCAATAGAGGTTGGACAAAAGAGGACTAGTACATGTTCTCAAAAAAGAGGAGTGGACCTGCAGAAGCCAAGAAGAGCAAAGTAGATTCTCAAAAGGTTCTAGTGAGAGGACCAGATATACCAAAAGGACAAGCTCAAGGAGAGATAGCTTGTTGATGTATAGAATACAAGTATGGAGACTTGTTGAAGGTGAAGTCTTAGTTACAACCCACAAGTGGACAAGATGAAGTTTACAAAAGAGAGGGAGATAGAAACAATGACTACTGAAGGTCATTGAAGGGGTTCAGAGGAAATCCACAACAAAATAAAGAAGAAAGAAAGTCAAGAAGGATTTAGAAGATAATTGCTAGAGTTAGCAAAATACATTTTGTGCTTTGAGAAGCATATGCAAGCCGTTGAAGAAGAAAACCAGAGGTATGGTTGGGTCATGAAAAGGGAGGTAATATGGCATTCACTATAGGTGAAGCTACAACAAAAGATGTTTTCTGAATTGAAGAAAGAACTTAGAGAATTTGAATATGAGATGGAGGTTTCATATTGTGAACCTGAACAAGGTCCTTTGCTTGGAGAGGATGATGAAGCAGAAAAAGAGAGACCAATTAAGAGTCTCATAAATTCTGTAAAGAATACAAATAAACTTATGGAGGAGATGACTGTGAGGCCGAAAGAGACCAAAAGGTCTTATGATTTTTAGACTGATGATTAAGTTTGTGATTATAGGTTTTGTTGCAAATAATGTTCAGTCCTTTGAAACTGTCTTAAAATTTTATGAAGTCAAATATGATGAAGATAGTCTCTCAAATGAAGAAAAGTCTAAAGTATTGCAGCAAAAGGAACTCATTGATGAGTTGCTTGATGGAGGAACACAGTCGGTTGAATATGATCTAAATATGAAGGAAGAAAAATAAATTTGCAAAGACATTTCTATAAGGTAGGATCAAAATTATATTTGGGTGAAGGAGAGAGTTGAAGAGTGTATACATCCTGTATATTAGACCATTGGATAAATAGGTGATGGTGACAAATTGATGTTGTGTTCGGACCAACAAAATAGGGGGATGCTAGAGGAAATATCAATAGGGACTTCAGAGTCTCATGTTTTTGAAACTAATTATTGCTGTATGACTGCAGGTATTGAAGACCACTTAAAATATGTGTCTATGCAGGTTGTGAAGCATAGGATGGATGCTTTTAGGAAAAAAGGAAAAATCAAAATTAGACCATTGACAGAAGAATATGTTCACTGTTGTTTAGCAGAACATAAAATCATGTTAGAAGAAGATTGTGTAGAAGAGGGGCTAGCTGAAAGTCTCGTGAACTCTTGGGAGAGTTCAAATAATCAAGAGAATATGATGATAAGAAAGTCAATTGGAGATAAAAAAATTCAATATTTTTGAAATTAATGAATTGTGTAAATCTGAAAGAATAACATGTGATGAACCTTGTGAGGTTGTCCCAGAGGTAAAAGAAGAAGAAGGAGAGTATCCATGTATTCTTGACATGGACCAAAGCCAAAAGTTTGTTCTGGGATTGAAGGACGAGATGACATGGTCTCATGGACTCATAAACAAAAGAGAACACTTGCATATTTGGACAGTGGTGTTGCTGACAGAGAGGGGAAGAAATCTGTCATGACACAGGAAGAGACTATATTGTCTCAAAGGGGTGATCAGTACCTAAAGGAATTTGCTGTTGTAGACTTGGCTAATGGAGAGAAATAAAATTTTTCTAACCTCAAGAAGTATGATGAAGAGTTAGAAATGATGAAATATTGGTTGATTAATCCAAGGGTTGATAATGATGATTGCTTAATGTCTGATAGAAGCATTAGAAAAATACAAGGTCAAAACATAGTATTATCTTGTAATTTAGTGGATAGCAACAGAGAGTCAAGAGGATAGCAATAGTTTCCAAAGAAGAAGATCCAGGTGTACCAGTCAAAGGATAGATTGGACATGGAGATTAGAGAGCTAAGGTTGTTGATGGTGAAGATGTATTAGAGAAGGAATGGAGAAAGAATTAATATTTACAACAACATAGAAAATAGACAAAACAGTGGCAGAGGACGGATGACAGAAAAGGATTGCAGAAGCAAAGCTAGTGGAGCATTACAACAAAAAAATTGGAAACCAAGAGAACTAAAGATGACATAGAAAGAACAAGGTTTGGGATCTAGGCATACTGAATATTGAAGATTATGACCAGGAGGTCATATTTCTTTTTTACTGGGGAGTCTAATGCAGGAGCATCCTGCTCTCCATTCAAATTCCAAGTTAAATGTTGGAGCGGCCTAGAAGGGGTCTTCAATTCTGAATTAATGGTATTTGAACCATCACATTGTAAATAAACCTATGTTTCATTTGATTCTAGATAGATGGTGAGTCACTAAGAGGATGAGTTAGTCATTGGGTCAATTGATAAGTCATTGTAACAAAGCCCTCATCTAATGGTAGCAAGTCATAGGATAGGTTAGAATATTTGTTGTAATTAGGATTAGTTAGCAGAAGATTAGGGATTATTGAGTGGATTATGGATCTGAACTAGAATGGTTTATGAATATTGTTGTGTGTGTGTGTGTGTGTGTGTGTGTGTGTGTGTGTGTGTAATCCTACGAAGCATAGAGAAGAAAAAGAAGAGACATAGATAGACATATAGGAGAAGGAGAAGTATCCAGAACAGAGAAAATATGGCTCAAGCAAGGCCATTTAAAGATGTATCAGGCCTAAGGAGACCAGAACATGGGTTCTAAAACAAATTTGTATGTACAGTTTCAACATGTGAATGAAAAATTCTATTTTGGCATAATCTTTGTGTGTGTAAATTCAATTATGTCTGAGTGTGTGACTTCATGAATTGAATGTTTGGTTAAATCTTGTGTTAATGAATGATAATCCTACATGTGAATTCAGGTTTTCTGAAAGTGATTAAAACAGAGATTGATTGATCGATTCTTTGATCAATCGAAGGATGAATTTTATTATTAAGACTTCATGAATGGATTTTATCTCGAATTAACCTTGTTACAGGTTCAAGATCTGCAGATCGATCACTGCAAGGTTCGATAATAATTAAGGTTTAAATTTACACAGGTTTAATGGTCGACATCATCATAGGAACATATCTACGGCTAAGGAAGAATTCCGCAAATAGAAGTTGCACCTAAGATACTCCTAAACCAATCGCCCAGATAACTTAAGATTGTACAATGGAGATAGATCTTGGATAAGATCAATGGTCGTAATTAAGTTCCACAACAAAGGGATGTAGATCAACAAAGTAAAATGAAATTCCACACTTGATCAGAGATCAATGACCAAAAAACATTCTGCAAAAGATCTGATGGTTGAGGACAGATCTGCATCAGAATACAGATCGACGGTTAATATCCACCCTACATTAGACTCAACGATTTGAGAAGAGGCTCATGGGAGTGGAAATGCAGAACTCCAAAAGTTTGAGAACTTGGAAAGTTGACAAGCTGAGTTCCACAACCCGCATGTGGTATAGACTGTTACGGCCATAATTAACTGCGAAAGTTCAATTAAATAAAATAAAAGTTGTAAAGCTGCATCCCGCATTCTGCATTGTGGAAAAGGTGAATGTGAAAAGTTCGTTGTGGAAGAGATCATGTGGAAAGGGTGGTGCAGAAACAGAAAATTACAAAAAGTTGGAAGGTGAAACATATAGTTGCAAAAACCCAAAAAAGGAAGGACTAGGGTTGCAGAAGAAGATTTAACACAATAATTTGGTTGCCAGGAAGGGTTTAAAGTACCTCCATGCTATGAATTTCATGTGTTTAATCTCATAGGTGGAAAATGCATGCCACCAAGGTGGGGTTGGCATCAAATTATAAGTGAAAATATTTAGTTGTTCCTAATGTACTATGAAACTATTCGAAGATTTTTTTTACTTTCTCTGCTTCAAGTCACACTTCTTCCTCTGTCTTCTGCAATTGCTCCACAAGGTCAGAACTGACATGTTCCGGCATTATCTTCTCTATTGATGTAGCTAATTCATGCACCTTCTGGTGTACAGGATGAATGATGCCTATAACTATTTCAGATTTAGCTTGCATCTCCTCAACCTTATCTCCATGGTGGATATGTTGTGTGCACAACACTGTTACTTGTTGCTTTAACTTCCTCATCTATGTTTCCTTAGCCATTTTATGCACTATGTGTAATTGATTCATCTCATTCCTTATCTGGGCAATACTTGCTTCAACTGTAGTAATCTCATTTTCAAGTTTATATGATTCTACATCATCCATCAATGCTTCCCAATCTCGAGAGACTTGGTGGACAACATTGGCACATAATTCTTCCGCTTCTTCTATCTTATTCACAGCCTCATTTGATGTGTTCCTTGTTTCCTCCAACACCTCTAGGGGTGTGCTTGGTTGCACCTTTTCTTCAAGTTCTGTAGCCTTTTTTTGAAGGTCAACTGCTATATCATCAAGTCGAATGACCTTGGAATCCACAACCATTTCTGATGTAATTCTTGCATCACTAAAATTTGTGCAGGCAATATTTACAACATTATCAAGATTAAGCTTGTTTTCTTCCCATGTTTTTGCTTTCTATTCCGTTTCCTGCATCTTTCTCTTTGTTTTATTAACAACCTTATGGGATTTCTTTACCTAATTAACCAAGATGATTTATCATAGTTTGATTTATACAATTGCAGCTTTCTGTAATGCATACACCTCAGTCATTCGCATATGTGAAAAACCTATAGTTACCTGACCTATGATTTTGGCCACATCATTAAATTTTGGGGTTCCCAGATCTAGTACTTCTCCTTCGACTTGAACCCTGATTCGTGGAACTAGTCTTGGTATCACAGGTTTTGGTGCTTCAAAAGGGTTGGGTTCATCCTGCGACTCAGCTACCTGAGGGGTATAATACATTGTGACTATAACTTGCTCGACCGCTCTACATAGCACGTTCAACCATTCTGTAATACTAGTGGTTAACTCGGTCTGTCGTTTGTTGATATCTTGAAAACTTGCTTGCACAACTTATTGTAGTGATTCTATTAATAATGCCAAGTCTTCCCCATCCATACTAAAGGTATTGGCTTGTTTATCATCCTTCCTTTTCTTATTCTTAGGATCCCATTGTTCTTCTTCTTCCTAGTTTCCCTATTCTTCAAGGGGTGGATCCATGGGAGTCAAGCTGGAATCACTCTGGTCTAACTTGAGGTATTGCGCATATTATTATGGGTTCTCTTATTTTCCTTGATTTTCCAAATCCTCATCCATTATCTAATATTCTGGAACATGGATGTGCCATTCTTTCGGCCATTCATTGGTAATGGCTTCCACTTATTCTTTTTTTATTATAAACCATATTGTTATCCACCTGAATGGCACCTCTCCGTCCAAGTGCCGACATTCGCTATGTTGGCACACAAAAGGACATTTATGGATTGAGTGTTGCCCAAAACACTATAGATGGGATTATTAAGAACTACATTTATCATCCATCCAGCTGGTTATTTTTACCTTTTAAATATGTCAAGTCCTGTACGCAACTCTTCTTATATGCAACTCGTGTATTGTATGCGAGTGTTGTTTATTGCATCTCGCATACAGATTTGTATGTGGGTTACCCTTAGAGCAACTCGCGTGTCATACACGAGTTGCCAGTATTGATACCCGCGTACACCTTTCTTTGACATTTAAAATAAAAAATCGCGATTACTTGAGATTAGTTAAGCACTTAACCTTAATCACCTTAACTGTCTCAACCTCCTCAACCTTTGAAACTGCCTTATTTCACCAAGCTTAAATATAGGCCTTGGGGAGGGTGTTAATGACATACATTTGGAGAGCAAAGTTATGCAGGTGGAGTTTATGCAGAAGTCTTTGGAGCAGTGGAACTCATAATCCTTTGGTTGTAGAGGAGTCCTTGTCTCAGGCGTTGGGTTGTAATCTGAACTCTTTCATTATTGTTAATAAAGATAATCCTTCTTCCATATGTGTCTTGAATGTCTCTCATATATTGTGGTTTGATAAATATTTATGTTTCAGCACTCTGTATATGATTTATCTAACCTATTTATATATATGTATCATCTTGTATTTGGAAGATTGACTTTTGATAGGTGAAGAAGAAGCATCCCTGAAGGCTTTGGAGGAGAAGCAGAGTGGAAGAGGACAAGCTAGGGTCAACCGTCGTGTATCGGGTGAGTCTTTTCTATCCTCCTATTTCCTTTACTGCACTCTAGAGTCAATTTCCTGCAAGTTTCATGAGTATGTTGGTAACCCCAGACCTTCGGTTATAAGGTGTTTATTCCTGTACAACAGAACTGGCGACTCCGCTGGGGAACCCAGACTGCTGTAGGTTGTTTCTGTCACCCCTGACCAGTCTTTTCTTTGAATTTTGTGTGTGGTCTTTTATCCTGGTTCATACTTATCACAGTGTTTGAAAGTCTTGTGGATTTTTCTTATTTTTTGAGAAAAAATTTGTACATGTACACGGGTTGCTCTTCTGCACAGTCGCATACAGAGGTTTGCATACGCAGGTTGCTCTCTTGGACAGTCGCATACAGTACGTGATTTGCCCTTATACACAGTCACGTACAAGCCTGGAAATAGGGATTTTTTAGGATTGGGTTTGCTTGTCCCTCTCTTTGTGTAATTCATGTTTGTTAGTTGAATTTCTTTATGAATACTGTGTTGTTTGTTTGAAGACCTTTGGTGACCACACTTTGTGCTTTTTCAAAATCCCTTGGGTTTCTTTTGTTTGGATTGTCTTCTATTTGCATGCTAAAGTAGCTTGGCCTGTTGGGTTATAGGTTGAAGTGTCTCTGTCCAGATCAGTGATCAGGATCTTGGGAATTGTTTTTCTAGTCTATCTTTTGATGATGGTTGGTTTGTCACTTACCTTTATGATTTTACAGTGATATTTTGTCATTGTGTGTTCCCCAACTAGGGTTCCTAGTCTCCCTTTGTTGGCTGGTTCTTGGTTCTTTTAGCCTGTTTTACTTCAGTTTGTTTGTTTATACAATTGGTTATATCCAAGTATACTCAAGTTTTGTGCATTTTATGTACATGGTAGAGTTTGAACAATTTTAAAAAGTGAAAAGAAAAACATTGTTAAGCTTTTGCATAAGTAGTTTTCATTTTAGTTTTAAAATATAATCTCAAAAACTACAAAAAATATAGGCTTAGTTTCTTTTATGGTTTGCATTAGTTCATCAATATATATTTACAACAACAACAACAAAAAAATTTCTTTAATAGTGGTAATTTGCTTTGAAAAATACACCTTTACTTTTATTTATTTCTTATCAAGTCAAAAACACCATAAGTACATCACTCCAATTCCTTATGAGTAAGAAACAACCCTTTAAAATGAACACAATAATTAAAATTTACTAGTAATTTATTGTTTTTAGGGGCCTTTCACCTACTAGCTTAGGCTAGACTTGTGGGATAGGAAGTGTAAACTTCCCATAAGTTTTAAAATTTAGACATAGTGGACCTTTCTTTAGGTAAATCCTTGACTTTATTGATTGTATCTAGGAAGCTCCTCTCAAACAAGAGTCAAGCACGAGGCTGCATGGAGGCATGGACTGAGGAGATAACCCTCCGATTCCTTGTCAAAACGTAAATCAAGACTTTTATGCATCTGGGGATTCTGTCCTAGATAGATTTTCGGGCTCAGCTACCCTGCCCATGCGTATGAGTCAGGCTTACGACTGTCCCTCCATACTGTTGGTAAAGCTAAGGTAGCCTTTAGTCTCTTGACATTTAGGGTTCATACCTAGGTAAACCGGAAGGCTATTTTTGGTTCACCTTGAACGGGCTTGGATGGTAACCCTTGTTGTAAGTGTAGGAGGGCGGTTGAGTGATTCCTCCGTTTGTGCCTAAGAACCACTTCAAGGATGCCAAGTAATTGTTCACCAGATTTCTTCGGGAAAGTACATCTTTCACCCTTGTTTGATTGTTTGAGGCTTTAGGATTTTTATAGTGTATGCTTTATGGTTTTGCCTGTGTTTAGTTGGCCTTAGGGTATGATTTGTCAAATTTTCAATCGTGGAGGACCAACCTATTAGAAGGTCAAGAACGTTGAGAAACCTTCCTCCTCTCGTCACATTGGAGCCTCCACCTCCACCCCAAAGGCAAATATTGGACACATATGGTTCATTTGAACCGGTAGGGATAAGTGAAGTTCTAGGTGAACCAGAACTTATAGCTAACCATTTTGATCTTGATATAGTTGAGATAGAATACTTGCAAACTGACGAGTTTGCAAGGAATTTTAACACCCCCTTTACTAATTTAAACGATCCTGTGATCGTTCAGGTTAGACCTTTTGATTCGCCTGTGTTAGGTGTCCCTGTGGGTAGGATTATGTCTTCTGCGAAAGAAAGTCCTTTTGTGTTCACCTCAGCCGTTCCGGTTGAAGGGGTACTACCTCCCCTGGTAAGTGCCCCTAGATATAGTATACCTTCTACACCTTTGACTCCAGCGAGCCGGGTGGTTCAACCACCGGTTCACTCAAACCTAGCAGGTACTTCTGGTGACATTGTTACTAGGATCCCCAGTATACCTACTATTACTTCTTCCTTTCCATATACTACCCAGATAGGTCTAGTAGGATCCTCGGCATTTGTCCAAGGATTCCCTTGGAATGGGGGGCACATTCCCCCATCCTTTCCATATGTAGGCCCATCACCTTCCTATGTAGGAGTGCAGTTTAGGAACCATACTTCTTATGGGAAAAATTTCCAAACTCTGATTTTGGTTCCGTTTACAAGCTCTCCCTTTTCGTTGTTCAACGAAGGGATACTGGCTCCTGTCTTTCAGACCCTTGTTTCTATGGGGATGGCCTGAACTTCTTATACTGCACCTCCCACACAAAATCCTGTGGCTTATGGATGGAATTTGTTTCAAAGTAATCTACCCACTTCACAACTGGTGGAAGGGGGAAACCCCACTTTTACCCATGGGCATTCGGGGGCAGGTCCCTCTAATCCCTAGGCTGACACATTTGGTTCCCTGGTTCGACCCAAAATTCCATTCCTAGCAAATTTAAACTTGCCAAATTTGTTAAAATTGATGAATGACCCAGTGAGGCATGACCCATTGTGGCCACCTGTTCCTACCAAATTGCCATCGGACATCCCTAAGTTTGAAGGCAAAGTTGGTGAAGATCCTAGGGCTCATGCCACCACATTCCATTTATGGTGTTCTTCGAATTCACTGAATGAAGATTCAATTAGGTTGAGGTTTTTCTAGAGAACCTTAACAGGTACCGTGGAAAAATGGTATATTGAATTTCCTTCTGTTGCTTTCAGTAGTTTCTGGCACTTTGCTAGTGCATTTCTTAGCCACTTTCAGCTGCCGGTCCGATATGATTTCGGAATGGACTTGTTGTCTAATTTTAGGCAGAACAAGGCTACCCACATCTCAGATAACATCCAAGAGTGGAGGAGATCAAAGAGCCTTATAAAATCCATTATTCCTCTCGAGTTCCTTTTAGAGTGGTTCCTTAAATCCCTGTTGCCCTACGTATGTAAGGACGTATCCACCTTAGGAGTGACGAATGAAGAAGAAGCCATTCTTAGGGCCCAGCAACTGGATTTGATTTATTCACAATCTGGGATCTTTTATGAGATTATCCCTGAGGCACCTAGGCCTACGCACAATGCGAAGAAGCCTAAGCCTGGACCCCATTCCGATGGTGTGGTTGGGTCCGTTAACTCTCCCATCGTAGAATATTTGGCTAAGCAACTTCATTAGTTGTCCATCAAGTAGTCTATGGTGGAGGCAGCAAAGGCTGCCCCCTCCCCCTAGAGTGCAAATGTTTTTGCACAAACCTCTCAGAAGGGCAATCAGCAGCCCGACGGGAAGAAAAAGAAAGGAAAGAAGGGAGAGGGAAATCAAAACAAGCAAAATCCCGCGAACAATGCTGATGGGGGGAAGAAAGAAAATAAGAAGGTCAAGTTCCCGTGTAAGTTGTGCCACGAGGACCACCTTACTCACCTTTGTACCCTTATGGATCAAGCCCAGAAGCTGCTTAAAGCTCAACAACCGGCTGTCCTGAAGGATCCTTTTCCCCAAGGACAAAACTCTGCTTCAGCTTCTAATGTAGCAGGGGGCACTCAAAATGCCCCTGACCCAAACTATATCAACATGATTCGATCTTCAACTTTGTTGCAGACAAGGAATAAAAATTATGAGAAAGAGACTCTTGAGAAGGGTAAAGCTGTAGGTGAACTTCTAACCCTCTCACAATAGAGAAGCCTGTTGAAACTATGCCAAAGATACTGAAAGGTGTCTTCAAGAAAACCTTGCATAACCCTAATGCTATGGCTGCTTCAAAATACTCCATGGTTGAAGATTTAGCTCAAACCCTGTGTGCAATGTCAGCTTTAGAGGTGTTACAGAGTTGTCCCGCTCAGCGGGATGCCCTCTTAACAGCTTTAGGTAGCATGGACTCATCGAGTCTCATGGTGAAATTTCATTTATCTGATCTTAAAATTCACCTACCTTACCATGTAGCCTTATCAATAGATTTCATCCATGGTGGTAAGACCATTGGAAGGGTAGTTGTTGATGAGGGTGCTTCTACATGTGTTATGTCCTTGGCCTATTGGAAAGCTCTTGGATCCCTAGAGCTGGCCCCATCAAACACTTTGATTACTGCTTTTGATGGAAGATCCTTCCATCCACATGGTATCCTGTTGGATTTTGAAATTAAGTTGGCAGGAAAAGCAGTGTCTGTTGAAGTAGAAGTGATTGATGCTCCTTTGGACTACAATCTGCTTTTGGGAAGGAACTGGACTTATGCGATGTCCGCTATTGCGTCGGTCATTTTTCGTGTAGTGGTTTTTTTACATGAGGGAAAGTTGGTTACTATTGATCAACTTGATTTTACCCAAAAAGGTTGTTTAGAGTCTAATGAGTCCACTGTGCCATTGGTTGATTAGGTCAAACCTGCTGCACAGAGCTTGGGGAATGGAATGTACACATCACTGATGGGCATGTTTGATCTTCCAGCCCCGGTTAATTATATCGGTTCTACTAGTGTGGGGAAGTCCATAGCTATAGTTGTCGATAGGCGTGATCCTTGGGTTCTCCCAACCCCTCATGAATCGGAAGTTCCCTTATCGGCAGTGGAGGTAGCTTATCAAGCTATCACTCAAGCCACTATTGATCCCATTCTAGATCCTCTAACAGTCTCGGATGATCTGGAAGAAGTATATTTTCCTGCATGGGCGGAAAACTCTTCGCACTCTATAGATTGTTTAGACATGGTTTTACCTTCTGATGAAGCCATTCTGGAAGCCATGAGTGGACATGGTAAGATTTGTGAGGATCTTGATCATCGATCCTATTTTCTTCTAGAACTAAGAAGACTCAGAAAATCAAGAGTTTCGTTTGAGACTATCAGAAGATGTTGATATACCTATCAATCCCTTGCCTAGGGAAGGAATGTTTGTCGAGGGGAATATGGCAAATATTTCCGCCACTATACCTATTAACATCTCTATGAACCCTGATGTCATGGAAAACATATATATAGGTGCAAATTGCTCTCCTAAAGAGATTTCCATCTATACTGCTCTTTTTAAGGAATTCTGTGATATATTTACCTGGTCATATGAGGAGATTCTAGGCATAGATCCATCGATTGTTGAACATGAAATCCAAACATATCCTGATGCCAAGCCAGATCGACAAAAGTTAAGACCTATTAACCCACACAAAGCAGCGGCTGTGAAGGAAAAAGTTGAAAAGATGTTGAAGGCTGGTTTTATCTATCCCATAGCTTTGACTGAATGGGTATCCAAACCTATTCCTGTTGATAAGAAGCAAGGGACTATTTGCGTCTGTATAGACTTTAGAGACCTCAATAAAGCCTGTCCTAAGGACAACTATCCCACACCATTTATAGAACAGATCATAGATTCCTATGTGGGAAGTGAGGTGTTTTTGTTATGGATGGTTTCTCTGGATACAATCAAATTCAAATAAAACCGGAAGACCAACATAAAAATGCTTTCATTTGTCCTTGGGGTACCTTCGCGTACAAGAAAATTCCCTTTGGATTGAAAAATGCTGGGGCAACCTTTCAATGGGCTATGAACTTTGCTTTACATGACATTAAAGCCATTGTTGAACCATGCCTTGATGATCTTCCCGCACATTCTTGTAAGAGGATTCAACATCCAGATCATTTACGGTTGATATTTGAGAGATGCAGACATTATAAAATCCACTTGAATCCCCACAAGTGTGTATTCTGTGTCGAGTCAGGAAGATTACTCGGGTTCATTGTCTCTAGTAGAGGCATCCAAGTGGATCCTTTGAAAGTTGAGGCCATTGTAAATCTTCCTCCTCCTCGTTCCCTCAGGCAACTTCAAAGCCTGCAAGGAAAGTCTAATTTTCTTCGATGTTTTATTGTTAACTATGCCAAGATTACTAAAGGTTTCATGCGCCTACTCAAACAGGACACCCCATTTGTATGGGATGAAACCGCACAACTTGATTTTGAGGCATTGAAAAACGCTTTGCTGTCGGCACCCTTATTATGTCCACCAGATTATTCTAGGTATTTTATATTATATCTGGCTGCGTCGGAGTCGACCATTGGGGTAGTACTAGTACAGGAGGATGATAAGCTTGTAGAGCATGTCATTTATTATCTTAGCCGTGCTTTGGCCAGACCTGAACTTAGATACTCCCACGTTGAAAAATTAGCCTTAGCAGCTGTTTATGCTATGCAGAGGTTATGTCACTACATTTTACTGAGGACCACCATAGTAGTGGCGGATGTGAATCCATTCCAATATGTTTTATCTCGATGGATTGTTGGGGGAAAATTTAACAAATGGATAGTCATTCTCCAAGAGTTTGACTTGGATTTCTAGTCCGCTAAGTCTAAGAAGTCCTTAGTTTTTGCTGAACTTATAGCAGAATTTCCTACTGAAGAAGATGTAGTGATTGAAGATGACTCATTCCCAGATGAGCACATCTTCTTTATATCCACCTCTAATCCTTGGTATGGAGATATTCTTATATATCTCCAGATTTTGAAGTACCCTGCAGCTTCCTCAAGGGAAGAATGATTTAAATTACGCCTTCATGCAAAGAACTACCTCATTATAGGAGATACCTTATATCGACGAGTGGTAGATTCCATCTTGCGTCGTTGCATTACCCATGAGGAAGCAGAGATTGTCCTGAATGATTCCCATAGCAGAGCGTGTGGGGGTCATTTATCTGGGTTAGCAACGGCCCAAAAGATATTACGTGCCGGTTATTTCTGGCCCACGATCTTTAAAGATTGTGTGGAAGCAGTGAAGCGCTGTCATTCATGTCAGCTTTACACTAGGAAAATGTGGTCACATCCTGCTCCGTTATTTCCCGTTGTCTCGGTAGGACCCTTCATGAAATGGGGGATCGATTACGTGACATGCAACCCAGCCTCGGCTGGAGGGCATAAATACATCATTGTCGCTGTTGACTATTTTACAAAATGGGCAGAGGCAATGCCTACTTTTAAAGCTGATGGGGAACAACATCTTTCTTTGTGTTCAATCAGATTATTGCATGGTTTGGTATACCCAAAGTGATTGTCACTGACCATGGAAGTCATTTTCAAAATAAAATGATGATGGAACTGACTACTATGCTTGGATTCAAACAAGAACATTCATCTTCATACTATCCGCAAACAAACAGTCAGGTTGAGGCTGTCAACAAAACTTTAAAAACTATCCTTAAATGTACAATTGATGCAGCCCGCTCTAACTGGTACATCATGATATATCCTGCTCTTTGGGCCTACTGAACCAACGTAAAAACTACAACGGGTTTCTCCCCTTTCCAACTCATTCATGGAGTGGAAGCAGTTACTCTGATTGAGTGTGAAATTCCGTCTCTAAAGATAGCCATTCATGTGTTATCTGATATGGCTGAGCTTGAGGAACGTCTGGTACATTTAGAACACCTTGATGAATAGCGTAGAGATGCGCTGAATGCTAATCAAGCTCATAAAAATAGGGTCAAAACTCAGTATGATAAATCGGTCAAACCTAGGGTTTTCTTTGAGGGGGAACTTGTCTTGCTTTGGGACCAAGACAAAGAACCCCTGGGGGCAAGAAAATTCAAGGCCATGTGGTTAGGACCTTATGTCATGTCGAAAGTATTGAGTAAGGGCACATATGAGTTAGTTTATTTTGATGGGAACAAGCTGTCTGACCCTAGAAATGGGCTCTACCTAAAGAAGTACTATGCTTAGGCTTAACACTTTTTCTTGTATTTTTATTGTATGTATTTTTATGTACATTAGGTTGTCGGTTTTGTTTTTTATACTATCTACTGGTTTTTGCAGATGTCTTCTGAAAGGTATATAGGGTTCGCTGATGGTGCCATCCATCACACTTGTAACCTAGCTTCGACAGCATGGGTTATTTATTCTCCCTCCGGACAGCTTGTTGCCACGGGAGGCGCTTGTCTAGGTCCTGCTTCTAATAATGTTGCTGAGTATAGGGCTGTAATTGAGCTCCTATGGGATGCTTTATCACGTGGTATTACCCAGCTTGAGGTCCATCTAGAGTCTCAGTTAGTGGTTTCCCAGCTCAATCGGACTTATTAGGTACGAAATCCTAAAAATATGGATCATAGTCCATCAAAATGTCCTCGATCTACGCAGGACCACCTTGGTCCCCATGGTCCCTCTGCACCTTGGCTTCCTCAGCCTCATCTGCTTTGGTAGCCTCCACAGCCTCTATATATACAAGTATCGCTCTAACCACTTGCCTGAATAGACGTAGCCAGATGGGTGGAACTCCAACTACGAACTCCTGCATGGCAGTCGGGATATGCTCTATCCACAAGGTAGGTACTCTTTGGGTCAGCCTAGCTAGCTTCCCCTCTAGAACCCTGATCAGTCTCGGGTCTTCGCCTATGACAGGACGAACAAACATGCGTGGGTGCCCTTCAAGGAAGACCGGTCCAATAAATGCATTTTGATACATTTATAGGATTAATACTTGTACATATGTATATATCTATCATTTTAACATTCATAAAAATTTGAAAAATGATAAAATTTAAAAATTATTTACCTAGCTCGCCCCATGCTCCTCCTGGAGGGAGGAAAATGTCTGGGTCACCTTGAAAGTCCATACCGGCATATGGAAACTGCTCTAGTGCTGGTAGCTGTCGTTCCTACAAGGTATAGAAATCATCATCATATACACTATGTACTGTGTCTCCTCCTCCTTGATGGAGGAATATTTCTCCCCACCTGCTCAGCCTCGGCTGATGTGGAGATCTGACTGGTAGAGGTATGGCAGGGCTCAATGCTGGTACTCTCTCGAAAAATAAGGCCACTAATATTCTCACATAACCAAAGTTTTTCTGCCTTCCTCTCTTACAATCGAAAAATTGTCTCTTCATGATAAAGACAACTCCCGAGCACCAATCATAGAGAGCACCGCGGAAATAGTCAACTTCCAGCCTCATTTGGTTCCATGTATCCAAATGTAAAGAAGAGGATCTTGAAATCCTCATGATGGTGCTAGCAAGTACTTATAGAGTAAAGTCACTGATATGTACAACAGGGACGCAACTCCCTCTCTTTTGAGTACCCGGTGTGCAAAATACATCTATATAGTTTTGGACACTTAAGGGGTCACCGCCCCTGCCAGTGCCCTCTAAGTTAACCAATGCTCCTTGACGTGATAGACATGTTATGAAATACATGTCCTCAATGGTAATATCCAAAGTTTCACCCTGTAGGTTGAACATCCCCAAGTCATGATCCCAATAATTTACCATGAACTCAAGTATGCAGACATTGGCCCACATGGATGATGTGCAAAAGAATTTTAGTAGCTCACTTGTTCACAATGCATGTATAGTGGGCGCACTTTGGAGCTCTGCTTGGTCCATTATTTCATGCTCCCTTTCCCTCCATTCCAGAACCATCTTTTCACCTAGCAAAACAAGTAATTTCATACATTAATTCCATATAAAAATTCAAAAATTTTTGACTATTTTTAGCCTTTTGTCCTTCACGCAGCACACGCGACTGTCTATATAGGCCAATCACGTACAAAACACGTGTACGCACCGTGCCATCTTTAGGATGCTTTTAATAATGGAATTAAGACTCAAAATTCATAATTACTTGGATCAAAATGAAGAGCTCAGGGTGTAGGCTTACCTGCAACTTGCGGAATTCGATTTCGTTGGTTCAAATGTCCACAATGATCGAACAAAGGTAGAAGGACAAACTTGCTTTTTATGGATCAAAGTTTCAAATGGTGAGTTTTGTTTTTATTTTCAACTATTTATAGAAATTATATTTCTTTAAGTGGGTCTTTTTCTATAGTTTGAAAATTCATTTAACTAATACCTTATTTCTTTGTGCTTTGGAATAGGTTTTTCACTATTATAAAGTGTTGTTGCTCCAATAGGGTGGTTTTGTTATTTCCAATATATTTTTGGCACCTTTATTCAATCCACATTAACCTTAGCAAACAACCTTTTTCCACAGACTATGGTATTATTAACCATTAGTTCCTTGTTTTTTAACATTGTTCTTCCGTGGATAGGACCCTTTTTCGTGAGAATCATTTTTTCTAAGCCTATGTTGTCCTTTGGTGCTCATACCGCAACTGTTTTAGGTTTAGGGGTATCCTCTTAGCTATGTTTCATGCCAAATAGAGCTTCTTTTGAATCTATTTTTACAAGCTATCCCTTTATACGACTCCCCACCCTTATGGAGTTTCTTTAGGCCCAAGTCCGACTCCTTCAAAATAGACTTGACTGCTGAGTTAACTCATCCATTCAAGCTCTATAAGAATATGTGAACGGGCATCTGCATTGGTGGTAGGTTATCTCTTTCTTGGACCATGCGGAATAATACGAGAAAGGATCGCTCTCTTTTCTTTTTTGAATTGAGAAGAGTATTCTCAGGTATAGGTTTATCACTTTTCCGGACCTGAGGGACTAAATTTACAGAAAAGGAACACTCGGTTTGAGCTTAGTTTTCTCTTTTTCATGCTCTGGACCTAAACATGAAAAAGATTCCAAGTGTACTTTGTGTCTTTATCATGCTCGTTAAACACTTAAGAACAAAGAAACGAGTTTATTGTTGTAAGCCCCATTTCTCATAACCAAATGGATCTTTCCGAGTGATCTTGCTTTCCTTCACACTCATAAAACTCAAGCTATTTTATGTTGTTTTGGAAGGAGCGTTGGGTAGGTGGTAATTTAACCTTTTTCGGACCTCCCTGACTAAGTACAAAAAAGGTTCACCTTTTCTTCTATGGAAGTTAAGAGAGTTCTTATGTGGTATGTTTTATACTTTTTCGGCCTCAGGAGACTAAATTGGACGAAAAAGGACCCTCCTGGAGTCTTCTTTGGAGTTTTCAGACTCTCTAAATGTGAAAACACCATCCGAGCATGTACTAGTTTGGGCTCATTAAATCCACGAATCAGTGATACTATCAAGCATTATTTTCCCGTCTCTTCAAGATTGTTAAAAAATGAAGAGGGATCCAAGTTAACTTTCCTGGACTCGTTAAAATTTAACAGGGAAGGTAAGGAAGAAGTTTTCTCTTGTTTTCAGTAATGGCAGCATGTCCTCCTTGAACATAGCACTCTTTGTTTTTTTCGATATCCATGTTTCAATGATTACTTTTCTGTTCAGCTATTACTTTGAGTTTCTTACTCCTCCTATTGTCCGTTATACCTGGGGAATCTGATCATGTCTCCTACATGACAAATAATTCTAGTTGTTCTATCTATAAGTTGAACGCTGCCTTGGGTCATCTCTGTGTTGTGCTCATTGTTCAAGGAATTTACCTAATGTCTGATCTATAGCTTGATCCCATCATTGTTATATCTATTATCTATTGTGTCTCCCTTCTTTTTCCCAGTTCCTAGTCACTCATGTGATCCATTGGAGGATCTATTGCCTTCCTTATCACAACATGTTTCTGTTTCAGTACTTCCTGATGACGAAGACCTAGAGTTTTGACGTTTGTACCTCAGGATTCACTTTCATATTTGGTGAATTCGTTTGCTTCAGTTGTAGATTATCACCTATTGATTGACAAACTGTTGAATCCTTTCCATGTTCGACTTCAGCTTACCCTTATTCACATGGCTTGGATTGTACTGATTCTTTGGGATCCTTTATGAAGACCTTAGTTCATCATCTATGGAATAAGTTGCGCAAGATTATGTTCTATTCATATACACAGCTTCCAGATCTTTGAAGACTCATCATTATTGTATATTGTGGCTTCGATCCACCTTTGTAATATACGTGGTTTCATACCCGTATCATATGATGTACTCAAATATTGTAAAGGAGCTAGTGTTCCAGTAAATTGAACATAACATCCTCAGATGTAAATTTGTATATGACATTATTATGTATTTGATTTAGGTACTCTCTCTACTCCATTGGATTTATGAGTTCTCCGAAGATAAAGATAATAATGTATTTCGGCCATCACTTTCCTCTGACTTCACACATTAGGGGGCATCTGTTATCCACCTGAATGGCACCTCTCCGTCCGAGTGCCGACATTTGCTATGTTGGCACACAAAAGGACATTTATGGATTGAGGGTTTCCCAAAACACTATAGATGGGCTTATTAAGAACTACGTTTATCATCCATCCAGCTTGTTATTTTTAACTTTTAAATATGTCAAGTCCTGTACATGACTCTTCTTATATGCAACTCGTGTATTGTATGCGAGTGTCGGTTATTGCATCTCGCATACAAATTTGTACGCGGGTTACCCTTAGATAAACTCGCGTGTCATACACGAGTTGCCAGTATTGATACCCACATACACATTTCTTTGACATTTAAAATAAAAACTCATGATTACTTGAGATTAGTTAAGCACTTAACCTTAATCACCTTAACTGTCTCAACCTCCTCAACCTTTGAAACTGCCTTATTTCACCAGGTATAAATACAGGCCTTGGGGAGGTTGTTAATGACATACATTTGGAGAGAAAAGTTATGCTGGTGGAGTTTATGCAGAAGTATTTGGAGCAGTGGAACTCATAATCCTTTGGTTGCAGAGGAGTCCTTGTCTCAGGTGTTGGGTTGTAATCTGAACTCTTTCATTATTGTTAATAAAGAGAATCCTTCTTCCATATGTGTCTTGAATGTCTCTCATATATTGTAGTTTGATAAATATTTATGTTTCAGCACTCTGTATATGATTTATCTAACCTGTTTATATATATGTATCATCTTGTATTTGGAGGATTGACTTTTGACAGGTGAAGGAGAAGCATCCCTGGAGGCTTTGGAGGAGAAGCAGAGCGGAAGAGGACAAGCTAGGATCAACCATCGTGTATCGGGTGAGTCTTTTATATCCTCCTATTTCCTTTACTGCACTCTAGATTCAATTGCTTGCAAGTTTCATGAGTATGTTGGTAACCCCAGACCTTCGGTTATAAGGTGTTTAGTCCTGTACAACACATATTGTCGTCAACCATTGATGATCTGGGTCCTGTCACGGTTGCATGATAACATATTGTGGGCTGATTTGAAACCTGATGCTTTGGAGAAATCGTGCAACAATTTCATCGTGTAGTCTTACCTGTTCCTGCACCTGATGCCTTAGGGTTTCTCCAAGCATAAAAAATTCAATATTATTGTTTGTTTTCCTGTTCTTGTCTTGTGAGAACCAGAGATTATGATATTTTTCTCCTCTGCAAGGAATAGCTATATCTACGAACTGGTAGTTCGGTGGGTCGTACCAAACAACAAATGAAATCAAAATCAATATCAGGATAATATTCCTTAAGTTACATGTGCATACACCATGCATGATTATATAAGATTAGTATTTTTCTCTCGTAATCATTTTGTTTGTTTTGATTATATTCATACCGTTATTTTGCATAGTTCATTTGGTGCCATTATATTATTTAATGATAGCATTATATATGTACATTAACATCACAAGTCTTATAACAAGAGGGTATCATGAATGGAATTTTTTGTGGATTTCCGATAAAGATTAGTTGGTCCAATCACCTATGCAATCTAGTGTATGATTGCTGGAGGGTATTTGTTTCGTGGAAAATCTCGTTAGTGGTCCAACCACCTATGAAATATGATGTATGATTGATCAGTGGTAATTTTGTGTGGAAAATATCCTAATGGATATGGGTTAAATCCATCAGAGAGTGGTTCCCCATAAATCAAATTTAGACAATCCTTTAAGAATGCAATTAAATATATTTATAATTATCTACGTATTGAAAAACAAGGGATCAAAACCCTACCAGTAATTCAATGGTTGTAGAAGAACTTTAGTATGGAAATGTTCTTGAATACTTTCAATGAGAAATATAACAAGAACACAAACATAAAATTGCAAACATATAATAAATAACTACAATTCAAATGCATTAAATTATCAAGATAATGAAGAACAAGCATTTAACACATTATAGGATAGGAAATATCTCTTTATATAATAATAATGACAAGATACAAGAAGGATGTCAATTTCTCCTGGGCACGACACTGTTTCTTGACTAGATGCACAACTCCTTTATGTTCTATAGGAAACATTCCCAAAGAAACAATGTTGTAGTTTCTTAACTAGATAATGAGTGGAGGATGTTGGAAATGTAGATTTCCAGATATGGGGAAATACTTTTGTAGACATGGGATTAGGGTACTAGATTCAATAGGTAAAATTTCAACATAAGAATTCTATAATTCTCTCGCTTCTCTCTCATTCTCTTGTTATCCTCTTTTATTATTTCAGGGAGGCGGTTATGTTAGTTTTTCAACATTTAAGCTAGCATTATGATAAGATCTTTTCACTGAGAGAATAACAAGCACAACAATCACATAAGCACATCACAAGAGACAAG
>LPNX011170105.1:0-2500 GCA_001517045.1 Pseudotsuga menziesii
AATTTCTATATATAATGTTTTTAATATGTTATTTACAAATATATGGCACAATGTTACATTTTGGAATATAGTATGAAATAATATCATTTTTATACAAAACAGCTATGAAAATCCATTGAAAATGGTTGTAAATGTCTTTATTTTCCAGAATTTGTTTGAATTTTGTTAATAAAAAAGGCTTAATTTTCCTATAAAAATGTCTTATTTTAAAGAAAAAATTGCAAAATGTATATGTTTTTAATATACTTGCTTCTAAACGGATGTTATTTTGTTAAATGTCTAAACCAACATAGATCCAAATCCTAGGCTCTATCGAGCGCCGAGAGGGATCGAATCTTTGGAGGTGCAGACCTCTTCTTAAGTATTGCACTCAACTATCATCTTTAATGTGATTATATTTTTATTATTAATATTTAATACTATTTATGGCTGCATATAATATTTTTAATTTTGTTAGGAAAAAACATTAAAACATCTCCCCCATACATAGTTTTAAAACCATGTGCAAGGCCCCCCTAAAATCATGGGTTGTTTAGGAGGCCTTGCACACGGTGTTAAAACCATTTGCAACTACCTCCTAAACCATGTACAACAAAACCATGGGTTGTTTAAGAGGCCTTGCACATGGATTTAAAACCATTTGTAACGCCCCCCTAAACCATGTACAATAAAACCATGGGGGTTTTTAAGAGGCCTTGCACATGGTTTTAAAACCATGTGCATGACCAAATTTTTTTTTGCTGATAATTCAATTTTTTATTTTTATTATTTTGTTAAGTAGAAACATTACAACATCTCGCCTATATTGTGTTGTTTTTCTCACGGACATTTTTTTATGGAAAATAATTAAATTTTTTATTTATTATTTATTATGTTGTTAGGTAGGAACATTACAACATCTCACCCATATTAGATTGTTTTTATGGCCGACATTTATTTTGGAAGATAATTAAAAGTTTTGTTTTTTATAGCTGACATCTATGTAACGTTACAAGATCTCCCCCATACTGGGTTGTAGAGCGCCTTTCGGCGCAAAAACACACTTGAAAATAAAAAGTAATAATATTTTATGACAAAGATGATTCAAAGGCCCAAAAAAATGCCCTAAAATGAAAATGTGTGATACTGGTATCAACCCTTTTTTAAATGGAGGTAAAAATAGCTACTAAAATTAGGAGAGAGAAAAATGAGAATTGTGTCGAGTTCTCATTTCATAGTATAAGTGGTTTCTATACAAGGTATCATTTAGAAAGAGATAGTATTTTGCGTGGTGATGGATACGGTGACAATCATCACAGGATAAATGCGACGGAAATCATTGTGTTTTGAGATAAATAAGAAAATATCCATTCCAAGGGTTGGTAGTGCTAATCAGGAATAGGAATTCATCTAGAAATGAATCGTTGGGCTTAGATTCCATTGAAGCATATTGAATATCACACATAAGCTTGGTAAAAACAAAGGATTTATTTGATGTGGCTTTGGAAAATTCCAAATCAAACTCCTGAAGTATGACTATCCAGTGGGAGTACTCCCCCTGAACCATGGATATGAGCTTGTATTTATAAGGCTCAATGTATAGGAATGGTTGAGAGATTTTTGGATGAGGTGGCCTCTAAGATCCTATGATGAGGGATGTCAAGCTCAACTAACCCACAATTATAGGGATAAGGGAGGACACGAGGCTCATGATCTAAAAGCCTCGAGAATCTTCTCTTTTTCCCATTTTACCCAGGGTACCGCGCTTCTCCTTCTATGACAGAGTGGTACAGGTAAGAAATTCTCATGGACTAAGGGCCATAAGCGGTAACACCACTTGTGGATAATAGGGGATAGGTAGTGCGAGCAAGGTACCACTCAAGGACAAAGGGGAAAGCGCGGTACTGAGCATTTTTGTGAAAGATTGACAAAATGGTATGAGTTTCCACTCGAAGTGCTAGGATTCAGGGCAAGTAGGTATGTCAAAGGTCTTATCATATGGTGGTGATAGGATTTTGGTATAACAAATGCAAGAAAAAAATGGTTCTCTTCAATGGGAGACTCCTCAAGCTTGGTTTCTTTATTACTCAATTGTGTCTAGATACTCAAACTAAGGGGAAGATTGGAAGGAAGGTTGCCTTTGATAGCTCCTCCTCAAATGCAATAAAAAAAGGTGGAGATGGTCAATGGCACTCTTCAATGGGACACTCCCAAATATTGGTTTCTTTCATTCTCAATTGTGTCTAGATACTCAAATTAGGGGGAATATTTTGAAAGAATGTTGCATTTGCTAACTCCTCAATTGCAAGAAGAAAAATGGTAGAGATGCTCTCTGGTGCTCCTCAATGGGAAATTCTGCAAGCTTGGTTGATTTATTGGTCAATTCTATCTACATGCTCCATCACAATGACCAAGTTAATGTTTCCTTTGCTAGCTCCTTGATTGCAAGAAAAACAATGGTAGATATGCTCTATGGTGCTCCTCAATAGGAGATTCCCCAAGCTTAATTTCTTTCTTACTC
>LPNX011170105.1:5000-62171 GCA_001517045.1 Pseudotsuga menziesii
GTATATGTGTGTGTGTGAGAGAGAGAGAGAGAGACAAAGATAGAGTGGATGTGGGGTCCTTAGTGGTATGGGGTGACCTGTGGATGTGTGTGTATATGTGTGTGTGTGAGAGAGAGAGAGAGAGACAAAGATAGAGTGGATGTGGGGTCCTTAGTGGTATGGGGTGACCTGTGGATGTGTGTGTATATGTGTGTGTGTGAGAGAGAGAGAGAGAGACAAAGATAGAGTGGATGTGGGGTCCTTAGTGGTATGGGGTGACCTGTGGATGTGTGTGTATATGTGTGTGTGTGAGAGAGAGAGAGAGAGACAAAGATAGAGTGGATGTGGGGTCCTTAGTGGTATGGGGTGACCTGTGGATGTGTGTGTATATGTGTGTGTGTGAGAGAGAGAGAGAGAGACAAAGATAGAGTGGATGTGGGGTCCTTAGTGGTATGGGGTGACCTGTGGATGTGTGTGTATATGTGTGTGTGTGAGAGAGAGAGAGAGAGACAAAGATAGAGTGGATGTGGGGTCCTTAGTGGTATGGGGTGACCTGTGGATGTGTGTGTATATGTGTGTGTGTGAGAGAGAGAGAGAGAGACAAAGATAGAGTGGATGTGGGGTCCTTAGTGGTATGGGGTGACCTGTGGATGTGTGTGTATATGTGTGTGTGTGAGAGAGAGAGAGAGAGACAAAGATAGAGTGGATGTGGGGTCCTTAGTGGTATGGGGTGACCTGTGGATGTGTGTGTATATGTGTGTGTGTGAGAGAGAGAGAGAGAGACAAAGATAGAGTGGATGTGGGGTCCTTAGTGGTATGGGGTGACCTGTGGATGTGTGTGTATATGTGTGTGTGTGAGAGAGAGAGAGAGAGACAAAGATAGAGTGGATGTGGGGTCCTTAGTGGTATGGGGTGACCTGTGGATGTGTGTGTATATGTGTGTGTGTGAGAGAGAGAGAGAGAGACAAAGATAGAGTGGATGTGGGGTCCTTAGTGGTATGGGGTGACCTGTGGATGTGTGTGTATATGTGTGTGTGTGAGAGAGAGAGAGAGAGACAAAGATAGAGTGGATGTGGGGTCCTTAGTGGTATGGGGTGACCTGTGGATGTGTGTGTATATGTGTGTGTGTGAGAGAGAGAGAGAGAGACAAAGATAGAGTGGATGTGGGGTCCTTAGTGGTATGGGGTGACCTGTGGATGTGTGTGTATATGTGTGTGTGTGAGAGAGAGAGAGAGAGACAAAGATAGAGTGGATGTGGGGTCCTTAGTGGTATGGGGTGACCTGTGGATGTGTGTGTATATGTGTGTGTGTGAGAGAGAGAGAGAGAGACAAAGATAGAGTGGATGTGGGGTCCTTAGTGGTATGGGGTGACCTGTGGATGTGTGTGTATATGTGTGTGTGTGAGAGAGAGAGAGAGAGACAAAGATAGAGTGGATGTGGGGTCCTTAGTGGTATGGGGTGACCTGTGGATGTGTGTGTATATGTGTGTGTGTGAGAGAGAGAGAGAGAGACAAAGATAGAGTGGATGTGGGGTCCTTAGTGGTATGGGGTGACCTGTGGATGTGTGTGTATATGTGTGTGTGTGAGAGAGAGAGAGAGAGACAAAGATAGAGTGGATGTGGGGTCCTTAGTGGTATGGGGTGACCTGTGGATGTGTGTGTATATGTGTGTGTGTGAGAGAGAGAGAGAGAGACAAAGATAGAGTGGATGTGGGGTCCTTAGTGGTATGGGGTGACCTGTGGATGTGTGTGTATATGTGTGTGTGTGAGAGAGAGAGAGAGAGACAAAGATAGAGTGGATGTGGGGTCCTTAGTGGTATGGGGTGACCTGTGGATGTGTGTGTATATGTGTGTGTGTGAGAGAGAGAGAGAGAGACAAAGATAGAGTGGATGTGGGGTCCTTAGTGGTATGGGGTGACCTGTGGATGTGTGTGTATATGTGTGTGTGTGAGAGAGAGAGAGAGAGACAAAGATAGAGTGGATGTGGGGTCCTTAGTGGTATGGGGTGACCTGTGGATGTGTGTGTATATGTGTGTGTGTGAGAGAGAGAGAGAGAGACAAAGATAGAGTGGATGTGGGGTCCTTAGTGGTATGGGGTGACCTGTGGATGTGTGTGTATATGTGTGTGTGTGAGAGAGAGAGAGAGAGAGGGTTGGGGAATATATATGGGGGTGAGGTTAAGGAGTATATTGATGAGTTTGGGAGTGAGAAAGAGTGCAGGATGGGGGGTGTTAATGGTAGGGGGAAACAAATCGATGTGTGTGTGTGTGAGAGAGAGAGAGAGTGAGAGAGAGAGGGTTGGGGAATATATATGGGGGTGAGGTTTAGGTGTAGTTGGATGAGTAGGGGAGTGAGAGAGAGTGGAGGAGGGGGGTGTTAGTGGTAGGGGGAGACAAAATGATGTGAGAGAGAGAGAGGAGAGGGAGTGCTATTGGTAGGGGGAGATATCGGGGGAGAGAGTGAGAGACAGGGAGAGAGAATGGTGAGTTATCAGGGGATTGAACAGATTGAGTAGGGTTAGACTTAGGGCAGAGAAGAGGGGGTTAGAGGTAAGAGGAGGAGTGTTGGACAAAACCCACCAACAAAGCCTCATCAACAGGGGTTCTCGCTCTGTTGACGCCCAACCAGTGCTATCTCCCTGAGCATTGACCCAGATAGGTTTTACCCTGCCCGACAACACCTACATAGTGGATGAAGTCTCACCTAATATGTTCGAGGAATCAAGGATTTATCAGCATAATTATCAGATCTAACAGATCCATTCATCAAATATCATAGCATTCACCACATATCTATCAGTATAAATACATATCTAAATAGATCGCATCATTTACTTATTCATTGCAGTGGTATCATATTATTCATTCATCAAGAAGATCCATAAAACATCCATCATTGAAATCACAACACAAAATAATAGAAAAGAGACATGAAATAAAATATTCATTCAGAGCAACAACCATCGAGTCATATTACTTCTACGTAATAGATCCAAACATATAGTACTTCTCCATAACAAGAGAATGATCAACCCACAAGATAACACATGATTCAATCGCTCTCTACTTGATCACTCATAAATGATCGATAATCGACAGAAAGATAGTTACTGATCAAAATATAGATTTCTCTAGTCTCATATGTCTGATCTCTGATGTCAAATCTTTACTTGTAGATATCTCTTACATTTTCAATTCTAACTCTATATATTGGCCTGTTCCTTTACCTTCAAGGTCCACTTCTAACTAACTCCTAACAACCTCTAACTAATTTAACCGCTAAGGACCAATATTCCATAGAAATGATCAATGAGTACAAACATGACATATAAAATGGACTATTTTTCTCCTGTCGTACTATCTTTTCCTTGCATGTTGCCTCATGAGTATGCGCATCATCCTAGATGTTGTGCAAATCACCTATCTCCGCCCCCTTGCCAACAAGGAGGGGGGTTAGAGGTGGTGGAAGACCCATGGACGTGTGTGTGTGGTGGGTGTTAGGGGTTGCGGAGGGGGTTGTGTGGTGTCAAGGGTTGGAGAGTAAGATATAGTGGATAAGGGTTTAGTAATGGAGACAAGGAGGTGGGGAGAGGTAAGAGGATAAGAGGAGTTAGAGGTAGAGAGACGAGGAGAGAGGATTAGTAAGAATTGGGGGGAACAAGGGGGGTGTTAGTGGTAGGGGATGACCTATGGATGTGTAATGTGGGTGCCTGTGAGAGTGTGAGAGAGAGAGGAGGAGAGAGAGACATTTTGGGAATAGATAAGGGGGTGGGGGATAAGTGTAGTTGGATGATTTGGGGAGAAACAAAGAGTGGAGAGAGAGAGAGAGGTGTTAGGTGTTAGGAGTGAGAGAGAGGTGCTAAGGGGATGTGTGTGCATGTGAGAGAGGAAGATATAGACAGTAAGGAAGGGAGTTTTAGGGGTTTCAGAAGGGCACTGAGTGATTAGAGATAGAACAATATGGGGGTGTTTAATAGTTAGAGGTAGAGAGAAAGGGTTAGGGGATTACGGGTGGAGGGGAGGGGCATACAAGTGTTAGTGGTAAGGGGGTATAGAGGCATGTGTGTGTGTGCGTGATAGAGAGAGAGAGAGAGAGAGAGAGAGAGAGAGAGAGAGAATGGGGCAGTGGTGTGCTAGGGAGAGAGAGGAGGGGAATTAAAGGTAGGGAGAGAAGGAGGGGAGGTTATAGGTAGGGAGAGGAGGAGAAGGGTTAGTAAGACTTAGGGGGAAGAGGGGAGTCAGGGGGGACATAAAATAATAAAATTATTGGTATAATTGACAATGCGGTCTATCTATAATTACATAACAAGCACTCGTTGTATCATTTAAAAACACGCAGTCATTTTGCTTTAATAAAGCATGCACTCATTGTAGTATTTAAAAACATGCACTCATTCTTCTTTGATATAATGAGCACATGTTTTGTTTAAATTCTAAAATGTATTCCCGCCAAATGATAAGGCCAAGCCTCCACCCATGATGGCTTGGAATTCTTATGCCTATGTGTCTGCTTCGTACTTTCCTTCGGATTCAACATGCCTATGCCTTGGAGTATGATAAACCATGGCTAATTGAGCATTATATCCAAATTTTCAGTATGCTCGTGTTTATTCGTTGGTTATAGTATGTTGCACACCTCCAATTTTTATGAAATTTTAGAAATAGTTATGGTTCTTTTTGCAGATTCCAAATATTAATTTTTAACAACAATATATAATTTATTCTATTTTTTCTTATTTATCTTATGTCATCACTCAACTCAAAAAAAACATTGTTAGTGTTTCATCCATAACCGATCTCTACATGCCATAAAAAAACCCATTTCCAAATAATTGCATTAGGACATTCAAATGCTACACCCACAATCGACATACCATTTTCGAGGTTTCATCACTTAGATAATTATATATATATATTTGGAAAAATAGTCGTGCACTAGTACGATCTATTCTCTCTATGTCTATTAGTTTTGGGAAGTGTATTCCTTCATTTAGTCACTCAAAGGATGCACCCACAGAAACATATACCTTATAATTTGTCCCAAAAATAAAAAGTGTCTGTTAAAAGAGATCTAACTTTACATAGTTAAGAACATTTTCAAAAGAAAAAAATTAATATTTGGAAACGTCATTCAATTTCCTACATTTCATCTTTTTTACTCATCACAAGGTTCATTGTGTAAGTGTTTCAAAATATCCATGTAAGTTGATGGATGCATGTTTTTTCAGTTTTCTATTGCATCTAACGTGTCAAAAGAGACCCTCATTAGCTTGCACACACCCATTATACATATAGTATAGATTGAAATAAAATGTCATTGCTTTGTCAAATGAAAAAGACATTATAAAGGTATATTCCTTCCCAATTTCACTAAATATCTATCAAAATAGAAAACACCAACTTCTAAATACAAAATGATAAACCACATCCATGGATTATATCTACTCTACTCTCTAAGTATGATAAATATAGGAAGGAAGGAAGACATCCTGGTTATAAAAGATAAATTTATTTAAAAGGCCTATTTCATAAATAATAAAATCCATTTTTCGATGGGAGTCCTTTATCCCCGCAAGAAGAGAAAATGATATTAGACAAAAAATATTTAATGGTGTTGTTTTTTACCGGTAGGCACTCCAAGTATCCATCCAACTTGAGTAAAAATTTAAGTAACATATGTTTTTATGTAGACTAGTTGATATTTATGTGAGCATTTTGTTCGAAATGTTGCTACAATGAAATGAGCATTAATTATTTTCTTCTTATAAGTGTATTAAGGATTAACTAAAATTATTAAAATGTGTAGTCTTATTGTATTCTTTTTTTTTAACATTGAGTGTGTCCAGTTTGAATATTTTGGTCTTTCATGCTATAGTTGACAAAAGATGTACTCATGAAATTTTATTATTACTATATATAATCATTGGTGGTGGTGTTTTGCATTCCTAGTTAAGTATTTAGTATTATTATATTGAATGCATGTTCCTATATATGTTGTATTTAGAAGGGTTATGGTATAGTTGGACATAGAAACTAAGAAAACATGATATTTGTTAGAACTAGTAGAGCTATGTTGATGTGCTCTCAACACTATGGCCATTGAATGCCATCTTTTATTGTCATTGGATTTATTTCATCTTTCTGTGGTAATTTTCAAGTTTAGATGGGTTCAGTCAATGCTGGACAAATAATCACTTACTCATAGAAATTTATTCTAATCTCTTATTCTCCTTTGAAGTATCAGACTTGCAATATAGGAACCTACATTTGAAAGTGTTGAAATTATTATCTTTATCAAAATATGTTTTTGACTATTTTGTTGGTGTGAGGTGAGTAATATGATTCACATATCTGTGTTTAATACAAATTTTGGAGGATAAATAATTATAGTTGAATGGGGTTTATCTATTCATATTGATAGAAGGATCCTTTTAGCACCAATAAAATTCATGTGCATGAGGAACGAGGCTTATAAGATGAATCTTGGGACTTGGTAATATTTAGATATTCTATTTATAAAAAAACACAATTGACCTAAAAAAATCATGTATGTGGAAATAAATATTGAAATATATACCTGTTTTAAGATTTCATTAGAAATTTACGTAGATCATAGTATTTGTGTCTTACCAATTATGAACATGACCATTCATTTGTACAAAGGAAATGAGATAATTTTAGTAATGTATTAATTCCTTTCATCTTTGTATGTTCATTTAAAGTTCATATGTGTTTAGTCAATGGCAAACAAATAAATTACTCACTCATAGAAATTCATTCTAAAAAATGATTTAGTCAATCATGTCTTTTCTGGTCTAGAATAGTAATTACTATTCTCTTGAGCCCAACTCTGGGACCTCCTATACTAAAATATATGATGAATCTCTTCCTACTGCTTCTTACCCAATTTAATGGTGAAGCCAAGAAGTATGAGTTGACCCTATTGAAGGCCTTCACCTGGGACACGACATGTTGTTCCTAGAACATCTTCAGTTCAAGAATTATTAGAATTTCAATTTAGTGGATACATATATACAAGTTCACTTATAGTTTTATCTAGCCTTAAATCAAAGTTAATAGGGCCAAAGGACAACATAGTATCAAATATTTCACAATCTATATCCTCAAATACTTCCTCAATTTTATAAAACTCTAAAACCCGAGCTTCTATTTCTCCTCCATTGTCCATACTTAAATAATATTTCATAGGTAAAATGTGGCCTACTTGGTAAACTTACGGGTGGATGAGAATCTATCTGACTTGGCTCTGTAATGTGCCCGACCCTCCGACTGGCGAAGAGGATGCTACTAACACCAAACATACAGGAAAACAACCCCATGAACATGAACATGCAAATAATGCTGAAATAAAAAGCTTAAATATAATGCATACTAAGATGCATAACCCTTCATATACATAGTGGAAGCCAACATACATTCATTCAAGCATGGAACATGTTCATCATATTCATTAATCAATAAATATAATTGCAGAGGTAAAATGGACATGAATACTCATCTGATAAGAACTCGTCCCGCAACCAGCTACGTCACTACAATGTTCCACCCAACCATAGGCCAACGTGCTCATCAATATCTCAGCAACACTCCAAACCCCAAGCTAGGAATGATTCCTCAAGGAATAAGGGTCAAATAAGGCTTACACATAGCCAAGGTCACCAATTAGCCAAGCCCACACAGTAGGGTTTATCAGGCCGTCAAGGAGCTAGGAAAGGCTAAATGCTAAGCTGATGACCTCAAACACTGACTTTCTCAAGCATACCAGCCTTTAATCCTACTCTCAATAGTCCAAAATCCAAACACTGCATACCACATCAAAACAAACAGTTCACAGCTCTGTGAAGAAGATGAAGTCAACAGGGTGACAATCCCAAACCAAAGGGTGAAACACAGTTTAGGTCAAACAACGCTTCAGAGTTGTTCTTGGACCTAGTGTTTCCAAAACAACTTAGCAACAATTTCGATAACCCCAGCAACCAAGAAGCAACCCAAAACAAGGGGAAGACAACAACCCAAAAATCACAAAGAAACGATGGCAACAACTACACAGTCCACAATTGGAAAGAAGCCACACCCCCAACATGGACAGGGGAAAACTCAGCCAACAAATGTGAAAATCAATAGCCCACCAACATCCTCGAGCTCACAACACACACCCTCCCCAATGTAATTGCTGGAGAACTTACATAGGCAGAAAAAGGGGAAGAACAGACTCTCAACCTATACATAAGGGAAAGAGACACAGCTAAGGAAAAAAGTGTAAGAAAACATAGAAGGAACCCACAACATGGGTCACGAGGAACAATAGACTGCTCCACAATCCAGACACACCAGCAACGTTGAAAAAAATGGTCTCTTCTCAACGATGAAGCCACGATGCATTACATAGTCGACAATGGGAAAATCCAGAACCCCAACATTGATAGGGAGAAAACATCTGCACAGACCATAATACCATGAGGTAACACATATACACATAGTCCGATAATAGAACCGGTTTAGAATCTCTATGTGATGGAGGAAAACAGAGGGACTCACTGTGGAAGGAAATAGATCTACCAACCAGCGACTGACGAAAGAAGAGAGAGACCTTGCATGAGTGAGATGGTCCCAAAAAAACCACCACCGACAATCAATGTGAGAGAGGAAAGGGAGAAATAGCCCGCGTGAGAAAAACTGAACTATCGATGCTAGAGGGAGTGCAGTCGTCCCCCGAATGGGATCATGGGCATAGTGGTCTATCCCTCTGCAAATAGGTGCCCCCCCCTCAACTAACAACAAGAAAACCAAGGGTGGTGGTGACACATGGGTAACTCCCAATGGCCCCCACGGTTTAGAAAACCCCCCTTTATCCTTTGGAATCATGCCCTTTTCATTTAATGTTGCACCGTCATAGCTGGCTGTAGGTTTAATTAAATTGATGTGCATTTTTACATGATGTCAAAGCTATAATGTGCCAGATAGCATGATATAGCATTGCCAATGATCCCCATTTCCAAAACATAACACAACCTAATCGATGGTGGGGCTTTTGCCTTGAGCTCCACACCACAATTAATTACAATATATACATCATGTGCTTTTTAATGCATCCAGGTCAAAACCGAGGGACGACTGCACTCCCTCTAGCATCGATGGTTCAGTTTTCCTCACGTGGGCTATTTCTCCCTTTCCTCTCTCACATTGATTGTCGGTGGTGGTTTTTTTGGGACCATCCTCATTGTTCCAATACATAGGAATGCATATACAATCTGCACATCAAAATTTAAAAATTTTGCAGATCTGTCCCACGTTCACTCATTTACTTTGAACGTTCAAGACCAAGCCCCTCATCTTCCATGAGTTTATCTTCTTGGTTCTCAGATCTAGGCTTATCTCAAATCCTAGGAACTTTGTGGCTGCTTCCCTCTTTATGTTCCCTCACTGGACAGTACTGGCATAAATTATTTCCTACGCATTCCCAGCATTTCACATGCTACTTCATCTTTACCTGCTCACTTTCCTTTGAGTCTTCATGCCTAGACCGCTTCTTAACAGATCGCTTGGATGAATGTCCCATCATAGATCCACCTTCCTTTCCTTTGTCGATTTCTCCCAGAAGGATTTTCACCTCCCTTTGCAAACTAATAGAGTCTTGCAAAATTCGGTGGTTCATTTCATTCTACCTTTTCTGTATCTTGAGCATCTCTCCAAGATTCTCTTGGGTCCTGGAAATCGTTTGAAGGAGACTTCCAGCTAAGTCCAACAACTTTTGATCTGCTTCCATGATCAATGTGCACCACCAGATTTCACCTTTCTCACCTATGAAATGCATCATTGAAATTCTGTTAGACCAAGAATAATATAGGCATTAATATCAGTCATTTAATTGCCCAATTGGCATGATAGTCCAAGCCTCATCAAGGAGACTTTCATATTTTCCATGCCTTCCCAACAAGCACATGATCTCATTCATGTCCATTCTTGGGCAGGGAATTAACCATTCTAGCATTCATAATTTTACTTTAAGCAAATATACACATTCTATATCCGGTCATACATGCATTCAACAATCTTTTGTTTTCACAATGCATATATATATAATCAAAAGGCAAGAGAGAGCAGCAAGAGTTTTTTCACTCTTTGTTTTGTTCCATCCTAGAATTCCACATGATCATTGTGGATTTTCATGCTCTCAACCTCTTTCACTTCACCGTGAATGCTAGACCAATCCCTCTTGGTCATGACACTTAGTGTCTTCGGTCTATTTCAGACCTCTCAACCATGGAGCCTCCCCACATGGTTGGTCTTGGCTACTAGGACCTTCACAGTCTTGCTAGCACCTTTTTCATTACTGCTCATTTTGAGCTCTTCAGGATAGTCACATGTCCACATGCACCCCTAGGATGCTCTCATAGTCCTCGCTCCCAGCGATACCTTTATTCAAACATTGAATAGATTCACATGTTTAGTTTATTCTCATTGGTTTTATCTCTAGAACAAGAGCTTAAAACATCATAACCAAATAATATACACATGTATATTCATAAGAAAAATATTTCAAAATAATCCAATACTTATCTGTATTGTGCATTTCCTCGTTGGTCCATAGGATCCTGCTTTGGTTTGCAAGCCTTGGGATCACCTATGGACTTGGATGTTAGTCCAGCACACAAGCTGCTTCACAACATCCTTTTATATATATATCATGCATAGTCAATCCAACCCTCATTGGGTTTATGAGAATCTCAACAAATCGCCTCTACTTATATCAACAACCAATCATTAGTGAAGCCAACCATTGTTGGGTTTATCAGGCCATCAACAAAAACACATGCCCTTATATCAACCATAACGACCATTTTCCCATATCACCCAAGATACCACACTATAAACTACATTTGCTTATCCTGACAATGCAAGCAATATAAGCATATTCATTACCATTATTGCTCTAAAATTGTAACCATATTTCACACCATTCACTATCAAGTATTGAGACACTAGGAGTGCATCCATTTCCTAGGGTGTAATCAATATTGAAAATCCTTTCATGATCTGACATCGGAAACGTGTGCACCCTTGTCCAGTGTGTATCATGTAGGCCCTATTCATACTCAAGCAATCAGTCCTAATGCAAATAAAATCAAAACATGTTCTGCATATGGAATTTTAACAATCTAATATGCATATTCTTAGCTAGGGTCATAGAAAACTTATCCATTTGATGTAGCAGTATCACTTTGTTAAGGAGGAATGGAGGATCCCTTCTTTTAGTTGATAGTCCCTCGGTTTGCCATCCCAATTCCTCTTTACTTTTCGTATCCACACATGTCTTACGAACATAATCCATACCATCTCACTCATGTTGCTTACCAAACATGTAGTGTAGATGAGACATTTCCCAAAATGTCCAAAGGAGTTTCACCTGAAACCCATTTCCAAGATAAGGGAAAACCTTCCCACGAAGTTTGGCTCCTGCAGGCCATTAGACATGATCTCGCTACAACGTGTACCCCTGGCACATTCATCAAATAGCCAAACAATCAATCATTGCCTGATAATACAATCCAAATTTGATTGTTCCATAACCAAGCAATGATATTAGCAATTAAATTCAATGAGAATTTATGACTTTGTTTACTACAAAAATTGATTTGCTTGGCAATGAGGTGATCCTCATTTGTGTATCTATTGTAAGCAGCACCACTATGTCCATTATAATTTCATTCTTACTAGTATAATATGAATACCCACTTACAATGCATCTTCCTGGCATAATCTTATGCAAGCCAATAGTGATTAGTAGTAGTCAGTATTTTCTTAAATCCGAAACTCACAAAATTAAATTTACAACTAATTATGCTTACAAATTATTATCACAACCATGAGACTCTTCTCATGAGGTTTGGCTCTTTCACATGGTAGATTCTGGCCTTTGTCATGGTATTACTCTCGTTGCCATGCTCCAAACAATCTACCTGAAACCTGAACTTCAATCATCCAAACACTTAGTAAGTATTTATGCATATAACCTTTTCATTTCTGCAACAATTACTAACACATTTTCAGAATTTATAAAATTCCAATACTTCCAGCTGTTAATCACATCAATATTACCAAAACTCATTTACTTCACGCAATCATTATCATACTTTAAATTATAGGGTACAGTCACACCATTCATGTAATTTAAATGAAATTTTTAGATACTCCTTACTTCACAAGCATATCATTTGTACCACCTTGATCTTCCATAGAGCATTTCTAGGAGCCAATGGATCATGACTACCCTCTTCATGCACTTACTATCTTGCATTCATAACAACCTTTGAAATGGTTCTAGAATTGTCATCAATCCATCATTTCAGCCATTAGTTATTCATAATATCACATGCACTATCTCAAGGCATTCCTGTAATGCATCACAACTTTTGCACCCATACTTATGTAATCAGTTACTCACACCCTTCATATGAATCCATTCAATGCATAACTACAAGATTTATAAAATATTTTAATGCATACCCATTCAATGCTACCTTGCATCGATTCAGAACTACTATGAATTCACACATATCATGCATGGCCTAACCATGACTTCTTCAAATAGGACGCATGAATATAATCAAGATCATCAGTACCTAATTTCCTTGGGCTACTAAAGCTATATACATGCATGACACATTTCTATATGAATGTAGTATAACATTCAAATATAAACATGGTATGAGGTATCTTACCTTTACCACTCCATGGAATTTGTCATAATCAAACTCTTACCTTCATGGGTCCTACTTAAACCCTTGGCATGACCAATTTGGTTGGTCCTTTGCAGGAGATTGCAAAATTCGGTCACCAACTTTTGATTATGGACTTGTTGCCTCATCCCTTTCTCCAGAGGGTTGCTAGTCACATTCGTTAGCTTTAGCAACATATTCAGCCAGGTCCATTTTCTCATTGGTTTTTCCACTATTGCCAACACCAATGCAATAACTATCATTAGTGGTTCATTATAAATGTATAATCCTCACTATCCTATGTATGCAAAGCATATCCTCATACATTTCAAGTATAAAACTTAGGAAACGTAGTTATAATCAACAAGATAGGGTTTAAGGAAACTTCCCTTTTCAAGTCCCACATCCTCGCATGGAAATCCTCTTCCACACAACAGCATGTTTGAATTCATAGTATTTCTACCTCTAGGCATGCAATTCCTAGATTTGTCCATATTGACAGCAACACGTTTCTCTTTCAAGCAATCACTAGCACTTTTCTAATCCATACTTAGATTCAGGTGATTCTCCCTTATTCCCTGCTAGATAAGCTTTCCAATGCCTATCCACATGCTTCATTCTAACCCTGGGTGTTAAAACCACACCACTTCAACTATATTTTGGTCAGGAATGTTAACTTTAGTCACCTAGGGTTTTCTTTTTTCAGTCCTGAAACTACTGAAAACCCCAATGAAAAATTCACTACAAAACCCATTGGAACGCTAGCTGGAATTTGTTGAAAATTCCACTGTAAACAGTTGAAAGCTGCTTGAAAAATCCACTTGAAACCCCAATTTTTCTTTCTCCCTATCGAGTCTCATCCCATCTACAACTCCAACACTTCGATGATCTAAGCAACAAATTTCTCCGGTGCTCATCGGCGGCCCTACCAATAATAATTTCCCACTGCATCAGCAACTTCCTTAGATAATTTTTTTCGTTGTATCAGAAATCCAAAAGACAATACTTTGGGTGGATAGTTCTTTAGGTAGCAACAACTACGGACAACAAACAGATTTTGGTTTTCACAGACAAACCATCGACGGTTCGTCAATTAATTTCCGGCGATCCAAACCACTAGTCTCCCAGCCGCACCGGTGATTCAAAGAATAAGTTTCTCCAAAGTGTCGAGGACTGGGGAACTATCCATCAGGTGGATAGCTCCTTAGGCATCTGCAACATCGACCATAAAATTCACTATGGTTCCAGTGGATCGTAACTCTATCGGATGTTAGAATTACTAACAACTGCAATCTTTTGATCGACAGTCAGAAACACTAATAGTTGCGGTGTTGGGCAGTTAGTATTCTAGGAAGCCACAACGGTGGACTCCCAATTGGCTAAATTCTTCAACTTCTTTCATCAGCAGTCCGATCCCTTAACCTTCTCTGTCATATCGGTGATTCAACCCTCAAACACATCGGCATCGACAGTCGGAGCATTTGTCCATCGGAAGCTTAATGATCTAGACTTCTGTAATGGCGGTGCGTGAATCATCAACTTATTTCAATGTCCATCGATGACCAATACCACTATCATTTTCCAATGGCCAATGATTTTGTTCCTTAGAAAATTTTTGAATTTTATTCATACATTGGCTTTTTCTTCAACTATTCATTGATGACAGCATAGACTAACCTGTTGCGTTGGCAGTCGGGTTCCCTATGCATCGGATAGTTAGTCATCAAGATTTCCACAATGGTGAATGTTTGACGAACAAATTTAACCGACATAGGTCATTGACGAACGAATCATACGAGCATCGGCGATGTGATCAATTAACCATCGTCGATGGCCGATGATTCTAGGACTTAGAAAAAAAATTCAATTTTTCTCTCTCTTCCTTTCCAAACTTCATTAGCTCAACCATCCTTTATCCTCTGCCGATCCATTTCTTATTCACCAGTGAAAATTTCCTCTATCCTTGGCCAATCAAACAACTATTTTTGGTCGTCACTCGGAGCTACTGTTTACTAACACCCCAGCATCGACGACTGGAAGGACTAGTGCATCAATGAGATAGTTGACAAAGCAGCCATAATGAAGACTCATAAAATTCAACCCTTTTTCGATCATCGGCCCAATCCGCTAATGATTTTTGATCGATGAACCGATCCACTAGCATTTCCTGATGTTTCCTTCACTTAAGGAAATTTTTGTGAATTTTCCCTTTTTTTCTTCTGCTGCGTCGGCTGTTGGAGCAACTATCCGTCGAACCGATAGTCCATTACACAACCACAATGATGGACACATCAATCAGCTACGTCTTACCGATGTTCATCGGTGATGAATATTGCTAACCTGATCTGATGGCCGACGAAGTCAATACTTAGAAAAAATTTGGAAATTCTATGCCATCGGCGGTTGGAGGCTCTACCCGTCGGAGGCATAGTGGTCTAGCCATCCGCAATGGTGGCTCTCAATCGGCTAAGCATTGGAGATCCATCTATCTAAGTTTTCCGATGTGCTGATGGCCAAACACTTAGAAAATTTTCTGAATTTCCCTCCCTGTCTCCTGCTGCTTCGGTCGTCAGATCAACTATCCATTGGGTGTCCTTCCCACTAAGTGCTCCACTGCATCGAAATAACTTGTCACTAAGTTTTACGATGGGCCGATGATCCTGGCACTTAGAAAAAATTCTGAATTTTCTTGCCACAATTTTCTAATTGCTGCTAGGAAGAAGGAAACTTGCCTCTGCTATCTAACCTTTCATGGCCCATTCAGGCCCATGTTGCAACCTTTAGCTCTGATACCACACTGTAACATCCATGGACCTCTGACCGGGGAAGAGGACATTACTAACACCAAACATACGGGAAAACAGCCCCATGAACATGAACAGGCATATCATGTTGAAATAAAAAGATTAAACATAATACATACTAAGATGAATAACCCTTCATATACATAGCGGAAGAAAACATACATTCATTCAAGCATGCTACATGTTCATCATATTCATTAATCAGTAAATATAATTGCAGAGGTAAAATTGGAATGAATACTCATCTGATAAGAACTTGTCCCGCAACCAGCTACGTCGTTGCAATGTCCCACCCAACCATAGTACAGCGTGCTCATCAATCTCTCAGCAACACTGCCACCCCCGAGCTGGTCATGATTCCTTAAGGAATAAGGGTCAAAGCAGGCTTACACATAGCCAAGGTAAACCAATCATCCAATCCCACACAGTAGGGTTTATCAGGCCATCAAGGAGCTAGGAAAGGCTAAATGCTAAGCTAATGACCTTAAACACCATTTTTCTCAAGCATACCAGCCTCTAATCCTACTCTCAATACTCCAAAGACCAACCACTACATACCACAGCAAAAAAAATAGTTCACAGATGAAGTCAACAGGGTGACAACCCCAAACCAAAGGGTGAAACATAGTTTAGGTCAAACAACACTTCAGAGTTGTTCTTGGCCCTATTGTGGCCAAAACAACTTAGCAACAATCCCGATAACCTCATAAACTAAGAAGAAACCCAAAACCAGGGGAAGACAACAGCCCCAAAATCACAAAGAAACAATGGTAACAACTACACCGTCCTCAATTGGAAAGAATCCACACCCCCAGCATGGACAAGGGAAAAATTAGCCAACGAATGCGAAAATCAACAGCCCACCAACATCCCCGAGCTCACAGCACACACCATCCCCAATGTAATTGTTGGAGAACTTACACAGGCAGAAAAATGGGAAGAAAAAACTCCCAACATGTATGCAAGGGAAATAGACACAACCAAATCAAAAAGTGGAAGGAAACACAGAAGGAACCCACAGCATGGGTCATGAAGAACAACAAACTGCTCCACAATCCAGACACACCAACAATGTTGACAACAATGGTCTCTTCTCAATAATGAATCCATGGTGCATTATGTAGTCGGCAATGGGAAAAGCCAGAACCCCAACATTGACAAGGAGAAAACATCTGTGTAGACCACAATACTGTGAGGTAACAGATATACACATAGTCCGATAATAGAACTGATTCATACTCTCTATGTGAGGGAGGAAAATAGAGCAACTCATTGTGGAAGGAAACAGATCCACCGACCAAAAATTGACGAAAGAAGAGAGAGCCATTTCGTGAGTGATATGGTCCTAACAAAACCCCCACCGACAATCGATGTGAGAGAGGAAAGGGAATAACAGCCCGCGTGAGGAAAATAGATCCATCGACATTGGAGGGAGTGCAGTCGTCCCCCAAATGGGATCGTGGATGTAGTGGTCTGTTCGTTCGCAAATAGGTGCACCCCCCAACTAACAACAGGACAACCAAGGGTGGTGGTGACACATGGCTAACTCCCAATGCCCCCCACAGTTTAGACAATGCCCCCTTATCCTTTGGAATCATGCCCTTTTCATTTAACGTTGCACCGTCATAGTTGGTTGTAGGTTTGATTAAATTGATGTGCATTTTTACATGATGCCAAAGCTATAATGTGTTGGATATCACGATATACCATCGACAACAATCCCCATTGCCGAAACATAACACAGCCTAATCGATGGTGGGGATTTTTCCTTGAGCTCCACACCATGATTAATTACAATATATACATCATGTACTTTTTCATTCATCTGGGTCAAAACCAAGGGTATTACAGGATGTGCCAACACAGATCAATTTTTTTCTTCTCTAATGCGTAAAAATACAAATATATTTCATCCATGTGCCTTTACCTTTTATATTATTTTCATAGTGGAATATTCTACTTATCTTTCATGCAACTTCCACAGGTGAATCCTTTTTTGTCCATAGATCTAATCCATAATTACCCCGAGTCATTGATCTTGATTGTTGATTAACCTTCCTTGTCTAACTACGCTGCCCTACCTATCTTTTATCTTCCCTACATTTTTCAACAATGGATCCCTTTATCACTGTAGATCTATAAGATCTTTTTTTCCCACCGTAGATTTTTCCTTACACATAATCCTCTCCTTGATGTTTCATTGTCCATATAAAAACCCTTGATCTTATTCCTTGCAAATCCCAACCATTGATTGATTTCATCCTTTAACACATTCCACTGATATCCTTTATGACTCCCTCCATGCATCTTCCAACAATGAAATATCCCTAGACTGTAGACCTCTTCACCTTTAAATCTCTGTCTCTGATCCTGCCTCTGATTAAGTGGGACCTTTAATATATTCTATTTATCTTGGAAATTTAATCTTCGATGCAGCTTTCATTAGCAGAATCATCTCTCATCGTTGATATTACCAAACACTAATCCTCACTGTTGATCTTTGTTGGGTTTTAATAATTCTACTAATTTTCAACTTAGTTTTATTCGTGCATGTTTCCCTAGTGGAATCCTTATGCACCATAGATCATTTTCATATTTAAATCCCCAACGCAGATCTATGCAGGTCATAAAATTTTCCCATAATTGGAAAATTTTGTTTCTCTATGCAAGTCTCACCAACGGAATCATCTCCAACCATAGATGTTTTTTCGACTTTTTTCTTGGCCGTAGATCTACGCTACCCTTTAAACCTTTCTATTGGACATCAAATTTGTTTTTACCTTGCATATTTTGGTGGCATATTGAGTATTAAATGTTGATTTTTCTTTCTGAAGACCAGAACCGTCCAAACCTTTCGGTCTATACCACATGGACACATTTTCATTTTTACACCTATTTCCAAGGTTTAACCCATGATTTTCTAAGAGATACAGGTTTTAACTTCAGAGTTAGCCCTATTAACCATCCTTTAAGCACCTTTTAAACACACCCTTGGTCATATCATCAAAATTTTCTATACCTTATTTATCCTTAGGTCTGCCCCATCAGCTGCTAACAAAAAACGATGCTAAAATATAGTTTAACCACTAGATGGAATATATTTTGAAGGATATATGGATCAATAGGAAGGGTTATCTACAAACATGCACTATTACAAAATGAAGAATTAGCTACTAGGTGACTGAAGATTCTAGTCACCACAAGTTTTTCGAGTGATTTACTACTAAATATGAGAAATTTTGATTGACTCAACTAAAAACAACTAAAATTAACAACTAATTTAGTCACCAGTTAACAAATATGACATGATAATAAGTGACAGAGTTAAAAATGACTAACATAAACGACTAATTTAGTCACGACATAAAAAAATGACTAGCTAGAAGAATATGAATTAGTCATTTATGTTAGTCATTTTTCATTGTCACTCCAACAATGGAAAATTGCAATTTTGGGACTCTAAAAGGTCATGTAATGGATAAATGGGGGCTTCCAAAATTAAATTGTCTTCCCAAAGGTTGCAATTCATTAAATAACCAAACTTATGACCCCTTTCACAAAAGTTTCCTATGCATATGTTTCATAGAAACCAACTCTATGGTTGATGAACTATGAAAAGGGGTTCTTGATTCATAAGAAGATATGTTCTCCTTGATAGAGTCTTAGGAACATGAGGTATTATGTCCCCCTCATAAGCACATTCACATTTAATTTTTTCATGTTTTGTATCTTCAAGTTTGGTATAGTTTTTGAGATGGAGTTCTCAAGAGCTAACAATAAATACCCAATCTATTATAACAGTAATTTATGGTCTATAAGTGAAACTTTTAGTTTAAGAAATTAAAAATATGCAAAGTAATATTTAAAAAAAACTTATTACATTGAAATATTTTGTCTTATTACAAAGGAATATTTTTTTCTTGTATTAATAAAAAAAATTACTTTACTAAAGTAATATAACAAAAATGGATGAAATAAGTTTATAACAAAAATGGATGAACTAAGTTGTTTCACAGTTCTCCGAGTAAACTCCGGGTCATTGTTCCATGGGCCAACCAAAATACAAATTAGGTTGTGGACCGTGAGCATTGATCTAATTTGAAGGGTGGGTCTTAATTTCAATTGGAAGGGTATTTATTCTCTGAGCCCTTCGAAGATGAAGGGAAATACAAATAATTGTACTTCAATTGACAAGTATAAATTAACTAAACCTTTTCACCAAAAAAATGCAAAAAAACAAATATCGTTCTTTAAAATTTTTACAATTTTAAACAATTGAGCACCCCTTATTATTTACATGAAAAAATGATAGATTCTCAATGAAACTTATTTTGAGCACATTAAGTTGTCATATGTGTATCATTAATTTTATTGTTTAGTAACATAACTACTATTCTATTGTAGTTTTTCGAGTTTGAGCACACTTCATTCTACAAAAGAAAACTTAGACACTTCATTACTGGGGCATCCCCGTGCAATCCAAGATTGAGAGATGTAAGAATGATAAGGATTGGGAACATAAGAAAATATCATACACAACTCAAAAAACATTTAAAAAAATCATGCATACCAAGCAAGTTAGCAAAGCTAGCATTACCATGGTTGGGGTATCAATTTTTTTTGTTCAACACTTGCCATGAAAGCATACATGTATGGGATGGAGGGGCAACTCAGTGCATGTCCGAGTCTAAACACTCTGCCTTTTAAATTGAACCAAAATATGAAAAAAGAAGTTTATTAATGGCTATATTTAATTTGAGAAAGTTCTAGGTGTGAGTAATTAAGAGCTCATGGCTCTAAAATTTGTTGTGTTTTGTACTAGTCAAGACTCCACGATTCAGTGAATCGACAGTCATAGGTAGGAATTTAAGCTATTTAATGAAAACAATTAATGTGTATAACCTCTATGTCGAAACCATTTTCCATGTTGATGCGGGCCACTACCCTCTTTATTGTCTTACCAAAAGGCATGATAATGAGGAAGATGACATAAAATTATGGACTTCACCTTCGAATAATGACTTACAATCACATTGGTAAGGAGTGATAAGAAGATCACAACAATCCAACATGTTAGATCTCATTCGATAGTATTAATTAAATATTTATACGGTAAAATTAATATAAGATTTACTTATAGTTGTCTCTTACTCTTTGCATCTTGACACGTTTATTATTTTATGGTTGTCTTTGCACCTTGACCCAATTCATATTATAAGGTGAGGATGTTCATGCATAATAATCCTTGGTTATGACTATGAGATCAGGATTTAAAGAGAAGAGGATGTAAAGACAAGTAATTTTTATATGTATTTTGGTAGCATCGAGGACAAATGTTGTGAGAAACTACAAATGTTTGGAAGGGCGGAGGGAGATTACATTACGATCATGCGACCCATCAAATTGAAGACTATTATTGAGCCAACAATTGTTTTTTTAATTTTATTAATCACCATTGTTTCTCCATATCATGATCCTAGTAACACCTCTCTATAACAATGCATAAATCAGCTTCTGCACAGTTTGTGATCCTAGCTACATGCCATTATTTGTATTTGCATGCCATCGAGAGTTCTTTATAGTTGTCATGAGTCCATGATATTCATGCAACAAATGAAGTCTTATAGAGGAGGACTGATCAAACTGGCCTTTTAAATTTCATTTTGATTAGAAAAGAGTGGACATTGGTAGCGGGGTTCACAAAGGTTGTAGGAACAAAGTTTTGAGCTCATTTGGGGCCTAGTAGTTGTTCTTTTTTGTTATAGTCGTAGCTGTCAACACGTTTCCGTACTTTAGATTGCAGCCCTAAGTCACTTGAGAGCCAATTCACATCTCTCTAGTGTCTCGTAGTCATCAATGATTATTGACCATCTTGCACTACTAAGTAGTGAGTGCATGACATGAGTGAGTAAGTGATTATAATTGATCATATTTCCAATATTTTGAATGATGAATTATAACTTTATAGCATAGGAATTTCAACATCCTAATATATTTATATGGATGATTAATTTCAAATGTTGCCCTTCTTTTGAAATGTCGATATAAGTTATGCCCTTCTCAATTGGAAGGGTAAAATTCAGATTTTAAATTTTTTTGAAGGCCAATTTTAACTTTACACTTGTGGGAAGGGCTACAACCCTTTGGAAGGGATCAATTTTGAACGGTGTGAACGGTGTCCCTAAGTATGTGGTTTTTTATATTTTTATTTATTTTTATATGTAGGGTTAATTTAGACTAGTATGAGACTTTGAAATATGGATATCATGGTATGATTCCAAATGGATTTATTCCTGGGATTTCCACCAAATTAAACAATGCCAATGGCCATTGCAATGTCAAATCCCTTCAGAAAGAGGAAGAAGGAGGGATCATCATTTATTAGGATTGTTCTTCACCTTCATAGCGATTCAAATGATCTAAAATTCAATGAACAAATAGAGGCATCCTGTGATAGCATCACTCTGAGAAGGTTGTGCAAGCAGGGTCGGTTGAAAGAGGCGCTCAATGTATTGACTGAAATTTTCCCTTTGAAATCCTCTAACTGTGTTTCTATTCTGTGAGCCTGTGTTGATAAGAGGGCTCTATCAGAAACCAAATTACTGCACACCCACATGATATCCCAGATGGGAATGAATCCAAAACAACATATTCGTACCAAACACACTCATCAATATATAGGCAAAGTGCGAGAGTTTGGAGGAGGCACACCAATTGATTAACAAAATGCCTGAATGAAATGTGGTTTCATGGACTGTTATGATTCAAGATTATGCCAGGAATGGGCTTGCTGAGGAGGCCTTGAATTTTTATTAGCAAATGCAAAGAACAATTAGTCGACCAAATAATTTCACGCTTTCTAGCGTTATATCAGCTTGTCCACGCTTGGGTATTCTGCAACATGGAAAGGAAGTGCATGAAGAGATTAATAGGAATTATAGATCATGTGCACCAAGTGTTTGAAAAAATTCCCAAACAAAATGTTGTGTGGTTGACTGCTATTATTGCAGGGTATGCACAAAAAGGGCAGGTTGATGAGGCCTTGAGGAATTTTCAGCAAATGCCTAAGAGAAATGTGGCCTCATGGAATGCTATGATTGCACGGTATGCACAAAGCAAGTGTGGTTATGATGCCATGAAGCAATGGATATGTTGATGAGGTTGTTGAGCTATTTAACAGAATGCCTAAACGAGATGCGATTTTCTGGAATACCCTGATTACAGGATTCATGCAGAATGGGCTGGCCAAGGAGGCTATGAAGTTGTTTGATAGAATGCCTTAACGAGGTGCGATTTCTTGGAATGCCATGATTTCTGGCTATGCCCAAAATGGGTAGTTTTTTTTTTTTTTTTAACAGAAACAGAAAGGGAGAATATATTAACAGGCTATGCACAACCATTCATTACATAGAAAGCAAAATATATAGAGCCGGCAGATCAAAATTGCTGCACATTTGGCTTGTCCTGATAATTTCCCATGAGACAATGCATATGATTGTTCCAAAAATGCTATTGACTCGGGTTGTATAAACCCTCACGAACTGGCTACATAGAAATATACAAAGAAACATTACCCATACAAAATTGAAACAGAAAAGCCAAAAGACATAAGTTAAGGGTTGCCTCTGTTAGCCCTGGGCTGCACAACCGATTCTTCTTCCATGGGATGATCAGCTGCTTCATTTACTCCATTAACCCTGCTGCCCTGGTTCGTGGAGATGAGCTTCTCAAGGTCTTCCTGAATTCTATCCACCTTTCCCATCAGTTCACGCAGGTTGCTCTCATTATCGTCAATACGGGCATCATGGTTGCTAACCTGGATCGATGTGTATCTCACAGTTTCATTCATGCTTTTGATTTCCATGGCCATTTATTTATTATCCATAACCCCAATCACTGTCATCTCATACAGCCTGCGTAAATTATTTTTAATGTCCATCAACCCAGCATTATCACCAGCGTGAGCCATACCTCCAGAATCGGCCGCAATTACAATACAGGAGAACTGGCTATTCAATGGAAAAACAAAATAGTCCACCCACAGTTCACTTATAACACACCTGAGAACTGCAATTTCATGTTGCAAAGAAGAAATCCCAAGTCTTCCTATGCATGACAACGTTCCCACTGCTCCTCTTTTCCAGCCAGTGCATATACAGCCCAAAACCCGAACTAGACTGTCTTCACAAGAAAGAGTTGAGCCAACAGAACCCCAGGATGCTGAAGGATAACTACAATGACAGAGGGAGAAGGAAGATAGAGCAAGGCGCTCCTTTACAAAGGCGCGGATGAGAGGGAGATCATGCCACGAAATTCCCAGCAGTCTCCCTCCCCCAATTCCAGCTACTACATTCAGAAGAAAGCTCACAGAGTCTGGAGGACCATATTCAAATTCCGGAGCAGAGTGATGGAACGAGTCTTTGCAGAGAAGCATAGAGGAGGGAATGAAGAGGAAACGATCGTACGAGGAGAGGCAATAAATTGAAATCCTACCAGTATTTAATTGAACAGCAGCCGAGGAGGGTAGGATAGTCCACGCGGCAATTGGAGGAGGGCATACAGGACACGAAATTAAAAGCAAGGAGCCGCCAAAAGGAAAGGGAAGGTGAGGGCCAGCTGGGGGAAGGATAATGAGGGATGGAAGGTGGTGGGAGAGGGGGGAAGATAAAGGAGAAGAGGAGGGGAGAAGGGAGAAGGGAAGGAGATGGAGGAGGGGGAAGAAGAAAAGGAGGGGAGAGAGTGGAAAGCCTAGGAGGAAACCATACATTTTAATAAGGGGTAAAGTAGTCATATTAACCCATAGCATGAAGAGAATGCGGGAATGAGATTTGTAACGTCTCATCATGGAATGAACTTGATGTATGGAAGGTTTCCATCAAGGCTAAAGTGGCCAAGGGGAAGACTGGCGCCAACATTATCCATGTTATCCGCTTCTTTGTTGTTAAGTCGAAGAATGTGAAAAACCTCGAAAGATTGGGACATGAGAAGCTTAGATTTTTTATACAACCGGTGGCATTTTATTGCTCTAGTGGGATATCCATTGATCAGCTTATAGATGACATGCTTGGAATCACCAAATATTAAAACCTTTCGGAGCTTTTTGTCTTGAATGAGTTGGAGACCCTGAAGAAGGGCCAACCACTCAGCTTCATTGTTGGTTCTATAGCCTAGACCCCAAGCAAATCTTTGTTCCACTTGTCCTCCGGGATCCAACAAGATCCCACCCACACCTGCCACCCCTGGGTTGCCTTTCGAGGCCCCATCGAAAAAAAGGGAGAACGAATTTTTATCCCTGAGCCAGGACTGAAAATCTTTAGTGGGTAGGCGAAGTTCCCATTGGAAGGAGCGACTAGGAGGATTTGTTTTTCTCAAGGAATTTGTGGACTGAAGGGAGCTATTATCTTTTAAGAATTGTTTGCACCAAATGGTAGAAGGATTGGGAATAGACTCCTGCAGGGGGTAACTGATGTTATTAGAAGCGAATTTTTCAGCTATCATTCCTATAGCTTTCGCAGCTATGCGAGCTAGGACGGCCTTTTGCTCCTTAAAGATGGCCCAATTTATGGCCAGCCATAATTTCCAGCAAAGATTCTTTGGAACTGAGGCCCAAAGACGACTAAGAATTGGCTTTTTGGACAAGGAACCTGGGAAAAAATTAGCCCAGTCTTTGAAGAGCTGAACTGCATTACCTAGAAGGTCACGATTGAATTCCTTGGGGAGAACGATCTTCTAGACAATAGTGGAGACTTTGCATTGAAGGAAAAGATGACTAGAAGTCTCTTCATCTATGTTGCACAGAGCACATCGAGATGGTCCAAGGATGCCTCTTTTTCTTAGATTTTCTGCAGTTAGAAGCATGTTGTGGAGAAGGAGCCAGATGAAACTGTTGACTTTAGGGATGCTGTCGGGATGCCAAACCTTTTTCCATAAGCTGTCTGCCATTGTCGGTTCCTTGGAAATTTTTTTATATCCCTCTTGAACAGTGTACTTTCCATATTTCCCCCATCCCATCTGATCCTTAGCTAATAAGCTCAACAGGGAGAGGCCATGGAGGGAGGAAAGGAAAAAGTCTGCCGCATTTCTCATATGATCTGGGGGAGAAATGTCCTTCCATCCTATCCAATGGCCATCCTCATCCCACCGAGAGAGATCGAAGAGAGAGAGGATATCCTGTGCAGACAACCATTCAAATAAAAGGGCCATACCTGGTAACGTAGATCGCGGCAGATGCCTTAAGATGCTGCTGTTCCAGACGTCAATTCTTTTCCCATTGCCGGGGATCCAGTAGCAATCTTCAGTAATTGTGTTGATTGAAGCCTTGCACAGCTGCCAAAGAGTAGTGCCTTTACCCTTCCATTCTCCATCCAACATTTTTGACCTGGGCTTTCTAATGTACTTTTTCCTGAGAACTTCTTTCCACCATTCCATTTTTCCAGTAACTAGTCTCCAAATCAATTTTGCTCCCATGGCTTTACTCGTGAACTCCGGATCTCTGATGCCTAGACCCCCATGGCTTTTGGCCCGCTTGATAGTGTCCCACTTGACCAGGTGGAACTTCTTCGTTTGAGTTTTCCCTCCCTGCCAGAGAAATTTTCTGATTTCTTTGCATATGCTAAAGATGACCTTCTTCAGCGCTAGAACCATCGAGCTAGTATAAATAGGATAAGAAGATAGAATGCGTTGGATTAGAACTGTCTTTCCAGCTAAATTTAACCATCTTGCTCCCAGGGATTGGGTCTTGGCTTTGATTTTCTCAATGACCGGATTCCACATTGAGGTGGTCAGGGATTTTCTAACCACAGGGATACCCAAGTAGTTGAAGTGAGTCCAGTTTGGATTGGTTTTGATCTAAAGAATTTGAGAAATGCTACAGAGAGTGGGTGCAGGACAGTTCCAACTATAGATTTGACACTTGCTTGAGTTTGTTGAGCTTCCTGAGGCTTGAAGAAAAAGGTCCAGGGGGTTGAGGAAGTTTCTAGCAATTTGTGTGGATGTTATTACGAGGAAAATGGAGTCGTCTACAAACAGAGCGTGATTGATGGATGGCACACCATTCCTAAAGGAGAGGCCTAGAAGGGAACCTTCGGATTGAAGTCTAAGCAGTCTTCTGCTAAGGGAATCAGCAACTAGAATGTAAAGAAAGGGGGAGAGCGGGCACCCTTGCCTTACCCCCTGGGAGGCTTTAAAAAACTCAGAGGGCCTACCATTGATAAGGGGGGCTATCCAGGGGGAGGAGATGCAAACTTGAACTTGGTTAATGAAGACAGCGGGGAACCCAAATCTTTCCATCACCATGATGATGAAGGAATGTCTTAACCTGTCGAAGGCATTGGCCAAGTCTAAATTTATAGCCATCCCAGGCTCTCTTCTTTTAGTGCTTGAATGGATCGCTTCTTGCACTAAGAGGATATTGTCACTAATGTGCCTGCCTGAAACGAAGCCACCTTGGTTAGGAGAGATAAGGGAGGGAATAATTTTTTTGAGTCTCAGAGATAGCACTTTCGAGAAGATTTTATAGGATGGGTTACACAAAGAAATGGGATGGAATCTTTTGATGGAAGAAGGATTATATTCTTTAGGGATGAGGGCCAAAAATGTGGAGTTGGTGGCTCCCCCCATATTAACTTTTTCCATCCAAGATATCAGACGCATGAGATCTCTCTTTATGAGGAGCCAAAAGGTTCTATAGAAGCAAATAGGAAATCCATCTGGGCCTGGGAGCTTATCCGGATGAAGGCTCCAGATTGCTTTTTTAACTTCTTCTTCCAATATGGGGGATTCAAGTTGGGATTTTTCCTGAGGACTAATAAGAGAAGGAATGTCAAAAACCATGTCTTCCATAAGGCCATGATGGACTTGCTCCTCATCATTGAATAAATGCTCAAAGAAGTTCCTTACCTCTACGCTGATAGCTTCCTGTCCTTGAATGAATGAGCCATCTTCACTTTTAAGTTCTCTTATTGTATTCCAGCATTGCCTGTCCCTGCACTGGTTTTGAAAAAACTTTGTATTCTGGTCTCCCCCTTTAAGCCACAGGATGCGTGATCTAAGTCTCCATTCCTCTTCTATTTGCCTTAAAATTTTCTGAAGTTTTGTTTCCAATTCGATTTCTTTGACGAGATGCTCCTTGGTGATCATGATTTCCTCCATTTTAGATTGCAAGCGTTCCATCTCTTCTAAGATAAGTTCCTTATGTTTTGCAGGTTCTTGATATTGAGTCTTTACCCGCGCCTTGAGAGTGACTTTCACCCTCTTTAGCTTCTGCTCCCAGATGAAGGCTGGAGTACCCGGAATGAAGCAATGCTAAGAATTGACTATTATATCCTTGGCTTCTTCCAATTCCAACCACAACCGATTGAACCGAAAAGGAAGAGGCCCCAGATTTTCTTCCGGCGGAAAGAAGAGACAAATAGGCTTATGATCCAAGACCTCCGAGCACAAAAGTTTGACTTCAGGGATAGAGGAAAGAAGATGAGTACTAACCAAGAACCGATCTAGGCGAGCAACAATGTGTCCAGGGCCCACTCACTTATTACTCCAGGTGAAGGTGCCATTTTTGGGTTTAACATCAGAAAGGCCCCAAAGAGAAATGAGGTCTTCAAGCCTCTCCCCACAGGGATCCCTTACCTTGGATCCTCCTCTGCGTTCAGCTGCCGATAAGGTAGTGTTAAAATCCCCTGCAATGAAACAGGGAAGGATCTTTTTGTCCTCACATTGTTCCTCTAGCGATGACCAAAAGCTATCCTTCTGCGCGTTCAGGGTTGGGCCATATACATTCCCAATCCAAAACTGCTCTTTGCATTCTTTATTCTCTAGTTTTATGAGAAGCCAATTTCTATTTTCCACAGCAGAGAGAAATTCAAACTTGTCCGTGTTCCACCAGCATAGGAGACCTCTAGAGGCTCCATTATCATTAGTGGCTATTCCATTCCCTTTTGTCTAGATACTTTTGATGGCCGCAATGCTGTCTTCAGCTGGTTTCTTAGTCTCCTGGATAAGAAGGATTGAGGCTGATTCCAAGAATTTGAATCTCTTGATAACTTCTAATTTTTGCATACCGCCCAAGCCTCTACAATTCCAGGAGACTATTTTCATTATTTCTTATGCTATTTGAGGGCCTTTTCTTTCTCCTTTCTTTCCTCCTCTGCACTCATGAGATATTTGCTTGCTTGCGAAGATTTGACCAAGAAATCTAAGTTGGCTTGCTTTCCTGCTGCCTCCTGCTCTCGAATGATTTTATTAGTTTTCCTTCCTTTCCTGGAGAGCGGTTCTTGTTCTTCTATAGAAGTATCTGTCATGTCCTCTGTGCTTTTTTTTTCCTTCGATCTAGTGATAGATCCTTTCGAGGTCATCTCCATCTCTTTCTTGCCTTTGGAGCGCTCTACCTCCGCTTCCTATCGTTTCTGAGGCTGGACGACTATCTCCGGAGCTTCGCTAAACTGTTGCCGTGCCGGATCAGGGCTGTCTTCTTGAATCTCTAGGTTCTCTGCTGGGATTTCTTCATCCTGTGTCTCTACCTCCAGGGCCGCAAACTTATTTCTGGAGGGGCTCTTTGGCATGGGAATCTGCTGTTTTTGGGGCTTGGCTGCCTTTTTCCCATTTGCAATGTTCCAGCCCTCACTAGGTGGGTTTTCCGGGGAGGGTTTTTCTGGCTTCTTCGGGCATGACTTGGCAAAATGGCCATACTCATGGCAGTATTTACACTTGAAATGGATTTGCTCATAGTCTACGGTTTGAAGATGATTCCATCCATCAATGGAGAGCATGATAGACTCTGGCAAACCTTTTTCTAGGTCAACTTCAACACATATCCTGGCACAGGAGAACATTGGAGCTTTGGGCTCAGACTTGTCCACATATTTCCCCAGAGTATTCCCTATTGCTCGAAAGTCCTCATCATTCCAGCAATGAAGGGGGAGATGGGGTAATTTCACCCAGACAGGGACTGCTTTCAGAATATCTTTCTCAGGATTAAAGGACAAGTCCCACTTGTTAAGATACATACCTCAAGGGCCCATGAAGTATGGCCCATTCCTGAATATTAGGTCCCGATCCTCCTTCTTTTCAAAAATGAATGCAAAATATCTTTTTCCACAAAATATTTGCTGGACTTCTCCCTGGATTAGGGTTCTCCAGTTTTTGTTCAGCCAGATCTCCACTGATCGCGGGGATGGCCAAAGACCGGTGAACAGGACAATGAGACCTTTCTCAGAGAGTGTAACTTCCTTTCTCTTAGAGGCGGCAGAAGAGAGCTTAACCTCTAGCACATCTGCAAGCTTTACGAATATGGAGGCAGGGGCCGCGGCAGGCTGAGCGCACGGCAGGGAAGCAACGATGTCTTGGAATCTATCCTCGAAGGAAGGAGGGTCGAGCGGATCCATGGCAGATCCGCTGACCAGCGAATGGACCCCAACTGAGCTAGGGTTAGACGCTCAGAATCGCAGCACAGCGCAGATCAAAAAATTTCTATTACGTATGTGCGCAAAATGGGTAGTTTGACAAAGCCTTAAGGATCCATTATCTGATGGAACAAATTATTTAGTTTGGAGCATAACAATGGGAAATTACTTTATGAATATTGGCTTTAACATTTAGGGATAAGTTAAGAATGATTATACAAATCCAAAAAATCTACGTATAAACCGCTAGAAAGAAGCTCAGTGAGAATAATTCGAAAACCATAAATGAAATTTTGATTGTTTTAGTAGCTTCATAATTTGTCAAACTCATGCATTATGATTCAACAAAATAAATGTTTGACAAGTTACATAATATATATTAAGGGGATGACAAAGTCAATATGGAAAAATTACAAACCCATAGAGGAAAATTTGAGAGCCTTAAGTTGAAAGAAGAAGAGAATATTGCATCCTATTTTCTTCATGTGGATGAGATTATTAATACGACATATGCCTCAATTTGCAGAACAATTTTATGTGTTAAGAAATATTATGCTATATTTTATGTTAAAGTTTGTAATTAGTGACCAAGTGGGGTCAACGATAATTTAATGTAATTACGGAATATTTTATCAATAAATTAATGAAACATGATACAATAACTTAGGCAAGTTGTTAAATGAGCGTTTTACTAGTCACTTGATGGATGAGGCTAGATTGAGAGCATATTGACATGTGGCAGCATCCTCGAACTACTTGATCCAGTGGATTATTCATCTTCAAAATTACACTGATCCAATATGGTACAATAGTTATTAATCTATGGTTCAAAGACCATAACATACGTTTTTAACTCATATGCTAAACATAGTGCGAAACTAGCCTTATGAGCCGTGCAGTGATTGCATGGTGCACAGTAGTCGCATGGTGCGCAGTTATCGCATGTGCCACATAGTTATCGCATGGCACGCAGTTTTTGCATGAGCTGCACAGTTTGTGCACCGTCGAGTTGAACATCGAATGGTTCATTGAGGTTGGTCATATGCTACGACATTTGTATGCTGTGACAGTGGATTGGGTATATGGAAAAGTCCTCATATGCTGTGACATTTGTATGGTGCGACAGCGGATCTGGTATATGGTGAAGTCCTCATATGCTGCGACATTGGTGAAGTTGTAGCATAATGTGATGCTATGGTATGGTGCAACATATGTACGTGGTAGTCATTGCCATGTGTTGTGATTCAACATGAGCATGGAGTTAGTTGCAACGTTTCGGGGATATGGAACATCATGATGACATAACGCTTGTGCAGCAATTTGGCAAGATTGCATATGGTTGTAATGATAATAAAGAAGAGAATAGCTGTGAGACGAATCCGTTACTTATCCTCCCACTGAACGCTTAAATAGGGGAGGTCGGCCACCAGATAAGGGGATTAACAAGGGGGATTCAGATCGTTTTGAGTCTAGTGCATCATTTCTCTGTTATGAGAAGCTTAAAGAGTTTGTTGTAAAGGTTCAGATGCTGTAGAAGTTGACATTCTCTGTTATATTTTAGCTTTATTTTCCTTTCGAAGGCTAATTGTAATTTCCTGAAGAGATGTCTTGAAGATTTTGTACAACATTCTATTTGTTATTGCTGAAGTTGTTTCAAGAACCATTTTGTACCATTTTAAAGAGATTAATTGGATCGGTGCCCATTGGAGAGGGACCTAGAGACGTAGCCCAGAGAAGGGGGTAAACTCCATTATCAACTTCTGTTTGTGACTCTCTGATTATGTGTTTCTTCTTTATATCTATTTATCAATCTTGTTTTCCATCTCTGTTTTAAGCATTTTAATTTCTGTTGATGTTGTTCCATTAATTCACCTGTTGAATGCATTCTTTTGAAACAAACTTTTAATTCCACACAAGTTGAGATCCGATGGATTGTTATTGATCCGTTGGATCTCAACTTGTGTGCAATTAAAAGTTTGTTTCAAAAGAATGTGTTCAGCAGGTGAATTAATGGAACGGCATTAGCATAAATTAAAATGCTTAAAATAGAGATGGAAAACAAGATTGATAAAAAGATATAAAGAAGAAACATAGAATCAGAGAGTCACAAACAGAAGTTGATAACAGAGTTCACCCCCTTCTCTGGGCTACGTCTCTGAGTCCCTCTCCAATGGGTACCGATCCAATTAATCTGTTTAAAATGGTACAAAATGGTTCTGGAAACAACTTCAGCAACTGTAAACAGAATGTTGTATGAAATATTCAAGACCTCTCTTCGGGAAATTACAATTAGCCTTCAAAAGGAAAATAAAGATAAAATATAATAGAGAATGTCGACTTCTACAGCATCTGAACACTTTACATCAAACTCTCCAAGCTTCTCATAACAGAGAGACAATGTGCTGCGCTCTAAACGATCTAAATCCCCCTTGTCAATCCCCTTCTCTGGTGGCCAGCCTCCCCTATTTAAGCATTCAGTGGGAGGATAAGTAACGGATTCATCTCACAATTGTTCTCTTCTTTATTATTATTATTACAACCATATGCAATCCCGCCAAATTGCTGCACAAGCGTTATGTCACCACGACGTTCCATATCCCCGAAACATTGCAACTAACTCCACGATCATGTTGAATCACAACACATGGAAATGACTACCATGTACATATGTTGCACCATACCATAGCATCACATTATGCTACAACTTCACCAATGTCGCAGCATATGAGGACTTTGCCATTTACCCAATCCATTTTCGCAGCATATGAGGACTTCGCCATATACCCAATCTGTTGTCGTAGCATACAAATGTCACAGCATATGACCAACCTCCATGAACCATTCGATGTTCAAATCGACGGTGCGCAAACTGTGCAGCTCATGCGCAAACAGCACGCCATGCAATAACTGTGTGACACATGCAATAACTGCGCGGCACATGCAATAACTGCGCACCATGCGACTACTGCACACCATGCAACCACTGCGCAACTCATAAGGCTAGTTTCACACTATGTTTAGCATATGAGTTAAAAACGTATGTTATGGTGTTTGAACCATAGATTAATAACTATTGTACCATATTGGATCAGTGTAATTTTTAAGATGAATAATCCACGAGATCATTCCTCCCCATTGGAGAGATTTTGGACCACCAAAGGCTTGAATTATTCTGAAAGTAATTGAGGGTATAGCTCCCTCACTTTTCCAATCTCCATCCATCTTGCTTTTCTAGGGTGCATGCCTTTAAGCCCCACTCATAGGTACTCAGCATTCCCTCTTCATGAAGTCCTTACATTTTTGTCAAGAATAACATCATCCTGCAACTCATTCATATATTCAGGAGCCATATCATCAACTGAAGGAATCTGTATGTTAGTTTCCTCATCCATGATCATAGGAGGCTCATACAGTTTAAGATTCTCAACATTGATAACTGAATAAATTTTCATGTATGGAGGTAAATTCAGGCGAAAAGCACTGGTACCGATCTTTTCCAAGATCTCAAAAGGACCATACTGGAAAGGTTTAAGCTTTTTACCTTCACCTTTCATTCTTTCTTTGGTGATATGTAACCAAACTCTGTCACCAACCTGAAATTGATGATCAACTTGATGCTTGTCATGCCTGGCTTTGCACTTTGCCTAGCTCTTCTCCAACTTTTCCTAAACTTCCTGCTACACCGCTTGGATTCTCTGAATGAATCTTAGAGATTTATCTACATCATGATGTCCATCCACTACATCTTTTCGAAAAGAGAAGTCCATAGGTGTTTTTGGCAGATAACCAAAACAAGTTTCAAAAGGAGATATTTTTGTGGAAGAATGAACTGCATGATTGTAAGCATGATGTATATACTATAACTACTCATCCCAAAGTTTAGGATGTTTACTACAATATCCTCTGAGAAGCTGAACCACTGTTCTGTTTACTACCTCTGTTTTCCCATCAGTCTGTGGATGAAAATTTGTACTTTTCTTCAGTTTAGTATCCATAAGTTCCCATAAAGTTGACCAGAATTCTCCCACGAACCGGGAATCTCGATCAGATACGATAGACATGGGTAGCCCAAAATGTAACCAAACATTCTGAAAGAATAGGTGAGTTGTTTGTTCAGCAGTGATCTACTTGTTACATGGCATTAAGATACACATTTTGCTGAATCTATCCACAACAACATATAGGTAATCATGCCCTTTTCTAGACATAGGTAGTCCTCCTACAAAGTCCATAGAAATGCTTTCCTAGGGACGAGAAGAAACTGGAATATGTGTGTACAAACCCAATTTCCTATTGCTAGGCTTACTCGTTGCACACATAACACAACCTCTTATGTATTTAGCTACAGTTTCTTGCATTTGAGGCCAATAACAATGATTCTACAATACAGACAATGTTTTACTTACTCCAAAATGTCTTGCAATCAATGAACTATGTGCCTCTCGGATCACATGCACTCTATCTTTCTCTGGAATACAAAGTTTACCAAGATGATACAAGAGTTGATTATGCACATAATAGTTATCTTCCTATTTACCATGTATTAGTGATGCATACACGTTCATAAAATCTTTATCTTCTGCATACTGTTCAATATAACTTTCATGTGTTAATGAATTGTCTTGAAGAATGATTGAAGCATTTGTAGGAGGCCTTGATAACATGTCTGCTACCTTATTATGAATTCCCTTTTTGTATTTAATTACAAGATGAAACTATTGTAAGAATCCCATCCATCTTAAATTCCTACTTTGTTGTATTTTAGTTTGAGATTGTAAATATTGAAGTGGCTGATGATCAGTATGTATGACTATTTCTTTTCCCATAATATAATGTTTCCACTTCTTCACACTCTATACTAAAGCATACAACTATTTGTCATAAGTCAGATAGTTACTTACCGCAATAGAGAATGTTTTTGAATGGTAATAGACTGGCTTCCTCCCTTGCATCAAAACGGCTCCCATGGAAAACCCGTTGGCATCTTTTTCGATCTCAAATGGCTGCTGCAAATCTGGCAACGTCAGAACTGGTACTGTGCTAATATTTTCCTTCAAAGTGTCGAAGGCTCTCTAATGCTTGCCTCCCCACTGGAAAATTTATTTAACACTTGTCAACACATGTAATGGAGCAGCAATGGAGGAAAACCTAGAAATGAATTTCCTCCAATACTGAACCGCACCTAGAAAACTTCTGATTTCAATAACGGTGTTAGGATGTGGCCAGTTTATAATGACAACAACCTTGGCTGGGTCCACTCACAGGTGGCCTCCACCAATAATATGTCCCATATATACTAAAGAAATTTTAGCAAACTCACATTTAGACATTTTTACATAAATATTCTCCTTCCTCGGGACATCTAAAACTTTCTTCATGTGTACAATGTGTTCCTCCCAGGTTTTACTAAACACCAGGATATCATCCAGATATACAATTACAAAATCATCAATGAATGGTCGAAATACATCATTCATGACCCACATGAAAGTAGCAGGAGCGTTACATATCCCGAAAGGAATTACAAGCCATTCATACAAACCCTATTTTGTTTTAAACGTTGTTTTCTAGGCATCATTTTCAGCAACACGGATTTGATGATACCCACTACGCAGATCCAATTTTGTAAAGTAAATTGCATGTTTCAACTGATCAAGCAAATCATCAATATGAGGAAGAGGATACCTATTTTTAATGGTGATTTTGTTAAGGGCCCTATAGTCGACACACATCCTCCATGACCCATCCTTCTTTGGAACCAAGACTATAGGAGAGCCACAAGGAGAAGTGCTTGGCCAGATGACCCCCTTCTCAATCAACTCCTAAACCTGCTTCTTGATCTCCTCATTCTGCATTACAGACATCCAGTACATGGCTATGTTCGGGAGTGGCACATCCTGCTGCAAATGTATCTCATGTTGAATCTCTCTTTTTGGTGGTAACCCTTTCGGATCTTGAAACAAATCATCATACTCAGAAATTATTTTAATCAGTTCAGATTAATGTTTAGGATCACATCTTTCAAAATATTTAGAGATCTCATCATTTTTCACCTTAACCATCATTAATACAAAATTCTTACTAGCATTTACCAGCCTCTTCATTCGTCCTGCAGAAACTATTGCTAGGTTTGTTTTTGTCTTATGTGCTCATACAATATACTCTACACCATATTTAAAAGGATGATACTTATTCTACTCTCTATAAAAGACTGCTTTCCGGTCATACAAATATGGACTCCCAAGTACAATTCCACAAATTTCAAGTGGTACTACATCTAGTTCTACCTCATCCATGAACTTTTCAGCAATGGCAAACTTCAATACACATTTCTTTGTAACTTGCAACTATGTATCATTAGTAACCCAACCGAGAGGATAGGTTTTTTCATGAGGCATAGTAACTAAATGCAATTTCTTAACCACTTCTTCTAATATCAGATTTACTTGTGAACCACTATCAAACAATGTATCAATCTTTGTGTGATTTGCAATGACACGAACATGAAACAGTGCACTCCTATCTTTATCATTTTGCTAAGAAGTAGATGGAAAATTTGTACTTGTACTAGAACTTGATTTTGCATCAATGGGAAGTGAGATACTTTTATTCTTACCCTGGATTCCGATAGCTGTAACCTTTGTTTCATCACATGAGTCGGATCCTAAGTCATGAATGAATGCTGCAGTAGCTTTTGCTCTGCCTTTATCCTTGTTCCCTCTAAACTTCTTTGGCCTTAACTCTGGATGAAGTTTCCAACACTTAGAGACATCATGTACCTTCTGACAATGCGAACATGTAGGATTTTCACCCTCTTTCTTAACAGTAGCCATCTTCTTTTTCCCCTTATATTGACCTTTCGATTTGATGTCAAATTTAAATGATTTCTTCACAAAAGTATCATTAGCATGCTTACCCCTGGCATCTAAATGTGTATCTTGAACACATACATCATCCAAATTACTGGGGTTAAACATCAACAAAGTATGTCTCAAATAAGAATGCATGCCACCAATGTACTTAAGATAATTTTCATGTGTATCTAATGCAACATTCAATGCAATATCCCTTTTTCTGAATTCATGAGTATAATCTTGAATGCTTTGTCCCTTAGCTTGTCTAAACATTTGCCAACCCATGGTCAATTGTTGAATATGGCCGAAAGGATAAAATTGATTCCTTAATACTTCAATGAATTCATTCCAAACTGAAATAATTTTACCGTTCCTTCAAAAATCTTGCTGAATCTTGCTCTCCCACCAAGTAAGAGCCATTCCACTCATTCTCAAAGTGGCCAATTGAATCCTAGAAGGGTCATCATTAATTCCCTGCAGCCTGTAGTATACTTCAAGCTGATTGATCCAATTGTCTAACTTTTCAGCATCTAAATCTCCATTATAAATCGGTAACTCAAACTTAACATCCAATTTGAAATAAGGAATATTAGAATTTGCATTGTTTGAATGAGAAGTATGAGAAGAAGAGAAAGTTTGATTAGTTTTAGGAGGATCACCATCACCTCCTACTCCTTTACCCTTTTATTCCTTCTTCACTTCTGCATCTTTGGATGAAGATCCTTCTTCTTTCTTCTTCCTTTCTGCTCGCTCATCGAGTAGAATTTCCATCATGGCTTTCATACTGATAAAAGCCTCCAAAAACTCAGATTCAGAAATAACAGGTTTTTCTCATTCTGTACGTCCTTCTTCTTCCCCTCGTGGAGAAGACATGGTTCTTGAGAATGTTCTCCTTAAGCCAATCTTAGGATCTTCTTCAACTAATTATCCTTCACCAAGCTTTAACCTAGACCTGGTAAGCAATCAAAAAATTGCACAAGCAGTTAACCTGCTCTGATACCATAACATGATCCGTTAGATCTCAAATTGTGTGCAATTAAAAGTTTGTTTCAAAAGAATGCGTTCAACAGGTGAATTAATGGAACAGCATTAACAGAAATTAAAATGCTTAAAACAGAGATGGAAAACAAGACTGATAAACATATATAAAGAAGAAACACAGAATCAGAGAGTCACAAACAGAAGTTGATAACGGAGTTCACCCCCTTCTCTGGGCTACGTCTCTGGGTCCCTCTCCAATGGGTACCAATCCAATTAATCTCTTTGAAATGGTACAAAATGGTTATGGAAACAACTTCAGCAATTGTAAACAGAATGCTGTACAAAATCTTCAAGACCTCTCTTCGGGAAATTACAATTAACCTTCAAAAGGCAAAGAAAGCTAAAATATAATAGAGAATGTTGACTTCTACAGCATCTAAACACTTTACAACAAAATCTCCAAGCTTCTCATAACAGAGAAACAATGCATTGCGCTCTAAACGATCTGAATCCCCCTTGTCAATCCCCTTCTCTGCTGGACAGCCTCCCCTATTTAAGCGTTCAGTGGGAGGATAAGTAACGGATTTGTCTCACAGCTGTTCTCTTCTTTATTATCGTTACAACCATATGCAATCCCGCCAAATTGCTACACAAGCGTTATGTCACCATGACGTTCCATATCCCCGAAACATTGCAACTAACTCCATGCTCATGTTGAATCACAACACGTGGAAATGACTGCCACGTACATATGTTGCACCATACCATAGCGTCACATTATGCTACAACTTCACCAATTTCGCAGCATATGAGGACTTCGCAATATACCCGATCTGCTGTCGCAGCATATGAGGACTTTTCCATATACCCGATCCACTGTCATAGCATACAAATGTCACAGCATATGACCAACCTCCATGAACCATTCGATGTTCAACTCGACGGTACACAAACTACGTGACTCATGTGCAAACTGCATGCCATGCGATAACTGCGTGACACATGCGATAAGTGCGCGGCACATGCGATAACTGTGCACCATGCGACCACTGCGTGGCTCATAAGGCTAGTTTCGCACTATGTTTAGCCTATGAGTTAAAAACGTATGTTATGGTCTTTGAACCATAGATTAATAACTATTGTACCATATTGGATTAGTGTAATTTTGAATATGAATAATCCACCGGATCACTACTTCTAGTTGTTACAGGTGGCAAATTCCTTATTTTTTTGGTCATGATTCTCCAAGAAAGTGGAACAAGAGCAGGTGGCTCATTAAGTAAAAACTGACCCAAAAGACCTAGGAATGCTAATAAAACTTCCCATTGAATACAACTAAGGCTAATCATTATGGATTTGTAATCATTCTGAGTGAATGGAGTGCACAAGAGAATTCGATGGAGGGGACTAGCTAAAGTAAGTTTGAGTGGAAAAGTGCTCAAGACCTGAACTAGTGCAGCTATTCTAAGCTGAGTTCATACTGCTGCAAGCATAACTAATTTACTGTTGAACATTCAATGGAGTTGTAGAGGATTTCTAGACTACATATCTCACCTAGTATTTCTACCAGGTGGACTAGGAGACAAGCTCGAGGTCCTGAGAATTGCATTCCAGCTCTTCTCCAGGAGCTGGTTGGGAGGAACAGGTTCCTTAAGTTGTTGTCACCTTGTCTATACTTCCATATTTTACTTGTTTAGTTCAATCATTTAAGTATTTACTATATCTAGAAAGTTTAAGATTTATCAATGAAATAGTATATTTCTGTTTTTATTTCTGTTAGGGTTAGTTAGGAGAAATGTATATGCTGTGAAAGTTAGTAAGTTCTAAACTATCTAGGTTAGGGTAAATGAGTAGATAAATTTTTGATTTAATTGATAGATAGAAATAAAATACCTAAACTATATTTTTCCATAGCTTTTGCAAGGTTGTGAGTCTGGTACAGTAGGTTAGTTTATTTTCAAATAATGAATTCAAATAAAGTATGTATGTAGATGAAATTTTTGTTTTCTACAGGATCCTTTGTATAAATTGTTTATAGGTTTTCTTTTGTACTTTTTAATTAATTAAGGTATTTAAACAAACTAAATAGAGACAGATAGGAAAGAGCTTAGGTATTACACACTAGTCTGTGTAACATTTTACACAGTAAAACCAGAAAACTTTTATATTATAAATCTAATATATTAACCATAAATAGATAATATAGAAATAGGAAATTATCAAGATTAAGCTTAAATTAACAAAGACGGTATATAAGGTTAAAAAGTTACCCAATTAGTTCACCTAAGTGAAAATGCAAAAACTAGGGTTAACAGAAAAATGGAAAAAAACTAGCTCTGTAAATATTTAAAGAAGAATTAAGGTTTGTAAAATAACTTATGTAAAAGAACTGTTCTCTTCATAATAAAATAAATTAAAAATTTATAAATATCAAAACCTAATAGTATATTCCAAAAGTACAGAAAAGAGTTAAATTATTCAATTAAGATATTTTCTCTATTTTTAATTTCCAGAAATAATTTCTGATTCAATAACCATGTTACTATCTAAATATTCCACTGTGAAAAGCCCTCAAGTTAAAATTCATTTAAAGAAAAACAAACTAACTAATAATCTACTTAACCCTAAACCCTCGAAAAGGTAATAACAACAAAAATAGCTAAAATAATCAAAATATATAATATATTATCCAAATAGAGATACTGTTGATTAGCTTTAAGTTGTAAGAATTCCTATAAGATCAAAAATAAAATTGTACAGACAGAGTCTTGTCCTATGGCCTTTTACATCGCCATTCAAGGCTTAAAAAGCCTGATTAAAAGTATCATAATTACAAACAGAGTTCACAATAAACAAAACATATGTCTCGGCTATGAAAGCCCCTTTAAAAAAAACATTGCTAAAATAGCCTCTAGGCTTCATAGTTTTACTGACCAATCCTCTTGTAATGGACCTCGGCTTTTCCAAGCATCTACAACATAGAACTTCATGGCAAGATAAAAACCTAGTAACCCAATGATCTCCATCAATCAATTTTTTTTAACACCTTTCACCACGGCTGGAGAAACCTCAGTGAGATCGAGGCTTATCAAGGTTTTTATGCATTTTGGATTTGGTGCAGGGTAGTCCTCAGTTTTTTTGTTTGCACTTCGCTTTAGAAGCTAAGCACCTACAATTTTTCTAAATCTAATTACTCTCTATAAAATGAAGAACTTAGAAATATAATTATTGATGCAAATAACAAAAAAAAATGAATAGAATTATATTTATTATAATAAGAATCGAACCTTGGGTATCATACTTGCTTACTGGTTTAAGTGGCCCTGAAGAAATTTTTAAGCTCAACAACCTAGCCACCTTTCTACAAGGAAAATGAGCTTCAGGAAGAGCTATGTCAGGAGGAAACACAACTTGCAGAGCATAAGATATTTTTCCTAAAGCCACGACAAGCAGGGTATAGGACATCAAGAAAGTTTAGACAACAAACTTAGTTAGAATCTCATCCATCAAAACCTTTCTATGACAGTTCAAGAGGCACACTTTTCTCCATAGCTCACCATTTGTAACGGGGTTTATATAGAAACACTTGCAGAGCTAAGTATTGACAATGAGGAAGTTTTCATTCCAAAAACCAGAGAAGGAAATATGTATACCCTATACATGAAGTAGAAGGATTCTATCAGCAAGGAATTTGACACAGCAAAGTAACAAATAGTCCAAGCATCCAGGAGTTGTGGCCCTTCCTCCAAAACCAGTCAAAACGATAGGGTAAAATGAGTTTTTAGGGTTTTAAAAGGATTTTTATATGGAAATAATCTATAATGTAAAAACCCTACCCACTGAGCTTCGACCACATAGCCCAAATATTTTCTTACAAGAAGGGTTTGTAATATAGTTCAAAACTCAATTTTGGCAACCTACACATTTTAGGGTAAAACCATTACTATATTTTAAAACTGTCATCATTTCATTATTTTTGCGATGGCGTATGTTATTTAAAATCAAATTAATTAACATGGGGTTAACAAGTAAACTAGGTTATAATTGTAAACTATAAACCTTGAATTTGTATAAGAAACTTACGTTACTCACATATTAAACAATACTAAGTAATTTAAGTCTTAGGAAAATACAAATGAAAAGGAGATCATTTGTAAGTAGATACTATAACTCTAGAAAATACCTTGCTAGGATTTTATTCAAGGTATTAGAAACTTTACACACTAAAATATGATCTAATTAGCAAGTACTCTATGAGATAAGAATATCATAAAAATAACTATAGAATAGACTCCCTCGAAGGATAATTCTTACCTTGAAACAAAAAGGTATTAATCCTATGTTTAAGAAAAACATTAGTAATAAGGCATCTCAAGTTTTCGTAGGTATTGAGTAGTCATAAACTATCTTTTATACCAAGTACTAGTGTCATGTGTGTTTAGTGGTCTAAATTATTTCTTTCATTTAAAATGGATCATAGATCCTCTAGGTTACTGTACTCTTTAATCGTGGAAAGATATATGTTCCACAAGATGCAACCACTAGTTTTGCATACAAGTATTCAAGTGATAAACACAGAATATCGGTTTAATGAACAAGTTCTAGGATAACAAGCATAACTGAACCTAATCCAGTTTATTAATATATTATTACTACTAACATTTATAAATATTTCAAACAAATAAAATCAATGATACCTCTTACTTGGCTCAAGCTGTAAAGCAAACAATTTTCTAGCAATTTTATTCTATGCTAGAGGAGATGATAAATCTCGATCTGGAAAAATTGGAAACAACATCTTACTTGTAAAAAGACCTATAAAAGAAGCATCACTTTCACTGCAATAGCTATAAGCTAAGTAATCCCCGATCTCAACTGAATTTCATCCTACTTGTCATAGGACAGTAAAACAAACTTAGTGCTAGAAGTTTAAACATATATTTTACTATGGTATATAAAGGCATCCTTTAATACGAAATTATGAAAACAATCTAGTAAGTACATAACTCGAGTCATACAAATACTCAAATATAATCTAATACATATTAAAGTCTCATTAATAGCTATTTATTTCCTATGTACTGACGAATCCAAACATTTAATGTTACATGAAAAATTTTAAATTTTTACGAATTTTTGGGTTATTACAAATACTATCATAGGATTAGGAGAAAATGTAGTTGAAAAATTCATTGTGCAAAAGTTGATTAGGTCAATTTCCTTAATATTTGATCCCAAGATATCTTCCATTGAATAATTAAATTACTAGATGACCTAACAATGGATGAGTTACATGGAATCGCCATTGGTGCATATGAAATGAAAACAAAAAAACAAAAAAAAAATAATCAAGAAGGGAAATAACCTTCAAAGTTTCAAATAAGGAAATCAAAAGGGAGGATAAAACAAGTGACAACCCAAATTATGACTGATATGCAGAGGAATCTAACTTTGTAAGAAAATTCAAGAAATGAATTGATAAATACAAGGTAAGTGTCGTTTCAAATGTTTTGACTATGGTGAAGTAAGGAACTTTGCAGTTAAATGCCCGTAAAAAAGTAAAGACACTAGTGATGAAGAAGATCATAGCTTCAAAGAAAGAAAAAGAGACAAACCTCAAATGAAGAAATATATTCATAATCAAGATAAAAGTATACACTTCAAGGATATAATAGCTTATATGATGAAATATATAATTATGATATTGAATTTATCTTCATTGGATTAGGACATATAATGATACCATGGAAAATGAAAACAAATGCTCTAAAAATAAAGAAAATTTAGAAAATTATGGGAAAGTAGAGCTTGAAGGAGAATACATTTGTGAGTTAAATGAAATAGAGAGACTTGAAATTCATAAGAAACTATCATTTCAATAAATGGTGAAAGAATACAAAACGAAAGACCAAAAGTTAAAAGGAGAGATATCACTCGGCATCAAGGAGTCATGAAAGACGTTGAGTAATCTGGAAATTGAACTATAAGAATAAAAATGATTGAATATGCATTCACAAGTTAGCTTAATGAAAACAATATTGTGAAAATATTGAAGCAAATGTTATATTCTTAAGGAAGGAAATAAAGAAAACCACTGATCAACTAAATATTGGAAAAAGTACCAAAATTCTACAAACACAGGGTCTTCACTTGTTGACCAATATCCTATCACGTTAGTTCATATTGTGGGTTTTAAAATTATAAAAAATTGAACCAGTATGTTGCAGGTATTGGGGGAGATGAGGGGCTTAAGGTGAGGGTGGGTAGGGTGGTTTATAAGGACTGAGGTATAAAAATGTGTTTGGAGGGGGGGGTTTAAATATTGGGAGGAGGTTTCAACAAAAAGAGTTTGGGTCAGTATCCATGGAAACTAAGCGTATTATTTAATATCCCACGATCATATGTGCTATGTGAGAGGTTCACTAAGTGAAGTCCCCATGTCTACAAAATATTCTCTACTACCAAAGATTGGAAATAAATAATAGTATATTTTTCTATAATTAGAATCAAAAGACTTATAATGAAACCTAAAGTTACATAATACCTAAAAGTGAAGAAGAGAGAAAGATTTTTGCATATGCTCTTAAATAATTCACCAAGAATGAAGAACACAACATGAAAATAAATATTGCTCAGCAAAAGAATCTCTCCTCCCACAAAAGGGATGAATTCATAAATGTCATGACATCAAAAATACCGTTTACAATCAAGACATGATCACATGAGAAAAAGAGGTGTCTATAATAACCCAAAGGACAATTATGTGAACAACAAAACTAGAAATTTTATGGGGATGGAAAATACAATTATTTTGATTCATTTCTTGATTACAACATTAAGTGTTATAAATGCAATAAACTTGGCCACAAAACTAGTGGCTACAAAATATTTTTGAAGTCTCCCATGTAAGAAAATGTTCTTAGGAAAGAATCTGCTAATCCTTGGAAGAGAAAACAAGAAGAGCGATATATGGAAGAATGTGAATTATCCATGTATGATTAAAATAAATGAGTCCATTGGTATATTTATAGTGGATTTTCAAAGAATATGATTGGAGATCATAACAAATTTGTTGGTTTAAAGAAATAAAATGGAGGTAGTGTTACTTTTGGAGACAATGGATTTCCTAAGATTATTGGAAAAGGTAGTGGTAGTCTTGGAAATGAAATAACTAAAGCATAAAATATCTTAGTTGTTGAGGAATTGAAGGATAATATTCTTAGTGTAAGTAAAATGTGTGATTAAGGATACACTCTTACCTTCAACTCCAAAAAATGTGAGATAAGAAGTTAAATCTTAAGCAGATTGGTGGAAACAACAAAAGGAACTCCAAAACATTTATACATTTTAAATGGATCAACATAGGAAAAATGATTAATGGGACAAATTTATGAAAGATGGTTATATCATAGAAGGATGTGACATCTTAGCTTTGAAAACTTGGTGAAATTTAGTAAATAACAAGAATTAACCATTAGATTTTGTTTGTAAACAATGTCAACATTGGAAGCAAAAAAACGTAAGTTTCATAACAAAAGAACTTGTTCATATTCATCTCTATAAGACAACATGAAAAAAAAATCCACAAGGTGATTAATATTTTATGTTTCTCTTTGATGACTATATAAGAATGGTTTCGATTGATTTTCTCAAAAACAAACCAGAAGCATTTGGAAAATTTAAAATTTCTTTGGTTGAAAATGAGACTAATTTGAAAATCAAGTGTCTAAGATCATACGATGGAGGATAATTTACATCAGGTGAATTTGATTAATTATGTGAGACTCATGGAATAAGAATAGACTTTTTAGATACAATAATTCCCCAACCAAATGGAGTATCACAAAGGAATAATATATATATATATATACATACAAGAAAACACTTGGACCATATTGAATGAAACCAAGCTTTGAGACATATTTTGGATAGAAATAGTTTATACATGTTTTTGCTTTCTAAAAATAATACAACGCAGAGTAAATAGTGACAAGGAACCGTATGAGTTATGGAAATGAATACCAACAACAATAAAACATTTCAAAGTATTTAGGAGTAAATGTTACATTAAAAAATGATGATGACATGTGAAAAATTGACTCTAGAATTGACAAAGTAATATTCCTAGATTATTCATCTACAAAGAAATTTTATACAATCTATAATTTGAGATTAAGAAAAAATAAAGAATCATACTATAGAATTAATTATTGGTAAGAATAGTGCAGTTGTTTGGACAAGAAGAAAATTAGCACGTTCACTAGAACATGAAATTATCTCGTTGCTGTCGAAAATAGATTCCAAGAATTTTCAAGAAGTAAGTAAAGATGAGGGTTGTATTGTTTCTATGAATGAAGAACTAGATCAAATTGGAAAGAACCAAGCTTGGGAACTCATTCCTAGACCAAAATACAAAAATATGATAGGCACAATGTGGGAATTTAGGATAAGATAAATGAAAATGGGAATATAACAAGAAACACAACAAGGTTGATGTGTAAGGGGTATGCTCAAGTAGAAGGAATTAATTTTGAAGAAACCTGTTCTCCCGTGGCTATTCTAGAATCCATTAGAATGTTCTTGGGATTTGCATGGTACAATATTTTTAAAGTCTACCAAATGGATGTCAAGTTATCATTTCTAAATGGAGACATAGAAGAAGAAGAATACATTGGGCATAATGAAGGATTTAAATGGTTAGAAGACAAAGATAATGTATGCAAATTGAAGAAAGAACTATATGGTCTAAAGCAGCTCCTAAAGCTTGGTATTCAAAACTTGACAACTAAAACAACAAGGTTTCAAAAGAAGAGTTGCAAACAATAATCTCTACATCAATCTTGAAGATGAAAATATGATTATTATTTTTCTTTATGAAGTAATATAGACAACTTGAGTTAAAAATTGAAGAAATGCAGAAATAATTTGAGTCCATGTTTCGTGAATTATCATTCTTTATAGAACTATAGAATTTCACAAACTATCAAAGGGATATTCATATCTCAATTGAAATACATCAAGGAGATGTTGAAGAAATTGAAAATGGAATATTGCAAACCTATAATCACCCCCATGATAATAGGATACACATTAATGAAAGAGGATAAATGTTTAGAAACAAATCAAACAGCCTAGAGATCAATGATTGGAAACTTTCTATATATTAGAACATCAAGACTATTTGGTATGCGGGTAGTAGGATTGGCTGTAAGATTTCAGCATGCACCAAAATAAGATTATATCAATGCATCTGTGCGGGTGAGTTGTCCATAAATTAAAATCGTAATGGTGTCTCCTACATATCGGTGTCTATAAAATACATGACTGGTGTCTCTTCAAATCGAATCTTCCAAACATTTGCAAAATGTACATTGATTATTAAATATAAGATAAATACTTTATTACTTTGTGTTGTGTATATTGTGATTGATTGCATAGTTTGGTAAATTAAGAATCAAGTTAAAAATATATGTAGAATTCATTCAACTCCCCCCTCTTAGTATACTGTGTGCTTTAGCAAATACAAGTCTCAATTGATAATTAATGCCCACTCTTTCTAGTTATCTTTATGAGAAATTGTAAGGAAATTAATAATCTCAATAATGGATGGGGTTGAGTATGCTCCTAGAGACTCTACTAATGCTTTTTTTATTTTATCTTCCTCATGAGATTGATCTAATTCATTATAGGTCATCAGGCCATGGTGTTATTGAGCCTTCACTCATAGAATTCACTTTGGTAACAAATATTCTGGAGGGAATTAAAGTTGAATATACCCCCACCCATGTAACTTGTATCATATCTTATTTTTTGGATTTTTGTATCTATGATCATGGTATTAATGTTTCTTGGATACATTCACAATCTTGCATATAGGTTTAGGCCTTCCCTATGTTATGATGCATGTAATCCTTTTTCCAATTGATTTTTTCATGGGGTTAAACTTGTTGGATCTTCATACATAAACCTTTTCTATATGCATTTACATAAGTCTGACAAACTGTACTACCTATAATGGGAACCATAGTTAGCACCTCAATTTTCATATTGGTTCCCATGCTAAATTTTTCTCATAGTCTTGGGAACCTTCTTGGTTGTACCATGACTTCTAGAAGAATCATCATTCCTCTCTTTCTCATCTATCTCTAGAAATCCCCTACAAGGTTATCATTTTTCTTCATTATGCATTCTATTTTACTAATTGTTATATCTATGTCCCATGTAACTATTTGATAAAAATTCCATACTACTATTTCATTCATTATGTTGCTTGTCACTCGCATCCACTGCATTTTCATTTTGAACAGCATCCATGGAAGAAACATGTTGATTACTTTCCACCTCCTATTGAGTACATTTTTTTGCATTTTGTTTTGCATAGGTTTTTTTCCATGCACTTGGAACATCATTCCATGCCCTATGACAACCATTTATTCCATTGTGCTATAACATTCTTTTACTTTTTTCATTTTTTAATAATATGAAAAGACAAAAAATTAAATATTTATTAAAAAAAAAGAATACATGGTGTTTTGGTGAGGTCCATCAAACTTGAGCTATGTTTCTTAAATTGGGATATAGGATAGGTTTTTTCCTACACCTTCCATTGCAGTATTAACAAGCACGTTTCCCATTTTATACCTTAGTTTTGACCCTACAATGTGGTGACATGATTCTTTCTATTTTGCACATCGTTATTTGTGTGATAGTTTCTACCATCCATGGGAATCATAGATTATAATATTGATTGTTGTTTGATGCCCATGGAAATATTATGTAGGGATAATAACCCTCTTTTGTCTGACCATGCCTTGGGATTGAACCTCATTTTATCTCTTCCCTTTATAATTTTTCCTTCTTGAGGGGATTCTCAAAGTTTTATATGATTTATTAAGAAGATGCACTTTCTTGGTCACACATGTCTCGTTGCTCGTAGCGTTGTTTATTCTTATATCACCTTAGCCACTAAACTCACACTCAAGCTATTACTTGATACCTCTCATTTTCACTATACTTGAACATTTCCCTTACCCATGGAGAGAAAACCTACATTGAGAGGTCCTTGTTTCCCATGTTTCCATTTATGTGTCTCTTATCACTTCATTGGTTATGTGCACTTGGAACCTTGCATCCCATTATACCACTTGTAGTAGGGATTTCACCCTAGCTATAGAGAAGGAATGGATTCCTTCCATCTATAGGACGGAAGGGTAGGATTCCTGTGATAATGAAAGAGAAGAAAGAAATAAACAGAAACAAAATGAAAAACCCCTTTGCACACAAGGTTAGGGTTAAGCTCCAAGACCCTGCATAGAACTGTTAGGAAACCAAAAGGCCTGCAAGTAATCAATGGAAACCTGCAAGACAATGTTAAGCAATAAACCGTCAAACAAACAATGTTATAGAACTACAATCTACCAAAGCAAAAACATGAAAATACAAGTATACCTTCTGGTTGGAATGGGCCACCATGCCCTAGCTTGGGAGAGCACCTCTCTTAGGAATGGGGAGCTATGGATCAATGGAGGAATGAAGGAGAGGGAGGGTGAATGGCCTGAGAGGAAAATGGTCTCAAGGCACTCATACAGTCAGCATAATGATTTGGAGCGAAGGAGTGATTTGAGAGTGACCTCCACCCCTCTATTTATACTTTTTCTCAATATTTTTAGGGTTTTAAGCGCCTGGTTGGGGCTTTAGCCCCTTTTTTCATATTTTATCCCCTTTCGCTCAATCTTTAGCTCTTTTGGGGGTTTTAAGCTCCTTTGAGGGGTTTTGGCCCCTTTTTGAAGGCTTTAGCCAATATGAGAACTATTTTGGCTCTTTTTAGGGGTTTTTAAGCCCTTTTTCATATTTGTAATCCTTCGTGAGGGTGTGGGGGTCAAATGGGATTCAAATGAGGGTCATACTTAGATGTTTTTAGGAGGTGTAGGTCATGTAGAGATCATTGTGGGATTTTTTGGGTTAACAGATTGCCCCTTGATGTGTGAGGGCAAGAGCTCATTGTATGGCCAACAGACATCATAGGATTTTCTTGGGGAGAGGTGGTGCTTCCTAGGCTGGGGCATGGTAGCTTTTGGTTTTTGTATTAATATGGTTACCATCAATGGGTGAGATACAAATAATGTGTGACATGTATATGGATGAGGTGGGCATCCCCATGCTCGTAATGATGTCAAAAGAATAATGTGATCTAATCTCTCTAATACAAGAGCCGATCATGTACAACTGTTGTTACAATAGTGGTTGCCTCAATGAGAGGCTGAATACAATACTGATCTGAAGAACTTCTACATTGGACCCATGGCATTCTCATGGAATGCTATATCTTCATGACTAATGGTCTGTTAGATTTGGGATGGTACATAGTTTAGTGAAGAAGAGTCAAAGTCTCTGTGGTACAAGTATGCTGCATCAATCATAAATCTATATAGAAGCACTATTGGGGATTCTGAACACTGTCTCCAACGCAACCCAGAAATCACAAGGGACATGAACCTGTTGGGGTCCCTGAAATAGACTCATCAATGTGCTAAAGTCAGGTGACATCTAGGATCTTCGACCAAATACTTCACGGACCAATACCCTGTATGAATCTCAACGGTGTGATGATGTAGTTGGAGTTGAGCATGTGAGAAACAACCATCCTGAGAGGCACTAAGGACTCCTCTCAAGTGGTACAAGGAAATCATCCATGAGGTTAATGAAACTAGGATACAGGGACCTCTGGAATAAATGTGTTTTCATCGACAGAGGGAGACCTGCCCCTAGTCAAGGAAATGGTGTTTCCTTGACCAGTAGCACGACGGATATAATCGAAAGATGTGAGACAATCTAAGGACTGACCCACTGAGTGGGGGGGGGAGAGTTGAAAAAGGGCAGAGGGAATGTAGTGGACTCAAACTTCCTTTATTCAGAGTATGACAGCAGGGAGGACCAGGAAGCAAATGAAACTAACTCATGGGAAAGCGATCATAGCTGTAATACCAAGAACATAACTATAGATGGGAAATACTTGGGGGAGGTAGACACTTTTGATATTGATGGGATCCAAGGAAGACACATCGCAGAGTACTTTGAACAAAGGTGACTCAAAGTGGGAATGTTATCAAACTGTTATCTATGGGATGGCATCTAAAGACATCATTGTAGCATGATCTCATGGATTTTTGGCGAGCCCGAGAAAGTAAATGCTCGATGGTGCTTTCAATTTTAGAGAGTCTGGAAGCATGAAGAAGACTCCAGTGGGGGCTCCTTGTTGTTGGTAGTCTCCTGTGCTTGAAAAAAAGATAAAAGTATACATAGGAGAGCTCGCCCATCCTTTAGGGGATGAGAGACTTCTTTATCATTGGTAGTCCAGTCAATCTAGAAAAGGTTAAACCTATATTTCCTAGATGGTCATTTAGATACTTTTACGAGCATGAACAAAACCAAGTTTTCTCGGCAATATTTTCTTGATGGGAAGGCTAGAAAAGAGCTTAACAACAACCCATGGTGAGCTTTTTCATAAACTTCGGCCCCTCTGCCCGAGAAAGCATAAAAGTGTGTAGAGGGAAACGGTATTGGCTTGAATATGCCAAGGCAGTCCTTTTCATATGGTAGTCTACATGGTTGACAAAAGGAGATAAACAAGACGATGTAGATGCCCTTTCCTATACTTTAACAAGTGGGAAAGGAAGCAGCTACGCTCGGCAATCTTTTCATTCTTTTAGGAGTTAGAAAGGAGCTTAAGAGAAACTTTGGTCTGGTTAACCGATTATGGTGGAACAGGTGGTGCCCCATGTTGGGACAATGGACAGTGGTCTAAAGGTCGTCCATGTAGTATGGATGTAGTAGGTGGTTCTTAAACATACCAATACATGCACAGGATAGATCACGGTAGAGGCATGCGAATCGATGTGGCATGCAAACCAAGGTGGCTCTCAGACAGAGGTCAGGAGAGTTGTGTGTGAGTTGTGGTGGAAGGACTTGACTATATGTGATGTGAGTGCTCCAATGGCAGTTATATGCCAAATGCATGCAAAAGAAATGATTTGTCCTATGGATGATGGTCCGAGGACCCGCATAAGGTGTGGTGGGCAGATTAGACAGCTATATGCTGAAATAAAATGATGTGCCTTCTAGGAGGTGACCCAAGAACTCGCATGATTGGTGGTAGGAAAGTGTAATGCAAGTACAGGTTTGGAGACACTTACATCACAATGATGTGGCTCGTAAACCGAGGTAACTTCCAGGAAGTGCTCCCAAAAATTACTTGTTAAACATGAGACGATGGTCTCATTATAAGATAGAGGATTGAAATTTGAGCCCAAAGATGTGAGAGGTGTCTTGAATAGGCTCCGGGTGACTTTAAGCCATCAGCTAATGGTGCTGCCCCTAAATGGGGGGTTTATGATTTGTGGTGAAACCATTGTAAAACAAAAAGGGACAAAACTATATTATAAGATGAACTACATGTCACTTAAACACGTGACGTTAGAGGGAAAGTGGTTTGGAATTCGAGGGGATCAGTGGTCATTCCTTTGTGTGACAAGATGAACCCTAGGAGATGGCCCGTTGGGACATAGAAAACACACTTGAAAGGGCTCAAGCAGATCCTATGCTTACGACACCGCAGCAAGGTTGGCCACAAGTCATCTATGTGTTGTGCTTGTTTCTGTGACCACGCAATGAGGTTGTTAAGATAGACCAACATGATGTGGATGAGGTCACAGAAGCAGTGTGTCATGGCACACTGGAAGGTGTCTCTAGCATTATTCAGACCAAAGGGCATTACTCGATAGGAGAATGTACCCCATGGGGTTGTGAATGTAGTCTTATAAAGATCTTATTTTTGGATCTAGATTTAGTTATGTCTAGAAAATCCGTCCATGAAGGAAAATACCTCATGTCCGGTGCATGCATTGATAATTTGACCGATCAAGGGTGTTGGGAAGTTGTCTTTGGGACACGACCCATTTAGATCATGGAAGTTTGCATAAAATCAGGTATGGTACCCTATTTTTTATTCATGGGAATAGGATTTGAAACCCATGTGGTGTACGCAATGGGGTAAAAGAAGCTGGCTATGCGCATCTTCTCAATTTCGGCTTTGACTGCGGCAGCTTTGGAAGGATGGATGGGTCATTGCTTTTGGCGCATAAGAGCCACATCGGGTCATGTGTTGATGTGGTGTTCCATGATGGATGGATCCAACCTGGGAATTTTAGTTTAAGACTAGGCAAATATGTCATGGAATTCTTGGAAGAGAGCTTTGTAGGAAGTGACTTCTTCTAGGGAGAAGGATGCCCCCAGCATGATTTCTTCAATAACCTCAGGATTGGTTGAGATGTTGATTTTGATGGTTGGTGAGATGTTGTCGATGTTTCCTTCTTCGAAGGCATCTGGTGCTGAAATTCAATTTTTGAACTAGTCAACTTTCCCATGAATGAAATATTTGGTTTCCACGAAAAACTGGTCAGATTGTGACACGAGCTCTTAGGGGAGGAAGAATGAGCGATGGTGCATGTCATCCCATGGGTATTCTGGGGTGGTTAAGGCTTCAAGCATCTCCTCATAATTGTGGAAGCAACGAGGAGACAAGTCTGATGGAACGCCATTGATGGTGGAGACAAGAGGGTCTGTAGAACTGGACATCATGTAAATGGACATGGTGTCTGAAGAAGGAGGTGGGGGGTGAAATTATTTGATCAGAGTGATCTCAGATTCAACGAAATGTTGTTGAAGGTTGGCTAGAGCCATTCAAAACTTGAACAAGTCTTGGCAGTGGTGAGAATAGTGTCCATACAATCCGCAAAGGGCACAAGCATGGTTTGTCCTCAATGACTTGTCTCTCACTATTGGCCCACTTGGGAGTTCAACCACGTGGAGTTTTTCTGTTTTATGCATGGAATCCAAATGCATGTGGATTATGGGAATCTCAGGGAATTTTTGAGTTGGATTGACCTATTCTTCACAGATGACACAAGGTGGGATTTTTCGAGGCTCAACGGTAGATTTCACATTTTTTCCCTTGGCCCTTTTTGGGTGGGGCGGTGCGGGTGCAAGTGTGGTGGTTGGTTTTTGCGGGCTGGGTGGAGGATGAGATTCAACCGCAATGGGTTGCATGGGGATTAAGGCTACCTGGGGCATTGGTGGTTGAGCCGGTGGATCCAGGTACCACATGGAAATTCCAAATGTAAAATTGGGTAAGTTTAAGGTAGCCATTACTAGCTTTCTCATGACACCAGGTGAGGAAAAGACGAAGGGAATTGTGTGGACTAGGTCGGAGCCTAGATAACTCCCTGATGGTTTCATGTGGGGATGAGGTTGTGGTGGCGGCTATGCATAATGTTGCGGTTGTTGATAATGTTGCAGGTGTTGATGGTGTTCCGACTGTGGATGGTGTTGCGGTTGGGGCTGTGGCTACATTTGATGTTTGGGTGCAGTAGTGCTGCATGAGAGCATGCAAAAATCCGCAGTCTCATTTGGTGTCAGCAGTGGTGACACTAAGGGGAAATAATATATCATGGTAGTATCGACAAACAACCCAGGGCCTACATTCAACAATGGGGAGGTTGGTATGTTGTCAACCATGGTGTAGACTGTAGGGATAACACTGGTGGGTGCGGTTGGCCCTTGCGAATCACTGGTGTTGATCGTAGGGATAGCGTTGGCTAGTATAGTTAGCCCTTGCAGATCGTGATAAGTCAGTTGGTCAACCGTCACGATTTTCCCTTCGTGGGGGAACATCATGAGACAAAAAATAGTTGATGCTATGGCTCTCATGGCATACATGTAACTTCTTTCGAGGAGAAGGTTATAGTCCAATTGAGCATTAACAACCTCTATGTCAATTAGTATTATTTTTCCGACTAATTTAAGGGGGACATGGGGGACAATTCCTTGGGCTTTAGTGGGATGGCCATGATAAGCTTATAGAGTAGTAGATGATGGTTGCCGAATTGGGGATCCAAGCTTCTACCAGACTAGGGTAGACATAAGGCATGTGGATTCCCCCTCATCCACTATGAATCGGTGCACAACCAAATTCCAGATCGACACTGGGATTTGGAAGCCAATGGTTGATGGCATCCGTAATTCTCCATTCTCTATGTCGAATATGATCAACTTGGAGTCAGAGAGGTTTACAACACCAAGGGCGGCTAGTGAGGCTTTCCATTGCATTGGGAAAGTTTTGAGTACCTCAAGAGTGGACATGGTGATAGGTGTTTGGGCCAAATTATCCATGATACTATAGCTGACAGCAGCTCTAGCTGTGGCATTGATGGAAACCCACCGTATCGGGGGGCACGAGAAAGTGGGTAACTGAAAGGGTGCATTGGATTTTTTGGATGTAGATGCTACTGATGTGTCAGTGGGTTCAGTGTTGGTTCCATACTGATTTTGTCTAGTTTGTAAATTGACCTCTTCAGTTGTCATAGCTAGCAGGTGGTGGACACCTGTTTCTGTCATTGGAGGTGCCCCTGAGGCATTGTGATTGGGTTGGGGAGGGGGTGAAGTTGCCACCAATCCTTGGACTGGAAATGGGTTTCGGAGCACCATAGGAGGAGGTCCTGGTGGTGTCGGGTTGGGTTGGGCTTGGTCTGTTGTATTGGTGGCATTCTCAACCTTGTTTCTAATGGCCTTCTTAGCACGACCCATGAAGGGACATTCATATGTGTAGTGCCCACAGACCTCGCATAGTGTGCATGGTTGGTTTGTACGCAATGGGGCATTGTGTCTCGGTCCATTTGGTCATTGAGGAGTTTTGGTTGGCTGTTTTTCCACGGCATTGTTGGGAGGATTTGGTTGTTGACTACCTCCCTATGGTTGATTGTTGCCTTGGTTTCAGGGTCGCTTATTCCTGGATTTCCCTTGTTGGTTATTGGTGGTTGGCTAGTTGGGACAGTTTTGTTGTGTAAACACATGTCCTAATGGAGTAGGTGGAGCAGGGGCGGAGGCTTGAATAGCTTGCACCAATGGTGCATAGTAGACTTCGGTAGGTGTCAATGCCACAAATGTGGGAATTTGTCCCATCTATTGCTGTGTCTGCCAAGCTAATGCCTGGGCCTGTTGCGGTGGCACATGTTGTGCATAAGAAGTTGTTGCTCCAGACTGGGAAATCATTCTTGCATAGTCTGGATTTTGGTTTTGGTATGCAACACTAGGGGTGTTGCTTAGCTGTGGTGGTATTGTACGTGGTGTCGGATGGTGCTGTGGTTGGTGAGAGATAGAACCTATAATTCCATATGCAGCATGGGATGCCCCCAGTGCCTCTTGGTAAGAGGTGCCTACATGAGGAGCATCTGGAATGACAATGTAAAGGTATCTAGACTGTGCATAGATGAGATCAAAATGTTGGGATTTCAAGATGGCCTCCTCTTTGGATTGGGGATGTTCGAATGTGACGTCCTTTTCTATAGGTGGTAGCAAATTTTTTAGGAACCAATACAGGAAGATCATGTCATCAAGCTAAATCTTGCACAAACTATGATGTCATCGCCCCTCATGGATGTGGTCGATTATGTGGGTCGTAGTATTCTAGCAGCAAGATAGCAAGATATCCACCCTTTTGTCGTATCTAACGGGGAGTTGGAAATATTGTAGGAACATGAAAGCCAAGGAGTTAAAATCCAAGTACTTGGCTTGTGGTAGCTCAATGTACCAATTGGTTGCAGCACCTGTGAGGGTGCGTTGAAATAGTTTGAGCCTGGTCGAATCATCTATAATGCTATTTGATGAGCACCATAGGTGAAATTTCATGATGTGGTTTTGGGGGCACTACCCTTCCTTCCCTTCAAACTTGGGAATGTCTGAGGGAAGCTTGGTTGGCATGGGAGGCCAAAATGTTTGATGGTGGATAGAGTCATTTGTTAACCGATACAATTCAGGCAGGTTGAGATGTGCCATGAAAGGAAGTTCTGACCCAAGGTTGATGTGAGATGGGGCAACAGTGGTGGTGGGGTTTGCAAGGACATGATGCACCTGCATAACTCGGGGTACTTGTGGCACTTTTGTTATAGCGGATTTCACCACACTAGGTGAATCACACATTGTATGGCCTTCCCTTGTCCCGTTGCAGACTCATTAACCCCTTTGGACCACTTTATATCTTTTGATGTTACCTTAATCATCCCCAAAAAACATTATAATATTGATATACGCGGCTTTTTCCCCGATAACCGCGTACATACGCGGATATTCCCTCGATAGTCGCGTACATCGGGATGTGTGCATAAATCCAAATCCTTTTGGACTGTTCCTTGACTTGGATCCGACTCATATGACTCCTGGCCTTCCATATCCCTTGAGATCACACGGATTCGACCCTTCAGTATCCCTTTGAAAAGCTATATAAGGAACCCCTTGGTACATTGAAAGCATAAGAGAAAGTTGAGAGCATCGAAACTATAGTCCATTGTTGCCAGAACTTTATGC
>LPNX011170105.1:65192-171139 GCA_001517045.1 Pseudotsuga menziesii
ATTGTGGACGAGCCACTACCCCCAAGTGTGGTAAACAAAATTGTGTGAGTGGAAGGGCCACTACCCCCATGTGTGATAAGAGGGGCAGTGTAGGCGGAAGGGCCACTTCCCCCATGTATGCCAAGTGGGACAATGTGGGTGGAAGGCACTCTACCCTCATGTGTTATAGGTGTGACAACTTGACTAATCAATATGGGTGGTGGTAGCTAGATTATAACAGTTTGCATGACCATGCTAGGGCCACTAGCAGAGGTGTTTGTGGTGGTGTGGGGTGCAGACATGGATCCACTACCATTCACTAAGCCAAAAAATGGATCCATTTTTGCAACATCCATGGGGCTAGATGGTGCAGTATGCAGGTCTATCTCATATTGGTATGATTATGAGTCTGAATCAGAGGTTGTGTGGCCCTATGATGGTGTAGAGGGTCATTAAGAATGGTCTCGATGATGTTGGTTCAAGGACCTAAACTATGGTGGATCACCTCTCAGGCGTGAGGAAGAACGTGGAGGATCAATTGTGTCTGATTTGTATGTCAAGTGGTGAAATATGGTGATGATTTTTGGACCCTGGTTTTAATGGCTTCCTATTGGGTTCAAGTGGTCACTTGGCCACCAAGAGTGCCAGAAAATAGTGCTTGGATTTTTCCTCATGGGAGTGCTAGTCAATCGGTGGGGTTCATTGCCCGTTTCGCTTGACAATTCCTCTCAATGGCTAGCTACTTTGGGGTTCCCATGGTACTCCTCACAATGAGTTTCTATCTTGAGCCCAACTACTTCCCACGGTTAAGGCAGTCATGGACTGATGTCCTCAAATATTGTAGATGTTTGAATTAGTGTAAATGATAAATTTTAATGGCTATCTCAGTGTCATGAACTGAGTTTGGTTGTTTTTTATGGTATGGTTTGTTTGCATGTCCTTTTGTCTTTCTATTATTTTTAGTGGCAGCTTAAATGGTTTATGAATAGTCCGCAGAGATTGTGTTGCATGTAACACCCCGGTTTTGACCTTGATGCATTAAATATACATGATATATATATATTGTAAATAATCATGGTGTGGAGCTAAAGGAAAAACCCCCACCATTGATTTGGTCATATTATGTTTTGGTGATTGGAATTGTTACCGATGATATATCGGGATATACAGTACCTATTAAGTTGTGGCATCATGTAACTATGCATTTTAATTAAAAGAACCCTAACCAGCTATGTCAATGCAACCATATTGAAAAGGGCATGATTTTCCTAAGGATAATGGGGGGGGATTGTTAAACCTTGAACCTATGGGGAAAATCCATGTGTTAACCACCCAGTTAATACTTATATTGGTTAGTTGGGGGCAGTTATTGCTGGGGTTGGTAGGTGGCAGGCTTTCCCACACGCACACTCCACCAGCTAGGGCATCCATTCATGTGGGGGAAAGGAAAACAACAAGGGATGCTTCCACTCTCCCACTCTCACCAGTTTTACTCACTCTCACAAAGACGATGTTTATGTTCACCTTCTCATGCATAGGAGTCTGGGGGTGGTTTTCACTCACACAGAGCTGGGAAAATGGGGGGCTGTCACCCACGATTTTCCTGGTGGAGGAGCCATTCGCGATTTCTGTTGGGGTGTACATTTCCTCACCGATGGTGGTCTATGTATGTTCTTCCTCTTGTCTATGTAGAGAATCATTTTTCCTTTTGTCCCATTATCGGACTCTGTAATGATCTCGTTGCTTCATTGTGAGATGGGCCTGTTGCTCTTCCCCTGATCTGTGGTTGCTGTGAGTTCACCTACATTTTGTTGGTGTTGTTTTCCTTCACGTTTTGGAGATGCTATAGGTTATCAATGAGTCGTTTTGGCCATGATAAGGCCAAGAATGATTCTAGTATTGTTTTCCCCTGTCCAAGCTGTAATTTTTGGTTTTGCTGCATGGACACAGTGGTGGGTCTTCGGACTGTGTTGGAGTGGGTATGAGGGATTGGTTTTCTTGAAAAACCTGGTGGGTTTGGGAACCACACAGATAGAGCTAGAGGGTTGGCTTTCTTATCCACAACCCTTGAATAGCACTGAAAGGGAGGTCAGGGCGTAAGGGACTGTGTAGCAGAGATGGGACTCATTTCCTTGTGTTGGGTGTGTGTGGGTGTCCTAGAAGTTAGGCTAGTTCTAGTGTAGGTGTCCTTAGCTCTTCAATGAGCCCATCAGCTTCACATTTAGCCTTTACTAGCTCCTGGATGGCCTGATAAACCCAACTGTGTTGGCTTGGATGATCTCTTATTTTCCTGAGAAACCCAACTGTGTTGGCTTGGCTGTTTTGTTATCCTTAGCTATGTGTAAGCCTGCTTGTTCCTTATTCCTTAGGGAATCATGTCTGGCTTGGGGGTGGTAGCGTTGCTGAGAGATTAAGGAGCACACTGGCCTATGGTTGGGTGGAACGTTGCATCGACATAGCTAGTTGCGGGATAGTTCTTATAAGATAAGTATTCTTGACTAATCTACTTCTGTAATCATATTTACTGTTAATAAATCATGATGAACATGTTGTATTCTTGAATGAATGTATGGTTTTGCTTCCGTTGAATGTTAATTATGTGTGCATGTTTTATTTTCAAGCATTTTTCTTTAGTTTATATGTATGTACATGTTCATGGGGCGGTTTTCTCAAATGGTTAATGGCTTGGTAGCTTCCTCTTCATTGGTCGGAGGGTCAGGGACATCACAGTGTTGTATCAAATCCATCATCGCAGCATTAGTCCTCAGAGGGCCATGAAGAACTAGTTAGCAGAGGCAGGTTTCCTTCTGCCTAGCAGAGATCAGAAATCATGACAGAAAAACTTTAGAAAAACTTCAAAATGTTTTCTAAGTGCTGGAACTATCGGCTCATCGGAAGACTAAGTGGGAAGATCTTCTGATGTAGTAGAGAGCTAGATGGAAGGACACCCGACAGAGGACAATTAGAAGAAAATTGTGAAAATTTTTCTCTAAGTGCTCGTCGGACCATCAAAGAATTTTAGTTGATTGATCGAAGAAAATTAGAAGATGAGACGGATAAAGCATCGGCTCGTTAGTCAAAAGAACATCTGATATTGACTATCGACGATCAATGAAGGAATGATGATGGACGCACTGAAATGATGGCTCCATATGGCTAAAGATCGCCGAAAAGTTGGCGAATATTAGTTGAGTGGATCTAAGAAAATTAGATGATGGAGTCACCGAAATGTCACCGCCGTCAGAGAAAATTAGTAGATGGAACCACCGAATGGAGATCCTGTGAAGATCGCTGAAACTTTGGCTCACTTAGTCAGGACCATTGGAAAAATTTAGAGGATGGAGCTATCGATGCAGCGTCTGACATCGAAAGAAGTTAGCTATTCAGATTGTCAAAACGTTGGCAGAAAATAGTTGATGAGACCGCCAAAACGTCGACGAAATTTAGATGATAAATTAGCCATAGCGGAGGCAAGAAAAAGAAAATTTTTGATATTTCTTCTTTTTTGTCTAAGTGGTGAGACCATCGATGATCGGTGAAAGTTAGTGGATGGAACCCCTAAAATGTCGGCCCTTTTTAGCTAGAAACAATTTCGATGCCGTCGGCGAAAGACAGAAGGAGGTTAGTTAGATAAACCACTGACATATCAGAGAATTATAGAGGATCAAACCGCAGATGAACATCATCGAAAAATTTTAGTTGAATGGACCACCGATGAACATCATCGAAATAATTTAGCTATTTGTGTATCCGTCGTTACGACTGTCTAATGGACTATCCTTCCAACGTTTAGAGGCTTCAACTGTCGATAGTGGATAGAGATTCCGACAGTCAATGCGTTTATGGTCTGCAGAACCCACAGTGGGATTACTACCCACAGTTGCGGCTGCCTAAGGGACTACCCACCCGATGGATAGTACATCCGATTCCAATACGCAGTAGTCCTTGGCATTGCTGATAAATAATAAAGACTGGAAGTTGAGACAACCAAGGATCTGATATAGCGGAAACTTTAGTTGTTTGAGTCGCTAATACATCAGACGATGTTAGTTGTTAGGGCCACAGATGAGCACCGGACAGAGTTTGTGGATTGAATCGCCGAAATGCTAGAAATTTTGTTGGGAAGAGGTCTGATTGGGACAAAGGAAATTTGGGTTTTTCAAGTGGAATTTCTCAGCGATTTTCAACTACTTTCAGGTGGATTCTTCAGTGGATTGTCAATGGATTATAGGGCTAAACAGGAAGAAAATTTTGTGTTTAAGAACAAATGTTATTTTATGATTTTTCTCTAGGCCCAAGGTAAGTAGTTCTGATTTATAGTAATTTTATGCATCTAAACGTTTGCTACTAACATGTTTGCATAATCATAGACACCTTTAAGAGCAGTATTCTAGGTAGATCAGTGTGGTAAAGTAAGTGGTGGTTTAGTTATGATAACCCATGATGGATATGATGCTTAGGATTCATAAAAGCATGCGAGAGATACCATGGGAGAAAATGTCCATAATGGAAATAATGACATAGAGTCTAATGGAAGGAGATTCCAAGAGACACTGTTAGATATTACAGCCACCATGAGAAGCTTGATTAAATCCTAGGAAGAGTAGCATCAATTGAATGCTGCTATGCTGTAGACTTTGATAGAATTGCAGAGAAAGATAGACTCTGGATGGGGTACAACAAGACTAGAAGGAAGTAAGAGAAGCACTAGGAGAAGGAGAAGGACTTCTAGTGGATCATCTGACTCTGAAGAATCCAGCGGGGTACAAGTTCATCTTCTCATAAAAGGAAAAGAAGGAGACACCATAGGGATCTCCCTTGGGATGAATTTAAGAAGGCTAAACCTCCTACATTTGATGGTGAGGTAAATACTGGACAAGATAATGAAGCTTGGCTTCTTGGTATAAAGAAGTACTTTCAAGTTCAGGATTATTCAGGAAACATGAAGGCAAGAGTTTCCATATTCAATCTGAATGGAAGGGCATGCATTTGGTGGGAACACTTCAAAAAAGTAAAGAGGATCAATGAAAGAATACTGAAGTGGAAACAGTTCAAGAATTATTTCAAGTAGAAATACCTCTCTGATAGGTATTATGATGACAATATTAAGGAGTTCCATGAGCTGATATTGGGACAGCAGACCATGGATGAATATGAAAATAAGTTCTTGGAATTGTTGAGGTATGTTCAATACATCAGAGAAGAAAAAGTAAAGGTCCATTGGTTTTTGAGTGGATTTCCTCAGTCTTACAAAAACAAAATTGAGTTTTATGAACCTAGAACTATTGAAGAAGAAATAAGGAAGGCTAAGTATTGCTATGAGCAAAGCAAAGGTAAACCTGATTACCATAAGGCATGGAAGGACAAGAATAATGAGAAGTTTGACCAAAGAAGGAAAGGTTTCAAACCTTCTATATTCATGAATCAGCATAAGCAGCCATCCCAAGTTGTGAGTAATCTAGTTGGAGTTATAGGTGAAAAGCCTAAAGATCCACAATAGGATAAAGGACCACTCAAATGTGGGAAATGTGAAGGACCCCACTTGCATAGATATTGTCCACTTGAGAATGAAAGTGCAAGACCAACTTATAACATTCAAGAAGAAGAAACAGTGGGTCAAGTAGCAAGGGAATCCCCTAGGATTTATGCAACACTGGAGGACCGCCAGGAAGATCACCAGTCAATTGTGGTTGAAGTTGCAGGTAAGATTTTTTAGCAATCTATTTCTATTTTAATTGACCCTAGTTCTACTCACATTTACATAACTCCTAGATTAGTGGAGATTTTTGCTTTTAAGAAAGTAAAGCATAGAAAATATTCATTAGTTCAGCTAGCCATTGGAACTAAGGGAAAGGTCATTGAAGTGGTAGAGAAATGTCCATTGGTCATGAATGGGTTGGCACTTGTGTAGATCTGAATGTTCTACTACTTGGTTCCTGTGATTTTCTCATTGGAATGGATTGGTTAGAAGCTCACAGAGTAAAGCTTGACTGTTACAACAAGACATTCGAATGCATGGATGAAGAAGGAAACCCAGTAGTTGTGAAAGGTATTCCAAAGGTGATTTCAGCAAGGCAGGTTTAAGCAATATAGTTGAAGAAGTTCTGTAGGAAAGGTTTCTAGTTGTATGCAACTCATATTTTGGAGGCAACAAGAGATGAAACTCCTAGGTTGGAGGACTATCACGTGTTATAGGAATTCAAGGATGTGTTTTCTAATGATATTCTCGGGCTTCCTCCAAAGAAGGACATTGATTTCACAATTGAATTTGTGCCAGGAGTAGCATGAGTTTCCAAGACACCCTACAGGATGAGTACACTGGAGATGATAGAATTGAAGATGAAACTAAAGGAGTTGATGGAAAAGAATTATATCAGGCCAAGTGTGTCTCCTTGGGGAGCACTAGTTCTATTTGTAAAAAAGAAATATGGTACACTCAAGTTGGGTATTTATTACAGGCAATTGAACAAGGTTACTGTGAAGAATAAATATTTTTTTCCTAGGATTGTTGACCTCTTTGATTAAATGAGAGGAGCAAAGGTATTTTCCAAGATTGACTTGAGGTCTAGTTACCATCAGGTGAGAATCAAGGATGAAGACATTCATAAGACAACCTTCAAAACAAGGTATGGACATTATGAGTTTGTAGGGGTACGATTTGGTCTCACAAATGCACCAGCTACATTTATGTGCCTTATGAATAGTGTCTTCGGCAGGTATTTGGACAAGTTTGTTCTTGTTTTCCTTGATGACATTCTTGTTTATTATAATAATGAGGAAGAACATGAAGAGCATTTAAGATTGCCATTGCAATTGCTCAAGGAGCATTAGCTATATGCAAAGCTGAGCAAATGTGACTTCTATAGAGATAGAATTCAGTATTTGGGTCACATTATCTCTGAGGAGGGTATATCTGTGGACCCTGAAAATATTGAAGCCATTATGAATTGGCCTACTCCAATAAATGTGACAGATGTAAGATCTTTTATGGGACATGTAGGATACTACAGGAGATTCATTAAAGGATTATCCAAGGTTTCACATGCCATCACTTCTTTGCAAAAGAAGGGGATAGAGTTTGAATGGACATCGAGGTGTGAAGAAAGCTTCCAGTAGTTGAAAATTCTTCTCACTCATGCTCCAGTATTGAAAGTTGCAAATCCAGAGAAATATTTTGTGCTGTGTACCGATGGATGTGGACAAGGGCTTGGAGGTGTCCTTGTGCAGGACAACCACGTGATATGATATGAGTCAAGAAAGATGAAGGAGCACGAGAAGAACTATGCCACTAATGATCTCAAGCTTGCAGCCATAGCTCATGCTCTCTAGATGTGGAGGCATTACTTGATGGGTAGAAGATTTGAGCTGAGGATGAACCATTGTGGTCTAAAGTAATTGTTTGATCAGCCTACTATGAACGCTAGGAAAGCAAGATGGCTGGAGTTTTTATGTGAGTTCGATTTTGAAATAAAGCACATAAAGGGAAAAGAGAGTAAGGTAGTTGATGCACTTAGCAAGAAGGTGCAAGACATGCATGTGGAATCCCTTAGTATTTTCCATTCGGATCTGAGGCAACAAGTTGTTAATTGTACTGTTGGAGATGTATTGTATGAGCTGGTAAAAGAAAAATTGCAGCAACAAAGTCTTGAGAAGAGGTATGAGGGATATAAATTGGAAGAAGATGGACTTCTTACTTATAAAGGTAGAATATATATTCCAAATGTAGCAGAGTTTAGGAGAGTTGTTATGGATAAAATCCATCAAGCTCTGTATTCCGGTCACCCAGGATACCAGAAGACAATTGCTACAGCCAGAAAGTAGTACTTTTGGCCAGGAATGAAAAAGGACATGGTTGAATACATTTTGAGGTGCATGAAATGTCAACAGGTAAAGGTTGAGCATCAACATCCAGCAGGCTTGTTGCAGCCTCTGCAATTTTCGGAATGGAAATGGGAAGTCATTTCCATGGATTTTATTACAAGATTGTCAATGACTTGGAGACAACATGATTCCATCATGGTTATGGTTGACAAGTTGACTAAGGTAGCACATTTTATACCGATGAAGTATATGCATAAGACTGATGACATTGAAAAGATCTTCATGAAGTAGATTTTCATATTGCATGGATTGCCGAAGGCAATAGTCTCTGACAGAGATGTCAAGTTCACTTCCAATTTCTGGAAGGGGTTGTTTGCATATTTGGGTACAAAGCTAAACTTCAGCACTTCCTATCATCCGCAGATAGATGGGAAGACAGAGAGATTTAATCAAGTGCTTGAAGATATGATTCACATGTATGTGATGGATGTTACAGAGAGAAATTCCTATGGCTTGGGGTACCACAAAAGACAGCTTGACTCCAGAAATCAATCCTTTCCAATATGCAATAGAAATTAAAAGTCTAACACTAAAGGATCAAACCTCGTACCTTATTCCGGATGGTTGAAGTAGATCCATGTTAATATTTCCAACTTCAACTTGAATTGATAGATTACTTCCTCGGCAACAAGTAAACAATACAAGCATTCTATGTATCATGTTGTTAGATCTATTCTAGCATACATAATCAATAATGTATAAGCATTTGACATAATCCAACGGATAATTCAAACACACATTATTGGACAAGAAAAGATATTTCTATTAATATAAATCAGAGATTACAATATAGAACCTCTGTTGGCACATCTACGAACTAGAGAAACTGAATCCCCCACTTGGGCCTCCACCACTTCAATCCTCCATCTCTAGATAGTAAGCTCACAAGCAAAAGGCAAGCTTGGGAAGAACACAACAGTGCTCCAAGGGACAAAGGGATGCAGACTCAAGCATAAGTTCCGGCAACAATGGACTATAGTTTCTTTGCTCTCAATTATCTCTTATGCCTTCAATGTACCAAGGGGTTCCTTATATAGCTTTTCAAAGGGGTAATGAAAGGTCGAATCCAAGCGATCTCAAGGCATAGGGAAGACCAAGAGTCAAGTGAGTCAGATCCATGTCAAGGAAAACTCCAAAAGGATTTGGATTTTGTACACATCCCGATGTGCACGGTTTTAGTGGTCAAACCCGCGTATATATGCGCTTATAGGTTTAAAAGTCGCATGTATCATTTTTCTCATGTTTTTAGGGATGGTCAAGGAAACATCAAAGGACAAAAAATGGTTCATGGGGTCTAAGGAGTCTGCAGCAGGATAGGGGAAATCCATACAAAGTGCGATTCACCTGGAGTGATGAAATCAGCTATAACAATGGGCAATCCAACCAAGTGGGAAGATTACTTACACTTGTTAGAGTTTGCTTATAACAATGGACAGCATCCATCCTTAGGGATGAGTCCGTATGAAGCTTTGTATGGAAGAAGGTGTAGGACACCAGTGACTTGGGATAATCCAGTTAACAAGGTTGTGCTTGGACTAGAATTGCTCAAGGAAATGGAGCAAGAGGTTGTAAAGATCAGGAAGAATCTAAAAGCAGCACAGGATAAACAGAAAAGCTATGCAGATAAGCATAGGGTGAACAGGGAGTTCAGTGTTTGAGATCATGTTTACCTTAGAGTGAGGGAAAGGAAGAGTTTCTTGAAGCTTGGAAATTCTGCCAAGCTATCACCAAGATATCATTAGAGGAAATTTGGGGTCTAAAATGGGCCTTATAAGAAAACGTGCAAAAATAAGTTTTTGTGAGTTGGAATTCAAGAACCAATATAATTTCAATAAAATAAGTCAACCATAATGGTTGAATTGACATATTTTTAATTAAAAAAAACTATTTTTTTTGTTCGTATTTTCGACATATCTCATTGTGTTTTTACTCAAATTTCGATCGAGAGAGATCGTTGGATGCAGAATTTGATTCCGCATCCAACAAGTACCCACACTGCATACTTTTGACGGACCCCTTTACCCCAAAAAAAAGAAATACCTATATAGGGGTTCGTCAAAAGTATGCAGTGTGGGTACTCATTGGATGCGGAATTTGATTCCGCATCCAACGAGCTCTCCCGATCGAAATTTGAGTAAAAACACAGGGAGATATGTCAAAAATACGAACACAAAAAGTAGTTTTTTCTTTTTTCCTCCAAAATTAATCAATATTATTTTATTATTTTAACTATTATTTTATTATTTTAACTATTATTTTATTATTTTCCTTAGGAGGCCCATTTTAGACCCCAAAATTCCTCTAACGTGTGGACCGTTTCAACTGCTTGAAAGAATAGGGCCAGTTGCATATAGACTTGCATTTCCTACTAGTATTAGAGCCCATAATGCTTTTCATGATTCTTTGCTTAAGAAATATGTACATGATTCTAACCATGTGATAAATTGGGATGTGATTCAGGTGGAACCCAAGGGAGAGTCCCAAATCTAGCCAATGTGTATCCTCGATAGGAAGGTCACAATGCTCTAGAACCGAGCCATAGGGCGGGTAAAGGTGCAATGGGAGCACTATGGACCTAAAGAAGCTACCTGGGAGCTAGAGGATGCCATGCGATTGGCACATCCATTTTTGTTCAATTTTGCGGAGCACTGAGGCGGTACCAGTGTAGCATTTTGTTCAAATTTTGTAAAGCACTGAGGATAGTGCTATTGAAGGGGGGGGAGAATGTAACACCCTGGTTTTGACCCCGATGCATTAAATATACATGATATATATATATATATATATATATATATATATATATATTGTAAATAATCATGGTGTGGAGCTAAAGGAAAAATCCCCATCGTTGATTTGGTTGTGGTATGTTTCGGAGATTTGAATTGTTACCGATAGTATATCGGGATATATGGAACATATTAAATGTGGCATCATGTAACTATGCATTTTAATTAAAAGAACCCCAACCAGCTATGTCAATGCAACCATATTGAAAAGTCCATGATTTTCCTAAGGATAAGGGGGGGGGGGATTGTTAAACCTTGAACCTATGGGGAAAATCCATGTGTTAACCACCCAATTAATAATTACGTTGGTTAGTTGGGGGTAGTTATTGCTGGGCGTGGTGGGTGATAGGCTTTCCCACATGCACACTCCACCAGCTGGGTCATCCATTCATGTGGGGGAAAGGAAAATAGTAGGAAACACTTCCACTCTCGCCAGTTTTGCTCAATCTCATGCAGACGGTGTTTCTATTCACCTTCTCATGCACAAGAGCCTGAGGGTGGTTTTCACTCACGTAGAGCTAGGAAAAAGGGGGGCTATCACCCATGATTTTCCTGGTGGAGGATCCATTCACAATTTCTACTAGGGTGTATGTTTCCTCACCGATGGTGGTCTGTGCATGTTCTTCCTCCTGTCTATGTAGAGAATTGTTTTTCCTTTTGTCCCATTATTGGACTATGTAATGATCTCATTGCTTCATTGTGAGATTCAACTGTTTCTCTTCCCCTAATCTGTGGTTACTGTGAGTTCACCTATGTTTTGTTGGTGGTGTTTTCCTTCATGTTTTGGAGCTGCTGTAGGTTATCCCCTATCCAAGCTGTAATTGTTGGTTTTGCTGCATGCATGCAGTGGTGGGTATTTGGACTATGTTGGAGTGGGGATGAGGGCTTGGTTTACTTGACAAACCTGGTGGGTTTGGGAACCACACAGACAGAGCTAGAGCACTTGCTTTCTTCTCCATAACCCCTGAATAGCACTAGAAGGGAGGTCAGGGCCTGAGGGATTGTGTAGCAGATAAGGGATTGATTTCCTTGTGTTGGGTGTGTGTGGGTGTCCTAGAAGTTAGGCTATTTTTGGTGTAGGTGTCCTTAGCTCTTCAATGAGCTCACCACCTTAGCATTTAGCCTTTTCCAACTCTTGGATGGCCTAATAAACCAAACTGTGTCGGATTGGCTGATCTGTTGTTTGCCTGAGAAACCTAACTATGTTGGCTTGGCTGTTTTGTTATCCTTGGCTATGTGTAATCCTTCTTCTTCCTTATTCCTTGGTGAATCATGCTTGGCTTGGGGGTGGCAGTGTTGCAGAGAGATTAAGGAGCACGCTAGTCTATGGTTGGGTGGAACGTTGCAGCGACGTCGCTGGTTGCGGGACAATTCTTATAAGATAAGTATTCTTGACTAATCTAATTCTACAATCATATTTACTGTTAATGAATCATGATGAACATGTTGTATTCTTGAATGAATGTATGGTTTTTCTTCTATTGAATGTTAATTATGTGTGCGTGTTTTAATTTCAAGCATTTTTCTTCAGTTTATATGTATGTACATGTTCATGGGGTAGTTTTATCGGATGGTTAATGGCTTGGTAGCATCCTCTTCACTGGTCGAAGGGTTGGGGATGTCACATTGTAGAACTTATAATGTGAACAGATTTTTTAACATAGCAGTAAATTGTAAACAGAAATTTGAATGCATGCCATACCTGAATCTGAATTTGAACTTGACTTGGTGACTACCTTACACTTGTATTTGTCTTCAACAAGGAAAGGTTGTTGGGCTCTCAACACAATGGGACTAATCCCATCCATAGATCCTCAGGTCACCCTCTAGATGCAAGGTTGGTCAACAGGGAGGATGTGAATGCCATGAGGCCCCCTGGGCCTACCACCCCCTCTAACTTCCAGGTCACCCATTTTTAGCGGTTTAGAAAAATGATAGGTGAAGTACCTATTACTATATGAGCTTCACCCTTTGTCGTATCCCAGAATACCCCAAAGGGTGATGATTTGGTAGAGGAGGAAGGGCTAGGAAAGATCTTAATTTCAACTTAAGAATTGAAATCTACAGTAATTTTTTAATTGAAGCTTTAAACAGATTCATTAATCAATTAGCCATTCAATTTATCAATGATTTACACATGTTGTAATAGAAGAAATAGATGTTGAAAGGAAATAGACACATATTTAATGGACAAAGGCGGCTAAGACGCACTGATAGTCCCTAATCTTTAAAAATCCAAATCTGAGAGATAGATCACTCTTTTCGGGGAAAAAGTGGTGAGGAGGTAGTCAAATTTTCCCCAAAACGGGCGAGGGGGTCACTCAGAAACTACAGATAGAAGTAGTCTAGCTTCTGAGGTGAAGTTGCACCTTTTGGGTCTAAATAAGCAACCAAGTCACACTTTTTGGGCCTAAATGAGCGACCTGGTTGCACCTTTCAGCTTGATAAGAGCAACCTACTCGAAAAGGTAAAAATTTCATGAACCTGAGCCAAATCTGGCTAATAGTAACCTGTACTGTGGCCAAATGGGCTCAGTTTGGCCTTGAGGAGGCTCAACAGTAACTAAAATTGTAGGAAAAGATAGATTTAATCTAGATTTGAAAGAAAACTAAACTAGGGAAAGAAAATAGAAATAAAAACTAAAACATATAAAAACAGTCCTGGGATCCCATGGGATTGACCTTGTTTGGTCTCCAAATCTGTAGTAGGTATTTTACCTTAGCTACAGAGAAGGAATGAATTCCTTCCATCTATAGGACGGAAGGGTAGGGTTCCTGTGAGGATGAAAGAGCAGAAAGAAATAAACAAAAATGAAATGAAAAACCCCTCTGCACACAAGGTTAGGGTTAATCTCCAAGACCTTGCATACAACTATTAGGAAACCAAAATACCTGCAAGTAATCAATGGAAACCTGCAAGATAGTGTTAAGCAATAAACCTTCAAACAAACAATGTTAGAAAACTACAATCTACAAAAGCAAAAACATGAAAAGACAAGTATACCTTCTGGTTGGAATGGTCCACCATGCCCTACCTTGGGAGATGACCTCTCTTAGGATGGGGAGCTATGGCTCAATGCAGGAATGGAGGAGAGGGAGGGTGAATGGCTTGAGAGGAAAATGGTCTCAAGGCACTCACATGGGCAGCATAAGGATAAGGAGTGAAGGAGTAATTTGAGAGTGACCCCCACCATTCTATTTATACTTTTTCTCAAGATTTTTAGGGTTTTAAACCCCTGGTTGGGGCTTTAGCCCCTTTTTTGGGATTTTATCCCCTTTCACTCAATATTTAGCTCTTTTGAGAGTTTTAAGCTCCTTTTAGGGGTTTTAGCCCCTTTTTGGAGGCTTTAGCCCCTATGAGAGCTATTTTGGCTCTTTTTAGGATTTTTTAAGCCCTTTTTCATATTTTTAATCCTTCTTCAGGGTGTGGGGGTCAAATGGGGTCAAATGAGGGTCTTACATAGATGTGTTTAGGTGGTGTAAGTCATGTATAGTTCATTGTGGGATTTTTTGGGTTAACACCACTCATTCTCTATTGGAGAGCCCGCTTCTATTTCTTTTACATGTTCATTAAACCATGAAAAAGAAACACTATACCGAGTATCCTTTTATTTATTTTTTTGGATCATAAAAAATGAATGAAAAAGGAACCTCTTTCAAGCACACCTTTACCTCTTTTTTTAGGCATGCAAAATCTCTATAGAAAATACAATCTCAAGTACACTTTTACCTCTCTTTTGAGACCATAAATCCTACATGAAAAAAGATACTATCAAGCATACTTTTATCTCTCTTTCACCCTTGTAAAAATATGAAGGAGAGACCAAAAAATTAAGGGGGTGGTGGGAATCATTGTTTATCATTTGATAAAATTGCAACAATCTATTACATTGTCCTTGAACATGGAACCTATTTGTGTCATTGTCTTATAGTTAGGTTCTAACTTCCTTATGGAATTTATCATCTTTATCAGTCATAGTATCTCATTGATTGGTTACTCTTTTAGTCATTATGGAGGATATTTCATGGTGTCCTTGAGTCTATGCTACTGATTTATTCATGTTTAGTTCTATATGTTCAAAGGAATTATAGCCTAATTTAACATTTTGAATTCCCACTAAACTTGTATGTTGTCCATACATGCATCAATTGTTCTCTTTATTTCTCTCTCTTCACATTTACTCTTGAATCATGTGCTTTGTTGATTGATGAGGGATACATTAATTCCATCATTTGATGTATTCCTTCGTATCGACATCAACTACTTATATAGGAGGTGGATTTAGACACTAGTTAGTACCTTAGAACTTGCAATCCTTAGTGGAAAGTTTACTCACGTTTAGTAGTGGGTTTCCCATATTGACTTGCTAACAAAATATTCTATTAGTGTTCAACATCAGCTCCCTTATTCACACTCACTAGATTATACTAAGTGACTTGGGTTCAATTATGATCATTGATTGCATCTCTTGCATCTATTACTGGTGGAACTCATTGACAAATAATAAAGTTGTTTCTTGCATGTTTGACATCACCACATCTATTCATATGTTGTATAAACATACCCATAGAGTTTAGATGAAGACCCTGGTTTCTAGTGGTTTATTTAGATATTTGGGGATGAGACCGGGGAGGTTTGAATGCCAAGAGAGGAAGATATTATACTTGAAATTTTTTATCAATTGATCCATGATCAATATTGGAGGTGAGGCTTAGAGAGCCTCACCTCTCAAAACAACAACTTAAAGAGATCAACTAAGAAACACTCATAGTATTAACAAAAAATGATAAGACCGAGTATAATTTTCCATAAATAATAGATTCCTTTATTGATAAAGCATACATCCCTTATATAACATTATTATCATGTGCCTTCGTGCTATACCATGGGCTACCAAATACTATGTATGGGTGTATTTTAAACTGGGGGATTTTAGATTCTCCTAGAATATTCCAAAACCATTGATGGGAGAGGATGGCCTCTCCATTTAAGGATTTTATGACTTCTACATATGAATTTAGACCATATTCCACCTAAAATTTGGATCATTCCTCCCCCCTTAGAATATGATGATCCACATCCATTCACTTATGCTAAAAAGAAATCCATGATTAAAATGTGCTAGTTGTCAACGAAGAGAAGAGTTTTGTGCGGTTGACACATAACCATGGTGGAAATTGTTGTTTATAGATGATATGAGAAAACAAAAAATAAATTACAATATGATTTAATAAATCCCCAAATCATGGTTTTGGAGGAAACTGATATCTTGTTGCAAATTCATTCATAATTTATGTTTCAGGTGATCAAATTCACTTACGTCGAAGACCCATTTGAGATATTCAAGAGACCTTTCCATCCATATAATGTATTTTCTATGTGGTGTAATAGGGAGTGAGAAAATGTTTGTTGACACTTAGGGGATGCATGCATATTGTTTTGCAGATATATGTTGCTTCAATTGACAACATCTCTCAAACCAGAAAGCCAAATGAAAACCCGTGAAATACCCACTTTAGTTGATGAAAAGAAATTTCCAATGAGATATGGTAGACCCTCCAAAATGTTTTTTTGGTGTCCATGGAACCTATTTAAATTTGCTTGTACATGCAGTCACATTGTGTACATAGATGTGCTACTTCAAACAAGCATATCTCACAAACCATGAAATGAAATGAGATTGTGTTAAATACCCTTTGAGATGACAGAGAAAAATTTCAAATGAGATAATGTAGACCCTCTAAAATATCTAGTACATGTTGTAAAATATCTCCAAAGTTTGCAAAATTGGGCCTTCCTCCATAGAGTGATGAGTCTAAAGGTCCATAAAGGATACCACAAGTTTTTAGAGAAACATGTGATGTTGTAGAGATCATGGTACCTCTAGCTATAGCCTAGAATCCTTGTAAATTTTATAAAAAAACATTAGATCAATCGGTGTAGTAAAATCCATGTATGCTTCTCTTATAATGGTGAACACAGATCTGAGGGTAGAAATAAGTTGTAGTTCCTAAGGACCAACTATGATGCTTACAGTTTATGTGTATAAATTATAAATCCAAGCTGGGATAAGGAATTTCATAAACAACCTAAGGATCTAGACACACAATTAACCTCACAGAGAATTGCAAAGAATTAACATAAAGTGTGAAGGAGAATAATGAACACACATGAAGAATAAAACTAATATGCATGAAACTATATCATATCAATATTATTCATTAAAGAATGATATGGTTACATAAATATAGATCCTTGTAGAGTAAAATCGAATTGCCAAAGAGGAAACTCATACTAGCTCATAAAGCATGCTTACTGAAATATGAAAAAAACCCACAGGTGAGAAAAACACTTTCCAAACCTGTCAATGAGGTCACAAATTATCTATATAAAATGGTTTAGCTAATGAGTTATGAAAAAAACTATAATCTAGGAAACTAGAGAGAAAATCATGGAGAATGGTTTGGCCAAAAAAGAGGACAATTGCCAATCAACTATCTTTATCCCAATCCAATGAAAAGATGAAAAGGAAAGACAAAAGAAGTATTAAAGTAGGAATGTTCCCTTTATATTCTAGAAAATCAATAAAGAAGCAAAATATTATCCAGAATCATTATAAGTGCACTCGTGGGTGTAATAATGGAAAGTGTTGACCAAAAAATGCAAGTGGAGGCCAACTACCTAGTCCGATACCTAGGAAATTAATAAAAATGATTAATAATTATATCCTAAGTCTATAGGTGGGTTTTTAATTTTCTAGAACCCCCCCTTAAGCCTGAATTTATGTGGGTAGAAATGAAGAGAAAATTTAGGGCCCATGCAACTTAGGCCTTGTGGTGACCCTTTATATTATTCATCCATGTGAACTCAAGAAACAGGGAAAATCTCATGGGAGCAAAACCCTCCCTAAAAATTGGACATGAAAGGTAAACCAAATTTTCTTCTCTAAACTAAAAGTTAATGTCTGGAGAAATATTCTTCTTGAGAAGAAGGGAAATATACTCAATCGGATCAGGGAAATAGACAACTACAGAATGGAGACTGGAACCATGTAGAACAACTAAGATCCATTGATGTCTAAGTAGGGTTGAACGTTCTTGAAGCATCAAATGAGAGTTGTAATCATCTCCAACATGGTATGATGACTTGGAATTTGAACCAATGGAGGTGACATCAGCTCCAAATAGATGAGACAAGTGTTAAAGTGAATACAAAAGGTCTCCAACTTCATTTACACTGAGAGGAAGTGTGCAAGTGACCATGTAGGTATAAGGAGGAGGCTTATGATCATTGAGAGTGAATGCATAGGTTAATATATATTCCAAAGTATCCAAAGGAACAAAAACTAGGACATAAATATACTCATAGGAAGAAAAGGGATAATCTTCTAGAGATTAAAAAGAGAAATAATCATTTGTGATAGAAGTATGAAAGGAGGACAAAGAGAGATGTTCAAAATATTCAAGGAGCATTTTGAGAATATGTGCCAAGAACCAAGGAGGAGATGCATAAGTGAATGAGATCAATTATGGTGTGTGTTAATACATATATAAGATTTGATTTAGAAAATTGAACATCCAGGAAGACATTGAGTTGCGCACCATCAACAAGTGAATTATGCACAGGTTGTGAAAGATATGGCATATGGATCTCAAAATCCATAATAGAAGACATAGAAAACACTGAATGTGCGAGTGAATATTGAACAATGGAATATCTATTAGTCACTTATTCATCATTGATAGCACCAAAGGAAGATAAATCAAGATCTTCAACTTCAAGAGACACAGAAAAATATGGCTCTTTAATAACTGCTTCTTGATAAGACGAGCAAGCATTTGAATCAAAGAGAATGGTAGCATGAACATGAACTTGTTGTGTTGAATCTGCAACTTCTTCATCATGAACAACTTCATCGAATTTTGTAGAGGCCAAGACATATTGAGAAAGAACACATGAAGAGGTGTTGGGTTCGCTCCAGGATTCATCATCTTTGTTTTGCACACTAAAATTTCTATCCAAATTGTTCCAAAGCTCGAATGGATACTCAACTAAATCTATAAGATAATGCATCTTTGGAGACATTTCTAGACACATAATTCCATCACCTCTATGAGAATCATTTATCCAATCACTCTTGTCTTGATAAGACTTGTGTTCAATCACTCCACCAATAGAGAAATCAAATAGACATTGTCTCTTCAAATATGTGTTTATCTTTGGATTCCAATCATCATAGTTGAAAGGAGAAAGTACGGGAAATTTTGAATCCATATTGAATTTGTTGCACCTACAAAATAACATGCAAATATGAAATGGAGAATTAATAACCGAGCTCCCAAAACTTTGATACCATGTATAAATTCTAAATCCAAGGTGACATAAGGAATTTCATAAAAAATCTAAGCATCGAGGCAGACAATTAACCTCACAGAGGATTGCATAGAATTAACATAGAGTATGAAGAAGAATAATGAACACACATGAACAATGACACGTAGATGCATGCAAATCTATCATATTAATATTATTCAGTAAATGATTATATGGTTACATAAATATATATCCTCATAGAGGAAAATCGAATTTCCAAAAAGGAAACTCATAAAGCATGCTTACTAAAATATGAAAAACTCCCGAAGGTGACAGAAACACTTTTTGAACCTCTCAAATAGGTCAATAATTAGCTAAAGCAAGTGGGATATCGAATGAGTGATGGAAAATATTTGTAATCATTGAAAGTAGAGAAAATCTCATGGAGGATGGTTTTGCCACAAAAGAGGACAATTTTCGGTCAACTAGCTTTATCCTAATCGAATGAAAAGTTGAAAAAGAAGGATAAACGAAGTCTTAAAGAAATATTATCCCCTTTATATTATGTAAAGTCAATAAAGAAGAACAATCTTATCCAGAATATCTATAAGTGTGGTATTGGGTGTAATCATGGCAAGTGTTGACAAAAAATGAAAGTGGAGGACAACTACCTAGTCTAGCTAGTACCTAGGAAATTAATCAAAATGATTAATAATTGTATCCTAACTATATAGGTGGGTTTTTAATATTCTAAAAGTATGGCCTAGAAAATGAACTCTAAAATTTCCAAAAGGAGCTTGGAAATTCCTGCAGATATTTGAATCTGAACTGTGCTCAACCCCTCATTCCCATGGAGTGGTCACCTTCTCTGATACCATTGATATAGATATGGGGAATGAGACCTTAGAGGATTGAATTTCGAGAGAGGAGGACATTAAACTTGAAAATTGTTATGAATTGATCCATGATCAAGATTGTAGGTAAGGATTAGAGAGCCTCACCTCTTAGAGAAACAACTTAACCAGATTAACCAAGAAACCATCATAGTAGTAACACACAATGATGAGACCCAATATAAGATGCCATAAATAATATATTTCTTTATTTAGAAGGGATAAATCTTTTATATAACATTATTACAATGTTCCTTAGCGCCATACCATGGGCTTCCAAATATCATGGATGGTTGTATCCTAAACTGTGGGCTTCTAGAATCGTCTGGAATATTCCAAAACCATTGACGGGAGAGGATGGAATATCCATTAAAGCATTTTATGACTTATACATCTGAATTTAGACCATATTCCCCATAAAATACATATTAGTGGCACTAGTCATTCATGCTACTTTTTCCAAGTTGTGATGGAGCACATTTTCAAAGTACTATGAAAACCATTATGGTGACTTCTTTATATACACTATGACATATATCCACATTGTATTTTCTTGAGGCTATGATCCTTTATTTAAATACTTAATCAAACTTGATTTCCATGTAATCCCCACGTAGATAACAAAATCATTCATTATGCAGATTTATCTAGATGATCAATTTATTCTCACCTATGAAACTAGTATGAGATAATGCAAATCAAGGATGAAAATTATAGCTCACTCTTATTTAACACTGGATTTTTTGTAAGCACCATCATCATTAGAATTTTCATATTATTTATAGTTACAGAGTTCAGATACTTCAATTTTTTATTTTTTGAATTCCATGCTATCAAAGAGAATAGATTGTGAGTCGTAATTTGTATCTCTAATAACATTGTAAAATGTGTTAGACCATACACAACAAACTCCCTAATTATTTTCATACAAATCAAATGCCTTATTTGATTATTTACAAATATTTTGTTTAAAGATTTAGGTGCCTCTTTTGAAATTTAGGAATAATATGAAATATCCATGATAATATTTCCCAATAATTTGTTTGTGACAATTCTACTACTATTGATGTTGTAGACATAATAATGTCTTCAAGAAACAAAAATGATGTGGTCGAAATCACTTCTTTTGGAAAGAAATTATGCTCAATGGGGCACGTTAGCTAGGTAGTGGCTAGGGCATTGCATGGTATAGAATTGAGATATATGATATAAACCCTTTAATTTTATGTCCATAAGTTATTTTAAAGTCAAAGGCCTGAGGGATGATGCAACAACATCATTGAATTCCTCAAATTCACTCATAAAAGGTCAATTTCAGTTACAAATGGGAGTTGAGTCCTTGAATTTATAATTTGGCTAAATTTCATTTAATTGTTAGTATGTTATCAAGTAGGTCGTTATGATAGTTGAATAAAAGAGATCTAGTCTCTCTTGGATCATAACAATTAGTTATAGGTAGTTAGGCTTTTTCTATTTTTTTAGTTAATCGATCCTATTGTTCCAGATATAGTTAGGTTTATGGGTTTGATACATTTGCATGTATTTTGAATGTAAGTATGGGGAATAAATAAAAAGACATGATAAGAGTATGAGATACTCTATGGATATTGAATATATGTATTTTTGCTCCAAAAATAAGTTTATTCTATTGGTAGAATTTTTACTCTATGCATATCTCTATGTTTGTAAGCGAATTTGAATACAATCAACTCTCTGATCATGATTTGAATGCATTTTGAGAAATGGAAATGTTGTACAAATGGTTGGTAATGTTTAAATGCAAATGTTTTGTTAGTTAAACGCCTTATTCTCATGAATGAACATTCCCTGCTATTTTTTTTTCAAATCTTGATAACATTTGAGTTCGAGACTTGAATTCTTGCAGATTGAGAAGGGGATTTTGATGTTTATTAAGAACGAGTTGTTGTAGAGATTGCTATAGCATTATAGGTTTTATTTCACTTTTTAATCTAGAGGGAGTTGGAAAGAAATGTGCTTTTGTGCTTTGGTGAACTTCATTCAAGCATAAAGAATAAATTGCAAAAATACAAGTGTACAGGAAAAATAGATCTATAGTGTCTTGAGATCATGAATTTGAAGCATCTTTATTGGTGATTTTATCACATCCCCGCCCCTCTACCAGAGAGAGGACATGATTATTGCTTCTATCAGTTCGAGAACTAGCCCCATAAACATAAAATCAAATGCATTGAACTCAAGATACACGGATGCATAAAGAATTAACATTCAACAGAAGCAAATTACATTTAATTCAAGAATTCAACACATTTTAACATGTTCATCATAATTCACATAAACAATAAAATTGCATGGGTAATTACAAAATAATACTTATCTTCAAATGAAGCTCCCCACAACCATCTATGCCGCTGAAACGTTCCACCCAACCATAGGCTAGTGTGCTCATTTATCTCTCAGCATCACTACCACCCCCGAGCTGGGCATGATTACCCAAGGAAAAGGAAACTAACAAGGCTAACACATAGCCAAATATATGTCAAAACTCAGTCAAGACAAAGCGATGTTTTGGTTTATCAGACTGCTAAGAGGATGGAAAGGCTTGTTTTCTAAGCTAGTGAGCTCAACCATAGAGCTATGGACACCTACAAAATATCTCACTTGGCTTTCCCAACACATACACACCAAAGAAAAGGAATCATCCCCATCTCTGTTGTACAGTCCCTCAGGTTATGCATTCCCTTCAAGTGTTATTCAGGATGTGTAGTAACGAATAATCAGCCCTCAATATCCCTCAGTGAGGTTCCTCATGCACTAGGTTTATCAAGCAATTTACCTCTTCCACTCCTAACTGGTTTAGACCCAAAGTAGGGTGCATAATAGTTTAGATGAAAGTAAAACACCCATAACAGCAAAAATGCATTTGTTGGCAATTTACAACACAATATGGGAAACCAAAAAGGAATTTCAGATGGGGAAAAAAGACCAGGGTGAGGAAAAGGATTTCAAACCCGTTCTATTGCTCCACAGAGGAAAAATCAACCTCTACAAAAACCCAACTCACCAAATGCAATTTTAGAAAATGACTATGGGGATCTCTGGGCAAAAACGTCCTCTACCAAACCCAAAAACGTGAATCTTCTTTGCCCACAAATTCCAAGGATGTTTATGGAATTATAGGAGCCAAAATGACTGCCATAAAATCCCACAATGAAAATAATCCTTGCCCACTCGCTGAATAACACCAAAATAGATTTCCTGGGCATGCAAGATAAGGAAAATGAGAAAAAACGTCAAGGATGAACATACAGGAAGCTTCAGCTACATGAAGGAAACCAACATGAAGGAGAATGGTGAGGTGAAAATTGAAAATATGGGTGTATGGTAGAATGGCATATGTTTTGGGGCATTTTTCTTGCCAAGGAAGTCAAAACACATTTTTTCCAAAAATGGGTCCTCCACCCAATTCGAATTTGTGCCCATACTCTTCCCACTCCATGCAATAACTAACTCAACCACATTCTGGAAGAATTTAATGATTGGGGAAAAAGACAAAATGGGTAGTTAAGGGTTTGATGGGTTCTCCCTTTGAGATTTGGCTTTTCCCCATTGGCCCAAAGGTTTAAATAATTTCCGTCTCTATTCCTTAGGAAAATCATGCCCCCATCTCTTTTAATGTTGCATAGACATATCTCGTTGTGATTATTTTAATTAAAATGCATATTTACATGATGCCAAAATTATAATGTATCGGATAGCATGATATACCATCGCCAAAGATTTTAATTGCCGGAAAAAAACATTAAATCAGTGGTGGGGATTTTTCCTTTAGCTCCACACCATGATTAATTAGAATATATACATCGTATACATTTTTAATGCAAATAGGGTCAAAACCAGGATGTTACATTCCCCTCCCCCTTCAATAGCACTGTCCTCAGTGCTTTACAAAATTGAACAAAATGCTACACTAGTACTGCCTCAGTGCTCCGCAAAATTGAACAAAAATGGATGTGCCAATCACATGGCATCCTCCAGCTCCCATGTTGCCTCTTTAGGACCATAGTGTTCCCATTGCACCTTTACCTGCCCTATGGCTCGGTTCTGAAGTATTGTGACCTTCTTGTTGAGGATATGCATTGGCTCGATTCGGAACTCTCCCTCAGGTTCCACCTGGATCACATCCCAATTTATCACATGGTTAGGATCATGTACATATTTATTAAGCAAAGGAACATGAAAAAAATTATGAGCTCTAGTGCTAGCAAGAAATGCAAGTCTACATGCAAATGGCCCTATTCTTTCAATAACTTCAAATGGCCCACAATATCTAGGTGACATCTTGGCACAACTTCCAAGATTCAAGGAACTCTTCTTTGCCCTCATTCTGAGGTAAAAATGATCCTCAACACTGAACTCTCTGTTCACCCTATTCTTATATGCATATTTTTTTATCTGTCCTGGGCTACTTTCAAATTCTGCCTGATCTTTACAACCTCCTGCTCCATCTCCTTGAGCAATTATGGACCAAGCACAACTTTGTTCACTGGATTATTCCAAGTCATTGGTGTCCTACACCTTCTGCCATACAAATCTTCATACAGACTCAACCCCAAGGATGCTTGCTTCCCATTGTTATAAGCAAACTCTACCAAGTGTAAGTAATATTCCCACTTGGTTGGTTTGTCCATCACATACATGCGAAGCATGTCTTCAAACACCTGATTAACTCTCTTTGTCTTCCCATCATTATGAGGATGGTAGGCAGTGCTGAAATTCAACTTTGCACTTAAATATGCAAACAACCCCTTCCAAAAATTGGAAGTGAACTTGACATCTTTGTCAGAGACTATTGCCTTGGGAAATCCATGCAATTTGAAAATATCCTTCATGAAGATCTTTGTAATGTCATCAGTCTTATGCGTAGACTTAACCGATATAAAATGCACTTCCTTTGGCAACTTGTCCACCACAACCATGATGGAATCATGTTTTCTCCAAGTCATTGGCAATCCCATAATAAAATCCATGGAAATAACTTCCCATTTCCATTCTGGAACTGGTAAAGGCTGCAACAAACCTGTTGGGTATTGATGCTCAACCTTCACCTGCTGACATTTCATGCACCTTGAAATATATTCAGCCATGTCGTTTTCCATTCCTGACCAAAAGTACTGCTTCCTGGCTGTAGCAATTGTCTTCTGATATCCTGGGTGACCATAATATGGAGCTTGATGGATTTCATCCATAGCAACTCTTCTCAAATCTGCTACATTTGGAATATAAATTCTGTCTTTTTAAGCAAGAAGTCCATATTCTTCCAATTTATATCCCTCATACCTCTTTTCAAGACTTTGCTACTGGAATTTGTGTTTTACTTGCTCATACAATTCATCTCCTACAATCTGATTTGTTGGGCCCAGAAATGGCCCCTTTTTTACCACCCTTATCTACCTCCTTTTGCCTCATCCTACCCTATTGTGCATGCTAAACATACATTTTCCCCTCACTTGGCCCCTCAAGTCACAAAGGTATGGTTAACCATTGTCTTATTTTATTAATGGTTAGGATTGTGGTAATCAAGGCTATACATCTTAAATTATGCTAACATATGATGGTCTATAAAGACATTTCAAGATATAGAGAATGTAGGTGTAATGGGATTAACATGCTAAGGGAAGGATGGACATTCATTGCTAAGTTGATCCCCGTCCATCTCATCATTGCCCAAAGAATGTGGTCCCAGTGCATTAGTCCATACGAGCTGTACAAGGGTAGCTACAATAGATTATGATATATTTGGAGGCAACAGTGCATCACTGCTCAAAAGTAGTTGTGATCTGTGGGATATCTTCTCAATCAATCAGGATCATTATTTCTGGGTTGAATAACAACTTCCCTATATCTTCTACTCTCATCCTGCCATGACTGTAATAGTTTATTGTAATTGGAGCAGCCTGAAGATTAGAGATCTTCGTGGCTTCCCAATAATAGGAATAGGATGTTATGATTGTAATTGTATAAATATGGAGAACTATTCTGAGCCAGGTGTTGGAACATTTAGCTAAATTATTGTATCAGCTGTGATTGAGGTTGTGTGATTCATCTGCCATCTCCAATACAAGGAGTTTGATTCAAATCTCAACGTTTTAACACGTGTTACTTCCAGCATCTCTGTGTGAAGGTTGAGCCTGCCTTCCCACAGGGATCACTGAATTAATTAGGTATTATATTTACTATTTTGTGTGATTTTGTGATAATTTCCTTTCTTCATAGTAATATGCAACAATTATCGATTTACAGTGTGACATTAATTGCATTTCTTGTAAAACTGCAGTGGTATGGTGTGTTAGTCGACTATATAGGTTAATTCTCTTTTATGCTACTGTGTGATAGCTGTGATAGCCCTCTTCATCCCTATTTCTTTCAAATTGTTGTTTCATAGATCTTTGTAGTTCATTACTTTGCTTTTATAGTTGCAGAATCTCATTCCTGTACTTTGAATTTCTAGAATAGTTGAATTCAATTCATGCCCTTCGGATTTCTAGAATAACTAAATCAAGATAGTTGGGTGAATCATTAGATGGTTTGGCAATCAGGATTTCATTTTCTACAAGAGTAATCTAGATTTTATTTCCTGAATCTTTCAATACTATATTAAATGTATTTGTGGTTGTGTTCTTGAGAAAGTAAATCAGATTAAGTGGATTATGGGATGAGTGTGGCTAAGCAGGAAAGTAGGATTATTTACTTGCAGGAACTTAGTGTTTAAATAATATATAGTGCATATTATCCTTGAAATAAAAGACTTCCCCAGGTTGATAATAAATATTGAACACTCTATATGTTAGTTTTAATTAACTTTCATATAGGGTGCCCAACATTTTGGCATCATTGCCAGGGATGATAAGTATTAGACAGTATCGTAGTCGCATCTAGTAATTAGGCTTTATTCAGTCTTCTTCAGTTCTTTTTCTATTTTCATGTTTTGGGTTGCATGAATACAAGAATGGTATAGCATGATCATATTGTAAATCCTAGAACCCCACATAACACTAACGTTGCAGGTGGTCGAGGCTTTGGGCGAGATCCAGAATTGGGGAGAAGAACATTCATTGACGATCTGGTTGATAGAACCAATTCTTCTACCATGGATCACTATCAGGAAATACCCATCAGAAGAATCCCTACCAACCCTAGAGTGGCAGTGTCAGGCTCTACAATGGAGAACACATGAGGATCTGCAACACCCTTGAACACCCCTGCAAAGGGAGACATAGTTAGCACTGCAGGATCGGTTGATCGAGATCTAATCTATCACATTAATGGGAAGGTTGTGATTGAAGAGGAGTGGACATAGTTCCATCAGAAATTCATTGATCAGTGCAAGAATGAAGAGGATAAAATAGAAGAAAATATGAGTAGCAGATGCGACTCCTAAGAGGAAGAGGCAATGGGAGAAAATCATCATCATGAAGGTAATTCCCTGTCTGAAGGGATGGTGTCTACACTTTAGTTCCCAGTTCAACAACCAGAATGGATAACCCCGATGAAAAATATATCTCCATCGGTGTTGCCTTGATTTTATGGAAAAGCGGCAGAGGATCCAAATGAATTTGTTTTTGAATTTTATATCCTCTGTCGCAGCTATGACTACACCACCAATGCACAGAAGCTTAAACTCTTCCCTGCCACTCTGAAGGACAATGCATTATGTTGGTTTATGAGCCCGGGAGGCAGAACTGTCACTAATTGGGATATGATCAAATAGGTTTTCCTGGAGAAATATTAGGATTATTGCAATACCAAGGATAAGAGAGAAGAACTGTTTAAAATGGTACAGAAGGATGATGAAATTCTGGAATATTTTTTCAAAAGGATTTTATATAATGTGCAGAGAGCTAGATAGACTAATATGGGGTTAGATGTGCTCAAAATAATCCTACTTCACGAGATTAGGGATGATTGCCTAGATATTTTAAACCTATTAGGAAAGGGGGATATCTCCAAGGATTCCTTCGAGAAAATCGTGGAACTGTGCAAAAGGTACTCCAAGGGATCTTCCAAGAATAACAGGCGAGACAAACGGGAAAAATTAGAATGAGATGTGTTCGAAAGAACTCAGAAGTCATATAATGGAGGAGCTACCCGTGTAGAGATAAGAAATATCCTCAAGAATTTCAAAACAAAAATGATGAGCTCCATCTCCTCAGAAATAGATTTCCTGAGGGAAAAGCAGAAACAAGCAGTAGAGGATCTCACACTAGGTGTATTTTGTCCTAGATGTAGAAAGAACCACCCTTCGAAGGAATGCCCGCTTGATAAGATAGAAGTATGTCAGTTGTGCAAGTTGAACCATGACACAAAAGAATTCCCATCACTACCTCAAGTGAAGGCTGTTATGGAGGCATCAACTCTAGAGGTGGAACCAACCTACTTTATTGCACAAAATAAGCCCTGACGGCCTCGAAATCAAGGTATGACTCCAGACTCATTTCCATTTTCAAATAACATGAATAATTGGAATAATATGCAGCATATGAATACACAACTCCTTTCATCTTATTCTAATCCTCAATGGTACCCCTCTCAACCTTCAATGCAAAATTTTAACTCTTGGAACCCCTGGGCTCAGCCACCACAACCATCGAACCAACCAAACTCTTGGTCTCCTAGATGAAGTAATTTCCATCTGGGGAACTCATTTCCCCATAATCAACCCTCTCAACAGGTTCCACATCAACTCTTTTCTCAACAGCCATACCGTCCTCAAAATCCTCAGCCTTATCAGCAGTCTTAGCTGCAACTCCAGAACAATGTTGTCCCCAATATGTCAACACAACCTCAGTTGCCTTCTCAACCTAACCCTAACCCAAATAATAAAGCATTCCATTAGTTGGAGACTGTCAACATGCATGCTTACTCCCTTACCCCTGTATCTTGCAATGATATCCACTTATGATCAGGAAAGGTAGTGAAGCCTTTGATCATTGAGGATGTTCCATCCTCTGTTGATGAAGAAGGGATGGATCCACAGTATTTATCCAAGGTAGAAACCCCCATTATTGAAGATGCTGAACATCCTACTAATATGTGGATTGAAACACAGAACGATACATCTATCGACACACAGGCTACCCAGCTAATTAGGGAACCACTGTACCCTGAAAGATTAATGCTACCAAAGGTAGTGGGACAACCTCAATTTAACCTCTTAGGAGAGTTGAAAAATATTTATGTTAAAATTCCCCTCCTTCAGGCCCTTCAAGATGTACCTATCTATGCTAGAACTGTTCGGGATCTATGTACAAGGAAACTAGGAAGGAACCCTAGGGATCCTCCCACTATTCATGTCATAGGGAAACTATCTACATTGATAATGGGAAAAACCCTCTTGGCCAAATACGATGATCCTGGGAATCCCACTGTCACTATGCAGATTGGGCATGCACAGATACCCAATGTATTGGTAGAATTAGGAGCAACAATTAACGATATGACTATTGAAACTTTAAGAAAACTTGGGCTCACTAATCTCATGACAACCCCCATTGTTTTAGAACTGGCCGATAGATCCACTATTAAACCTGAAGGAATTTTGGATGATCTCGTCATCTCAGTTGATTCTTGGGAGTACCCTCCTGACTTCTTGGTTTTACAACCTAAGTCGCATCTAGGAGGACACCCATTAATCCTAGGAAGACCTTAGTTAGCTATAGTTGATGCTTGGATCAGCTATCGATCTGGGTCTATAACCATATCAGATGGCACAGAGATAAAGAACCTCACTCTCTATCCTCCAGCTCGACCGAGCTTGGAAGCTGAAACTCCATTATGGATGGAGCCAGAGGAAGAAGAGGGAGTTCAGCCATTATTAAAAATAGGGAAGGCCTTAACTTTTAAAGATGAAACTAAAGATGATGCCATTAATAATTTCATCAGTGAACCCACTTCTCTCAATAAGAAAATTTATCAGATCCTAAATACTGCTTTAGGTAAGAAGGAAAAAGAAAATCTCACAGAAGAGGCATTAATCAATGAAACTCATATAGTTCTAGTATTGAAAAGTTCAAAAATCATTCCTATCGAGGTAGAGTCTAGAAAAACCCTGAATATTAATCCCATCCTTTCACTAGATGAACAGAAGCGCCTGATTAGTCTCTTAAAAAGAACACGAGGGGGAATTTGCCTGAGAGTACACAGACAAGAGGGGTGTTCCCTCTAATCTGTGAACCCATCACATTTATATCAAAAGTGACTCTTGGCCTGTGTGCCAGCCTCAACGATGAATGAACCCCAATCTTAGGGACATCATGAAGGAAGAAATTGAGAAACTCTTGGAAGCAGGATTTATATATCCCATTTCAGACAATGAGTGGGTGTCTCCACTCATAATAGTACCCAAGAAGAATGGTAAATGGAGAGTCTGTGTGGACTATAGAGAGATGAACAAGGCAACACAAAAGATCATTTTCCCCTGCCTTTCATCGATCAAGTACTTGACACATTATCTAGGAAGAAGTTCTTCTCCTTCCTAGATGGGTTTAGCGGGTACAATCAAATCCAGATTGCTCCCGAAGATCATGATAAAACTACCTTCACCTATCTCTAGGGAACCTTTGCATACAGAGTGCTTCCCTTTTGTTTATGCAATGCACCAACAACATTTCAAAGAGCTGTAATTGGCATATTTTCAGAATAGTTAATGATAGTATGGAAGTTTTTATGGATGATTTTATTCCTTATGGAAAATATTTTGAAGAAGCATTGAAAAATTTGGAAAAGGTTTTAACTCGCTACGAATAGACCTAGCTATCTTTGAGCACTGAAAAGTGCCATATGATGATGAGTGAAGGAGTGGTGTTGGGGAATTTCATCTTTGTTGATGGCATATAGGTGGACCCTCTAAAATCAAGGTAATAAAAAATATACCTACACTTGTGACTCAAAAAGAAGTGCAAAGTTTCTTGGGGCATGCTCGATATTACCTAAGATTTATAGAAAAATTTTCCAAACTGGCCTCTCCCTTGTTTTCACTGTTAATGAAGGATGTACAATTTATTTGGAATAAGGCATGCTAGACAGCATTTGTTAAACTTAAGGAGAAGCTGTCCACAGCTCCCATCCTAAGGGGACCCAATTAGACCCTGCCTTTTCACATTTCTTCAGATGCTTCTGATACTGCCATTGGAGCAGTTTTAGGATAGCATGATGGTCAAGCACCTTATGCAGTTTATTATATTAGTAAAAACTTAGCCGCTTTTGAACTTACTTATACTGTTACTGAGAAGGATTTCTTAGCCATTGTAGACTCCATTAACAAATTTCGGCATTATATCACTAGATATCCTACATTTGTGCACACTGACCACTCGGCCATCAAATATCTAATGAATAAACCTGTTACCAATGCCAGGGTAACTAGGTGGTTGTTATTATTACAGGAATTTGATATTCCCTTTATATATAGACCTAGAAGAGAAAATTTTGTCTCTGATTTCTTATCTTGTTTTTCTAACAGTGATGATAATTTGCATGTTGAGGACTCTTTTCCAGATGAACACTTATTTGTAGTTTTAGCTCACTCCCCTTGGTATGCATATGTTACTAACTACTTGGATGAAGGAAATATTCTAGCACACTTGTCCAAAAGAGAAAAGAGGAAAATTATTCAACAAAGTGTCAAGTATTGTTGGATAGACGGTCATCTCTTCTACACAGGCCCTAATCTTGAGATCATAAGGTGTGTAAGAGAAGATGAAATATTCCATATTTTGAAGGCCTACCATGATGAGCCTTGTGGGGGGAATTTTGAAGAAAGGAGGATACGACACAAAGCGTTGAGAATGGGATACTATTGGCCAACCCTTTTTAGGGATGCAAAAAGATATGTCCATTATTGTGACAGCTGCCAGAGGATGGGCCAGCCCAATAGAGTAGATCAAATGCCTCTTCAACCACAATTGGTGGTTGAACCCTTTGATAGATGGGCCCTAAATTTTGTTGGTCCTAACCCTCATTCCAAGTAGAAAGCCTAAATCTTGGTTTGTACCAACTACATGACAAAATGGGTAGAAGCTATGGCTTTGGCGAAGGCCAATGACCAGGTTGTGATCGATTTCCTATATGGTGAAATATTTACACATTTCAGGGTACCCAAGGAAGTGTTACTAATGGGGGACTGCAGTTTTTGTCACATCAATTTGAAGCTCTACTACGAAAGTACCATATTCAGCACCGGATAGCTTCACCATACCATCCCCAAGCCAATGGACAAGTCGAAAGCACTAATAAAGTTATTGAATCTATCCTTACCAAGACGATCAAGAGCCATTGTATAAATTGGGCTGATAGACTTCTGAAAGCATTGTGGGCATATCGTACTACTTGGCACAACACTACAAGTTTCTCTCCTTATGACTTGGTGTATGGGAAAAGTGTCATCTTTCTGATTGAATTTGAAATTAAAACTTTGAAGACAACCATGGAGGTAAACTTAGATGTAACTGAATCTTAGAAGAGAAGATTGAATCAATTAAATGAACTTGACAAAAACCATTTAGCTGTTGTGGATCAGACAGTATTAATCTAGCAACAGAGATCCAATTGGCACAACCGATTCATCAAAAAGAAAGTCTTCTGTGAGGGAGACTGGGCACTATTATACGATTCAATATTCAAAAGGAACTTTAAGGGTAAATTATGCACAATATGGCTAGGCCCATAGTTGGTAGATAGAGTATTTGATAATGGTACGGACCACCCGGTAACCATTGATGAGAATCGTACACCATTATTTGGTAATGGTCACAGGCTGCGACTATACCATAAGCCCATTTCAAAGGACGGATTTACTTCACAGATTGCAGCTGATCCAGACTACTAGTTAGAACAAGGGTAGAAATTTTTCTCTGCCCCTGTCAATCCTTAGTTAATCACTGTAAATATTACATGAATATTTGTACATAAATAAATTGTTTTTTACTGGTATTGGTATCTTTTTCTTTCGCACTTGATCTATTTTTTCTTTTAAATGTGCAGGGAAGCACCTAAGGAGCGATGGTCATCATCAGGCCTGTTGACCAAGGTTGTCCTTCTATAACTTCCTACACCAGAAGAAAACTCCTTGAATAAATTTTTTGTAGCCGCAACACATTCCTTTATCTTGTTTCACGCAGCTGCAACACCTTCAAAATCATTGTTTTTATTAGCCTCTTTCGTATAGCTTCAACACCGTAAACTTCTACCTTTAGCCCCTTTTGTGCAGCTAACACACTATAAAATTTCTACCTTTACCCCGTTCCATGCAGCTGCAACACTGTAAAACTTCCACCTTTATCCCATTTCATGCAGCTGCAACACCGTAAACTTCTTCCTTTAGCCCGTTCTGTGCAGCTGCAACACCGTAAAACTTACACCTTTATCCTATTTCATGCTTCTGCAACACCGTTAAACTTCTACCTTTACCCCATTTAGTGCAGCTGCAACACCATAAAACTTCTTCCTTTAACCCATTTCTGGCAGTTGCGACACCATTTTACTTTTGTCCATTTTCACCTTTTCCAGCAGCAGCGACATCGTTTCACTTATTGTCCACTTTCACCCTTTTTGGTAGCTGCAAATCTACCACATTTGGCTGATTTTTCTATAATCCAAGGCTGCAACTTTGCTAAACTATATTATTTCTCTATGGTATGCATCTATGACTCCTCCATTATTGGCAGAATTATTTGCAATCGTGGTTAGTGACTCCTCCAAATCTGGCTCTGACTCATGATGTCGGTAATTCCAATTTATACTCCATCATTCATCATGTTTTCAACCAATTTGACACGATGGTTTTGGTTCACCGGTGAAAAAGGTCGTTACAACATCCTGGTAATAATGATTACACCTCAATGGCTGCACTTCACACTCTTTACTATTCTCCAAAGGTCACCATCCATCGCGTATTTTCAAAGGTATGGTTTTGATTATCTACTTGATTAAGTATTAACTGGATCTGACAATATTAATCATACCTTCCTTTCTGTGCCCATTATTACACCTCCATATCATTAACTATCCGCTTGTGCAACTTAATGACTAATTATGTCACCTGATAACCGCCACCTTTTCTAATTTGGGATAAATTCCAAATAATCCGATGCACTAGAACTTTCTGAATTTACCCAAATCCACTCTTAGTTGTTCATGCATACTCTGTTCTTTAACCTCCATTGTTTGGATTTGTAATATATCGGACTGCAACACACTTCTGAAGGAAACAAATATGGGTATTCCAGCTCAGCATGAACCTCCAAACATGTGAGAACTCAGAAGAAATGCTGAAGTTTTCTCTATTTTTCAAGCTATGGGTTGGACTGAATTCTTCCAACACCTGAATGGATTTCATCGTGAAACAACTCTACAATTCTCCTTGAATATTAAATAAACCCACTCAAAGGTTTGGGGATTATGTATTGAAGTCTCTGAAGCAATAGTGGCTCAGGTCACTGGCCTTACTCAGGTGGGCAGAGCATGGTTTGGACGAAGAACCCCCAATCCTGTAGCAATGCACGATTTTCTTAGAGAAGGGGAGCACATTCAACAATCACAGAGGGGGTTAGCATTACAGTCACTACCTCGACCATGGGATCAAGTATAAATTTTCCTCAAGAAGTATATCACCTCTAAAGGTAGGTATCAAATGGTTTATTACTCTGAATTTCCTTTATTGTCTCATATCTGTCACTGAGCCTTGCTAAACATTCCATTTTATTTATTCAATTATTTACACCATAATGGTGAGGTTTGTTCGAACAGCCAAGCATCCAAACTCTTCCCTTACCCACCATGGCCTAATTAAACTAATAATTTTATGGGCCCTAGCTCAACAAAACCAAACCTGGGAGCAATTTACAGGCCAAGTTGAGGAACCCATTCTTTTTCTTAGTGTTCCAATAGAAGAGGAAATAGAAGTACCTATACTCATGGGACCTGTTCAAAACCAAGAAGAGCCTGCTAATCAATAGTTGGGGGGAAATGTAGAGAAACAGGAGGTCCGGATTCCCTCTAATTTAGTTAGGCAGGGGGAATGAGACTGGATCAGAGGATCAATCAAGAGAGCAAGCATAAAAATTGGGGGAGAATGTACAAGATAGCCCTGTAGAAACATTAAATAATAGGGCATCTCTGACAGCAAAGGGTGAAACTGGAGTGGCATTAGATGCTACGACAGTTGAAACCAGAGATGTTAGAGCCATGATAATAGAATAAAACATGGAGGTGTTAACCGTTGAATCTTCCCCTAAATGGGGAGGAACCCTGATTGAGGAAGAACATCTTGAAAAACAAGAAAATGTCAAAACCGAGGATATACCTTCCACATCAGCCGCAAATATGGAAATTCCAGCACCACGAGGAAAATGGAGGAGATCAAAAGATGAAATAAGGGCATCACCACCAATAAGAAGAAAAAGAAATAGGTCAATTATAGCAGCAGAAGTAGTAGGGGAAACATGGGCAACCCTAGATGCACAAATTGAGTTTCTCATTCTTAGACCCAAAGAAAATGATGCTCCACAAGAACCGGTTGTAGAAGAACCTCAAATTGAAGGACTTCTGTATGAAAATGGGCTATTAAAGGAGGAAGTACAATCGCTCTGGAAGGAATTAAAAAATTGGAAGGAAGTGCACATGAAACAGAGTGAAAGGAAGCTACACACATTGGTTGAAGCTGCAGACCAATTAGAAGGATCAACTCCTGTTGAGGCTGGTGATGAGGAAGAAAGAGTGGTTTGTCCTATGTGTGGAGAAATATTTAACCAGTCATGTTACAAGGTTATAGTTCGTGCCTTTGTAACATAATAGCCTGTACCTACAGTTGTGGAAGAACGGGGACAACCTTATGGGAAAGATGGTGAGGATCCCCAAGAGGAACTCTAGCAAAAGGAAGTAGCAGATGAACAGGATGCTGATACACAAGAACTAGCATCTTTGAATATTCTTGTTGAAATTTCAACCCAAATTGGGACAGAGGAACCAGAGGATGAGGTTATTCCTGATTTTGTTGAGGAAGGATGCACTATGACCCCTAAACCTTCTCAGGGCATAGAACCAATAGGGATGGAACTCTAGTAGCATAACAATGATGAGGTTGAACAAGATGATGATACACAAGAAACAACATCCTTGAATGTTTTTGTTCATGTGGCCACCCAATTGAGGGAAGAAGAACCAAGGATTGAAGACATTCTGGAATTCAATGAAGAAATTTGCACTATGACTCCTGAACCATCTCATGACATAGAGATAATAGAAACAGAATCCCAACAATAGCAAGATGAGGAAGTAAACCAGGATGTTGCTACACAAGAACCAACATCCTTGGAAATTTCAGTGGAGACTCTTGAGATGCAATAAGAAGCCAACATCGAAATGGATGTAATTCCTGATTTGGATTTAGGAGAGGATGAACAAATGCAATCAAAATCCTTAGGTGATACTAAAATCCTTGAGGAACAAATCCATATTGAAAAAGACATACAATCCCAGCAGCATGAAGAAAGAGAAGGGCAGGGCTCTGTTACACAAGAACCAGCATCCTTGTATTCCCCTGTTGAAGTTGCAGCTGATAATCAAGTAGATAAGAAGATTAAAATTCAGGAGGAATTTGTCCCACAAGAACCAATATCTTGACAACCAGCTACTAAAGTTGCTAGAGGAGAATCCCAGAAAGAGGATGTTGTTACACAAGAACCAACATCTTCAAAAGTTGTTTCAGGACTACTTATGGTTGAAGTTGTTGCAGATGAAACTCCAGGGGGGGATGTTGTTACATAAGAACCAGCAGCCCCAGAAGTGATCTCAAAAGTGCAGGATGTTCAATGTGGCACATCAGGTGATAAGGTGTGGACTGAACTTCCCCAAAATTTTATCAATTTGGATTCTGATAAGGAAGAGCATCCTGAAGAAGAAGAAATATTGAAGCTTACAGAAGAACTCCCGATCCTAATAATAGAATTAAGGAAATGGAGGAGCCAGGTGGAAAGATATCAAGAAGGGATGGCTTCCCTCGTCGAACATAGAAAGACCATCAGGGAACTAAAGGAAAAATGGGTAAAAGAAATCATGACCCAGAAACTCTGTGAGGAAGAACTACAGAAGGAGCTAAGGGAGCTCAAAAAGTTCAAGTCTATTCAGGTGGAAAAATACCAGCTATATGCTCTTTATTAGGAATTATTGGGCACCAGAGTACCATCCTCTTCTTACCCTATGTTTTTATTCAAGCAATTTATTTGGTTTAAACTAAGGGTTATGAAAGAAGGAAGATCATATGAAATAACAACCTCAGCGAAATTCTTGGAAACATTTCTGGGAAGTGATTTTGAGGACCAAAATTTGTTGTGTGATCTTTATTTGCATGAGATGGCTTGTCCTTTCGACCACAATTTGAATCATGTTCCTTTCTCAGGCAATGTTCAGCTGAAGGCTTTCTCCTCCTTTGTGAGCAATCATGTTCAGTGGGAAAGGTATTTCCAAACTTTCTCTCACAATGAATGCCACTCTAATATTTGGATCTGAAGTGAACCTTAGAATCCTCATCTTCTTCTTGCTCGACATTAGAGTCTACTCTCATGTCCCATCCAAACTCAACATATAATGGAATTACATGAAAGGGTTATTTCTACTTGTACCAGCTAGATTTCCATACATTAACAAATGGATTTGGAAGGTATTCAACACAGATGGTAGGTTTCCTCTCCAACCATTAGAAATAGGGACCCCTACTGTTACAGGAATTTTGAACAAGCACTTTCCAGGATTGAGGGTTATGTTGGATGCATGAGTGTTGTAAAGGAAAGTATCCTATGGCTAGGGTTTAAAAGGCCATCAAAATAATGGGGTTGAAAGAGAGATGCACAATGTTCAGCAAGCATGTATGAAAAAGTTTCATAGATGAGAAAGGTCCACACCTGACTAACTGAAGGCTGGTCCAAGCTTTCTCTTCAATCCTCCTCTTGCTCCTCTCGCTCCAAGAGACCTGCAAAATGAATTATACCTTCCTCAAACCATCATGACCACATATAAAACAATGATAATCAAACAAAGATGAAATAATGATCTGAATAACATCATCATATGATCAGAAACAGAGATTCAATCAGACATTGAACAATGATTTGGGAAGAAGAAGGACATCACATCTTTATTAATCTTGAAAACAAGTAGAAGTATACCTTCTCTTCAAGTTTGGCACCTCACGAAACCTTGATCTGGTTCTGCTGCTTCTCTTCTCCAAATAACTCAGCCTCCAAGCTCTGCAACACAAGGAGAATGCTTCTAGGGCAAAGGAGTGGGCAAAGAGAGCCGCAATTCCTCCAGCATAACAATGCAGAAATTCAAGTCTCCTCTCATGGACCTCCCTACCTCTATTTATATGGGTAAGGAAGAGTTAGAGGCGAAGACAAAGTGGTTACAACTGAAGAAGCCAGTTGCATAACTACCCAAAATAACCGAAATTTAAACGACTAGTTTTTGACATTTTTAAAAGGTATTCGCGATTTTCACAACTAGACAGTCGCGAATCATCCGCGGGTTGCTAATACAGAAAGTCGCGAATACAAGAATCTGTGGGTTGTATAACTGGATAGTCGTGAATCATCCGTGGGTTTCCAATATATAAATTCGTGAATATGAGTAAATTTTTGTATTCGTGAGTATGTAAGAGAGCAACTCACGAATATTTAGGAGGCATTCGCGACTTTGCCTTAAGGAAAGTCACAAATGGAAAAAAAACGAATTTTAAGGCTGTTTCTAGGAATTTTCAGACTTTGGTGTCTTCTGGAAAGTTTTAGCTAACTGAAATAAATTTCCAACAATGTAGAGATGAGGTTAAATGGAGTTATAAAACTTAAGATATGGGTCCTACAAGATAGGTGTTTTTTCAGTGACTTTCATGAAGTGTCATCATGGAAGTGTCGACATGCGACGGAATCATGGGAAAGTGGTCACAGGTAGAGATGTGTCATTTTGAGCTATAAAAGATGCCCCCTAATGTGTGATGTTAGAGGGGAAGACAATAGCCAAAATAAATTATAAAGGAAACAGCTGAGAATCCAAGATCAAAAGGCTCGAGTGAAGGTACCTGTAAGAGAGATAAATGTCAGAAAAACTTATCTCTGGCACATACATGTCCTTATACAAAACATCGCCATAAAGATACAGGAAGATCCAACATATGTATAACTGATGAAACTATCATGGTCACTCAATATGCAAAAATGCGTCATATCAAATATAAAGGAGCCATAGCCACAAATGAACAAGGTGGATCCATGCTCAACAATCGATCATAGCCACAAAAATACAAGGTGGATCTATGTCTCAGAAAAATGTCATATAAAATGTAACAAGGTCTTGCGCAACTTGGGCAATAGAAAAAGATGACAATGCTACTGTCAGCCCAAGGTCTTCAATCCAAACCTCCCAAAAAAGGTACAAATCCTAACCATGCGAATAAAAGAGTTGAAGTCAAACATGGAGGAAACCATTTGATTACCGGTCAATAATGAAAACCGTTAACAAATGCGAGGGAAGCCACCATTAATGAAAATGATCCCCAAGGTACCTAGTACATTCTAACAAGTGTGATTACAAGGACTTGAAGTCGAACACTTGAAGAATCCATCGGTTAGGAGACATTAAGGTATTCCCACTACCCAATAGCGAGGGAAACTGCCATTGATGACAACAATCCCCAAGGTACTGTCATAAAAACTCTAAATCTCATTCCCAGAGCAAGATGTGTTGCAGTCGATAGGAAGAGATCCATTGGAAGAAAGGCATTAAGGCATCCTTCATCATCCAACACAAGGTAAGTCAAAGACTAATTGGATCTGGAATTGGTATTGAATTTCATGACAAGGAACACTGAAGACATGATGTAATGAACTGATACTAGGGAATGGCCGACACAAAAGGTCAAGGCAACTGCAGAATGGCTGACAAAGGTTTAATCCTTGAACAGTGAGCACGACACAAAAGTGACTTAGGAAGATTTTGACACAAAAGGACCAATGAAACAAATATGCAATGTAGGAGACATTGACAGATTCCCCATATAATTGGAAAAGAGACCAACTAGAGGAATAAGAAACTCTGAATCAGGATAAGGTCAAAATACTAGGACCCAACTATTGATAGACTCAAAACTGGTGCTTTGTTCAAGGAAACAAGACTTGTTGCCATGATGTAAAAAACATGTGAATGAACTTCCCTTCCCCTCTTTCTTGTAAAGGTTTAACGAGTCCAAGAAAGCAAACTCGAGACCATCTTCACTTTTGGCAAGCTCGAAGAAAAGAAAGAAGAATGCTTGATAAGGCACTAATTCGTGGATTTTACGAGCCTGAACTAGTACATGTTCGACGGTGTTTTCATAGTTTAGAGAGTCTGAAAACTCCAAAGAAGACTCCAGGGGGGTCCTTTTTTGTACAATTTAGTCTCCTAAGGCCGAAAACGTATAAAACATACCAAAGAATAACTCTCTTAACTTCTGAAGAAGAAAAGGCGCACCTTTTTCGTACTTATTCAAGAAGGTCCTAAAAAGGTTAAATTACCACCTACCCAACGCTCCTTCAAAAGCAGCATATAGCCTGAGTTTTACGAGTGTGAAAGAAGGCAATATCACTTGGAAAGATCCATTTGATTACGAGAAATGGAGCTTACAACAATAAACTAGATGCTTTGTTATTTAAGGTTTTAACGAGCATGACAAAGACACAAAGTAAACTCGGAATCTTTTTCATGTTTTGGTCCAGAGCACGAAAAAGAGAAAACTAAGCTCATACCAGAGATTCCTTTTCTGTAAGTTTAGTCCCTCAGGTCCGGAAAAGAGATAAACCTATGCCTGAGAATACTCTTCTAAATTCAGTAGAAAAGAGAGGGATCCTTTCTCGTATTATTCCACATGGTCCGAGAAAGAGATAACCTACCACCAATGTGGATGCCCATTCACATATTCTTAATGAACCTGAATGGACAAGTTTACTCGGCAGTCAAGTCTATTTTTAGGAGTCAAACTTGGGCCTAAATAAACTCAAAATATTCCCCATGAAGTTTTAACGAGTCTGGAAAAGTCAACTCACGGCCTCCTTACTGTTTTTAACGAGCTCGAAGGAGAGCAGAAAGAATTCTCTAAATGCGAGGAGATGAGTGTCATAGACAGGAAAAACTAGTTCCAAGCGCAAGGAATAGACCTATGCATAATGAAAGGAAAGCGAGCAAGATAAGAACACTCGGGGAATGTCTCCTCAAGGTAAAGGGTGTCAAGTTGCAAAGGCAAAACGATACAAGGCTTAGCGACGATGGTAACAAATATGAGGGCTTATACAACGAGATAACAGCATGGAAGTCGGCATCAGGCTCATAAGCACGAGCAGGGCACATGCAAATGCAATTACAACTTGAAACACAAGGTGAGGCTAGTAAACTGTTGTGAATCCAACTAAGAATCCTGTCTCCAGGAAACAACAACATCATAATCATATGCAGAAGAAACGATCCGATGCGGGTCAATTTGGCAGAAACACATGTGACTTTGCTATCTTCTACAAAAGGTAAAGTCAAGGCAGAATCGACCAAAGAAGATTCTATAGAACCAAGGCTCGAGGGTTTATAATCAATAAGATCAACCTCAGAAGGAGAGAAAAAATCAACAAGGGAAATAGAGTCTACAGGAACAAACTCAGTATCACAGGAGTTGAAAAATTCATAAGAAAAATCAAACTCGTCAAGATCACTCACTTGCTGTTCGAAGGAAGAGTCAAAAGACTCAATAAGACCAACATAAGAATAATGGTTAGGCTTACTAGGCAAATCAGGGTTAGACTTAGTCACAACTAAACCAACATCCAAGAAAAGGTCATACTGTATCAAAGACTCTAGGAAGACTTCATCCGAAGGAAGGAGATCATCCAAGATAGGACACATGTCTAAACTTTCAAATGGATTGAGAGAGTGGAGAGAAGGCTCTACAGTCTATATAGGATGAATCACTTGGTCAAATGCTAGGACCAAGTCCAGAGAAGATAAGCATGAAAACAGAGGCTGATTCTCAGTAGCAATTGAACATAAAGTACAAGATGCCACATAGTTCACCTGTGGCAGGGTAGTGTCTATAGAAACACTGGGAATCAATAAAGGAAAGAACTGGTCTCTAGTTGGGTCAAGAGACAGATCAAGAAAATCCAACTGATCGATAGTGACAATTTATTCACCATGATTAAAGTACATCACATGAAATAATGTTGACACCACAGCTTGCATGGCATAGACATAATCACATCCAAGGAGCATATTAAAGTCCAAGGGGTCCTCTATCACCATGAAGTCAACTAAGACGGTCTTCCCACCCAGGTGTTTGAGCAAGAATTCCCAAGGCTATACAAGTTCTTCTATCAAATGCCAATAACTAACTAGCAGTCGACACAAGGCTGGGAGATCCCATGCCTCGCCAAGCACGAGCAGAAAAAATACTAACTGAGGCTCCTTCATCAACAATACAACAAGCAATCGTGTAAGGTTCAACTTTGACCTTTATCTGGAAAGCTGCATTAGAAGGAAGGCGCAGCTCAACTAGGCTATCCCAATCAAAGGAAGCAATCCGAGGGCTTGGTGGGGGTTGATCCAAAGCAAGTTCAGTGCCCCCTTGTTCAGTAAGTTCTGAACTGGTAGTGAAGAAAATGTGACTAGTAGACACTTCACTCTCCAAAGGAAGAGTGGGATTGATCGATACTGAACTAGATTCAACCGCTTCATGAAATTCACTCTCTAAAGGGAGAGTGGGATTAACCAAAGATGAAATTGGTTCAATCACATCAGGATCACTCTCCGAAAGAAGAGTGGGATCGACCAAATCTGAGATTGGTTCGACCACTTGATCAACCAAAGGTTGAGTAGGTTGTTGAGAAACTATAGGTTTTTCATGAGAAGGAAAATCTTGAGTCTTGGACCACACTCTTTGTACCTCTGTGATAGCAAGGCATAAGTGAGTAAGATGATCTCCCTCGCATATCATACAAGGGAACTTAAGTTTGCACTTTGAACGACCAGTTTTCTCAACTGTGTCAACATGACTAGCAGTGGATGACTGTTTGCTCTCAACATGACCTGCAGAGGATGAGAGTTTTCCCCCAGCATGAACTACAGAGGCTTGGAGACTAGGTCCAACCTGACTAAGAGAGGTTGGTTGTTGAGAGACTTCAGAATGTTCAAAAATAGGATGACCATGAACCCAAACTCTTTGCACCTCCACGATAGAAGGGCATTTATAAGTAAGGTGGTCTCCCTCACAAAGCTTACAAGGAAACTTAGGCTTGTGTTTTGAAAGGGTATTCTTTTCAACAGTGTCAACATGACTCGCAGTGGCTGATGGATTATCTTCATCATTAGCCACAGAGGCTGAGAGACTTCCCCCAACATGAATTGCAGAGGCTGCTAGACTGGGTCCAACATGACTTGTAGAGGTTGGACAGGCACCACCAACATGAACAATAGAGGCTGAGTGGTTAGGATCAACATGCTTTGCAGCAGTTGAGTGTGTGCCCCCAGCATGAACAACAGAGGCTGGGTGGATGGATCCAACATGAACAACATAGGTTGGATGGGGAGGTTCAACTTGAACAACAAAGGTTGAACGAGTGTCCTCAACATGAACAACAAAGGCTGAGTGACCGGATCCGACATGACCTGGAAAGGTTGGAAGGATCCCACCAGCATGATCAATAGAGGCTAGATGGTGAATATCAACTTGACTTGCAGAGGTTGAGTGCTTAGATCCAACATGTCCTGTAGAGGTTGGATGGGTGCCCCCAGCATGAACAACAGAGGCTGGGTGGTGAGGTTCAACTTGACTTGCAGAGGTTGAACGAGTGACCCCTTGTTTATGTGCCTTCTTCCTATTCCTCCTTCTTTTACTCCTTTTATACTGTTGGTTACTAGTATCAGTACTTTCACCGCATGAGGTAGAAGGAGGAGGAGAATCAACTACAAGTGAAGGGGAAATGGTGTTTTGATGCTCTTGATATAAGGAGATTACTTGAGAAGCATCAGGAAAATTCAGGACAGTTGGAGTGGAAAACAACCACACCGGTAGCCCTAGGGTGAATCCAGGAAGATTCAAGGTGGCCATCAAAGGAACACCAACATTCCCCATGAGAGGAATATTACAACGAGTTCCCAGCATGGGGATCTCTTGGTTGGTGTTCGAAGGGGTGTTATCCATAGTTTCAAACTAGGAGACAAAGTCTGAGGTTGATAGGAAACCAAAATTACAAAGCACACACCTAAAGGCACACTAAGTACAGACAAACCACACAGCACTCACTAAAAATTCCTAAAGCCAAACAGACAAACATGTATAAGATATACTTTCCAGAAGAAAGCTGATAGACAGTTACCTGGCATCCCTGTAGATGTTCTTAGGCACAAGCGGAGGAATCACCCACCACCCTCCCACACTTTCTACTGGGGTTACCTTCCAAGTCCGTCCAAGGTCAACCAGAAATAACCTTCTGGTGTACCTGTGTATGAACCCTTGATGTCAAAGAGACTAAAGGCTACCTTAACTATATTGACAGTCTGGGGGGACAGTCGCATGCTGGACTCATATGCATGGGCAGGGTAACTGAGCCCGAAACTCTGTCTAGGACAGAATACCCAGATGCGTAAAAGTCCTGAGTTATGTTTTGACAAGTATTCGGAGGGTTATCTCCTTTGTCCAAGCCTCCACGATGCCTCGTGCTTAACTCCCGTTTGAGAGGAGCTTCCCAGATACAATCAACGTAGAAAAGGATTTACCTAGTGATTGGCCAACTACATCTAAAATTTTAACACTTGTGGAGAGTTGAAACTCCCTAATCCACAAGTCTAGCATGAGCTAGTTGGTGTATGACCCTATAAAATAAAACTTACTAGTAATTTTTAAATTATATCGTTTATTTTAAGGGTTGTTTTTAGTCAGAGGGTAAATGGCATGAAACTTATGTGGTGTTTAGACTCAAAGTTGAAACAAAATGACTAAGCAAAGAGAAATGAAATGCAAAAAGCAAAAAACTATTATATTTATTTTTCAAATAGAAATTTGAAAACCACAAAAGAACAAATTCTTTTTATATTTATTTTTCAAAAACAATGATATGCCATGCAATATAGACTAACAACCTAATCTACATGCACATAAAGCAAACATGTGTTATTGTCTTTGTCTTTTATAAATGCAAAAGAAAAATCAGCCTATCAACTAATGCAAGCAAGTACTGTAAGCAAAGCAAATAGAAAACTACTCTACACCCCACAAACAAGCCCTAGCTTTCCCTAAAGTTAGATATCAACCTCTCTTGAAAAGAAGGCTTACAAAGGTAGACAAGCCAACAACTTTGGAATGAAGAGACTGAGCAATAAGACAGACATAAACAAAGGTCAACAAGTCCCAAGTATCAATATAAACCTACAAACAAAGGCTGCTCAGTACCTTGTCCAACAAGGTCAAGCCAAATAAGGAGGTGAGGGGGGGCAAGCAGCAAAAACAAGTATAGGTTCTTTTTAATTTTCCTTTATAAATGAAAAGAAAAACTACTTACAAAGAAAAGTATGCAGATAATAAGAACAAAGCAAAAGGAACTTTGTTATACAACCACCAAACAAACTCTAGAATGCCCTAAAGTCAGTATAAACCCTACTTGGAAGGAAGGCTTGCATAAAAGACAAGTCCACTATTTTGGCATGGTGAAGTTAACCAACAAAACAAGAAGGAAACCAACACCAGCAAGGTTCTGAAATCAAACAAAGATCACTGACATAAGCTGACCAAAAACATAAGCCAAAAATCAAACCAAGCAAAGGAGGTGGGGGAAAGAGCAAAGAGCAAACCCTAATTCTATAAAAGGCTTACCACATAGATAAAGAACAACCAAAAGGGATGACTAAGTGGCAAGAAGGACCTAAAACAATGCAAAAGACTGAAAGAAATAAGGAGAAACCCAAAACACACAAGGCTATCCCCAGTGGAGTCGCTAGTTCTGTTGTAAAGGAAAGTATCCTATGGCTAGGGTTTAAGAGGCCATCAACATACTGGGGTTGAAAGAGAGATGCACAATGTTCAGAAAGCATGTATGATCAAGTTTTAGAGATGAGAAAGGTCCACACCTGACTAACTGAAGGCTGGTCCAAGCTTTCTCTTCAATCCTCCTCTTGCTCCTCTCGCTCCAAGAGACCTGCAAAACGAATTATACCTTCCTCAAACCATCATGACCACATATAAAACAATGATAATAAAACAAAGATGAAATAATGATCTGAATAACATCATCATATGATCAGAAACAAAGATTCAATCACACATTGAACAATGATTTGGGAAGAAGAAGGACATCACATCTTTATTAATCTTGAAAACAAGTACAAGTATACCTTCTCTTCAAGTTTGGCACCTCACGAAACCTTGATCTGGTTCTGCTGCTTCTCTTCTCCAAATAACTCAGCCTCCAAGCTCTGTAACACAAGGAGAATGCTTCTAGGGAAAAGGTGTGGGCAAAGAAAGTCCCAATTCCTCCAGCATAACAATGCAGAAATTCAAGTCTCCTCTCATGGACCTCCCTACCTCTATTTATATGGGTAAGGAAGAGTTAGGGGTGAAGACAAAGTGGTTACAACTCAAGAATTCAGTTGCATAACTACCCAAACTAACCAGAATTTAAACGACTAGTTTTTGACATTTTTAAAAGGTATTCGCGAGTTTCACAACTGGACAGTCGTGAATCATCCGTGGGTTGCTAATACAGAAAGTCGTGAATACAATAATATGTGGGTTGTATAACTGGATAGTCACGAATCATCCGTGGGTTTCCAATATATAAATTCATGAATATGAGAAACTTTTTGTATTCGCGAGTATGTAAGAGAGCAACTCGCGAATATTTAGGAGGCATTCGCGACTTTGTCTTAAGGAAAGTCGTGAATGGACAAAAAACGAATTTTAAGGGTGTTTCTGGGCATTTGCAAAATTTGGTGTCTTCTGGAAAGGTTTAGCTAACTGAAATACCTTTCCAACAGTGTAGAGATGAGGCTAAACAGATTACAAAAATCAAGATATGGGTCCTCCAAGATAGGTGTTTTTTCAGTGACTTTCATGAAGTGTCGTCATGGAAGTGTCGACATGCGACGGAATAATGGGAAATTGGTCACAAGAATAGATGTGTCATTTTGAGCTATAACAATGAGGGCATGTGGGGTTTATTGGCTAGGACTAAAATTTAAATTTCCTCTCATCTGGTGGCCAACAAAACTGTATAGGGAAGATTTCTCATGAACCAGGGTAGAAGAGCAGAAGTGCTGGAGATATTGGGTTGTCCATAAGGGATTTATAGGAAAAGAAGGAACATATAAATTCCCATACAATTTTTCCTCTCTCCATGAATGAAGGATAATTCCAGATTCAGATTCAGAATAATGGAGTTTATTGCATGAGGACATGCAACAGGACAGTTGGGGGGAGATGTTGGCCCCAAAAATCGCCCCTTTTTGACCACCCTTGTCTACCTCTTTTTGCCTCATCCTACCCTATTATGCATGCTAATAGATGTTTTTCCCTCACTTGGCCCCTCAAGTCACAAAGGTATGGTTAATCATTGTCTTATTTTATTAATGCTTAGGATTGTGGTAATCAAGGCTCTACATCTTAAATTATGCTAACATATGATGGTCTATAAAGACATTTAGAGATATAGAGAATGTAGGTGTAGCGGGTCAAACATGCCAAAGGAAGGATGGACATTCATTGCTAAAGTTGATTGACGTCCATCCCATCATTTCCCAAAGAACGTGGTCCTAGTGTATTAGTCCATGCGAGCTGTACAAGGGTAGCTGCAATAGATTGTGACAGGTTTAGAGGAAACAATGCGTTGCTACTCAAAAGTAGCTGTGATCTGTGGGATATCTTCTCAATCAATCAAGATCATTATTCTGGGTCAAATAATAGCTTCCATATATCTTCTACTCTCATCCTGCCACGACAGTAATATTTTATTGTAATTGGGGTAGCTTGAAGATCAAAAATCTTCATGGCTTCCCAATAATAGGAATAAGATGTTATGATTGTAATTGTATAATATGGGGAAATATTCTGAGCCATGGGTTGGAACATTTAGCTAAATTATTGTATCAGCTGTGATTGAGGTTGTGTGATTCATCTACCATCTCTAATACAAGGAGTTTGATTAAGATCTTAGTGTTTTAACGTGTGTTACTTCCAGCATCTATGTTGAAGGATGGGCCCACCTTCCCACAGGGATCGCTGAGTTAATTAGGTATTATATTTATTTTGTTGTGTGATTTTGTGATGATTTCCTTTCTTCATAGTAAGCTACAACAGTTATCGATTTACAATGTGCCATTAATTGCATTTCTTGGAAAACTGCAGTGGTATGGTGTGTCAGTCGACTGTATAAGTTAATTGTATTTTATGCAACTGTGTGATAGCTATGATATCCCTGTTCATCCCTAGTTATTTCAAATTGTTGTTTCATATATCTTTGCAGTTCATTCCTTTTCTTTTATAGTTGCAGAATTTCATTCCTGTACTTTGAATTTCTAGAATAGCTGAATTCAATTCATGCCCTTTGGATTTCTAGAATAACTAAATCAAGATAGTTGAGTGAATCATTAGATGGTTTGGCAATCAAGATAGTTGAGTGAATCACTATATGGTTTGGCAATCAAGATTTCATTTTTTACAAGAGTAATCTAGATGTTATTTCCCGAATCTTTCAATTCTAGATTGAAGGTATTTGTGGTTGTGTTCTTGAGAAAGTAAATCAGATTAAGTGGATTATGGGGTGAGCGTGGTTGAGCAGGAAAGTAGGATTATTTACTTGCATCAACTTAGTGTTTAAAGCATATATAGTGCATATTATCCTTGAAATAAAATACTTCCTTGGGTTGACAATAAATATTGAACACTCTGTATGTTAGTTTTAATTAACTTGCATATGGGGTGCCCAACATGATTAACAATCTGCTGCCTCAAATATGATTGGTAAATACTAAGAGATGCCACATGCATTTCTTGCACCTTCATGTTGAGCACATCAACTACTTTATTCTCTATTCCCTTTATTTCTTTGATTTAAAAATCAAACTCACATAAAAAATCCAGCCATCTCGCTTGCCTAGCATTTAGATTAGGCTGATCCAAAAATTTCTTTAGACCATAATGGTCTGTCCTTATCAAATATTCTTCCCATCAAGTAATTCCTCCACATATTAAGAGCATGTACTATGGCTAAAAGTTCTATATCATGACTGGCATAGTTCTTCTCATGCTCCTTCAGCTTTCTTGACTCGTAACATAACACATTGTTGTCTTGCATAAGGACTCCTCCAAGCCCTTGTCTGCATGCATCGCTACACACCACAAAATATTCCTCTGGGTCTGCAACTTTCAATACTGGTGGCCTAGTGAGAATATTCTTCAACTATCGGAAGCTTTCTTCACACCTTCATGTCCATTCAAACTTTAACCCCTTCTTTTGCAAAGAAGTGATGGCATGTGCAACTTTGGAGAACCCTTCAATGAATCTCCTATAGCATCATGCAAGTCCAATAAAAGACCTTACATTTGTCATATTTCTTGGAGAATGCCAATTCATAATGCATTCAATATTTTCATGGTTCACAAATATACCCTCTTCTTAGATAATGTGACCCAAATACTGAATTCTATCTCTATAGAAGTCACACTTGCTCAGATTTTCATACAGTTGATGATCCCTGATCAACTGCAATGTCAATCTCAAATTCTCTTCATGATGTTCCTTATTCTTAGAATAAATAAGAATGTCATCAAGGAAAACAAGAATAAACTTGTCCAAATACATGTTGAAGACACTATTCATAAAACACATAAATTGTTGGCTAACTTGTCATTGATGCCAACAAGGGTGTGTCAGTGTGTCTTCGTGCCCCTTGAGGAGCACCGGAGGGTGAAGTAAGTGTCAATGTCTAAGGAGGTTTTTTGATCTTGTCTAAGCCCAAGTCTGAAGCCCTTGGAGCCCTTGGGACATTTCCAAAAGCCCTATAGAGTGTTCAAGTACCTCTAAGTTGTCTTATGATTTCCCAGTACCACAACCATGTCCTTTTACCCTAGGATCATGTCCTATAACCTTTCAGTGGTCACTTGCATGCTTTTAAGGTCTTGGTACCCTAGGAGAAGTCCGTAAACCCACAATACATTAAACCACTACTTTTAAGTTAAAATATTAAAACAATAATAATTAAAAACTATATCACTTAATAATAATAATATCACTTAAAACCTATGACAAAGCAGTAATTAAATATTAAAACACATTTTAAAAAAAAAACTTATCTTTGAATATTTTAATGATTTACATATTAAAAAATTTTAATACATAAAACAATAATAATTAAATATTAAAATGGTTTAATAAATAAAACATTTTTTAATTAATTAAATATTGAAATGATTTAATAAAGACATTCTTTTTAATTTATTAAGACCTCCAAGGTTGGCCCCATTAAAAATCATGCATTAAAACAAGGAAACGTTTAATTTAGAAAATAAAATATGAAAAAATAATCATGCTAATGAAGTCGGCCCCTAAGTGATTTCTTCCTCAATCTGTATTTATACACCATCATTCAAAAATAACGAAAGTGTGACTTTTGTGAAATGAAGAAATTTCGCTGATTACTCTTGGATGGAATAATGAAGATATGGGCTCCCAGTCTGAGGAAATTTGGGTAATTTAAGGAGCAGTTGACTATACATTAGCAGCAGTAGAAATCGAGGTGTTGGAGGCACTGCCACACCATTCAGTCCAAGGTTTTTGAAGTCTTCACACAAGACAAATTTTTTTTTTCTGCAAATTTGTGGTGAACAGTCCAAGGAGCCAGCCACAGTTATATGAGTTTTTTTGTGGATTTTCCTGGGGTTAAAACACAGCAGAACAGTCTCAAACTTTTCCCTTATTATCGTCTGAATTTATGAGGTTGAATAGACCTAAATTTTGATGACATATTTGGGGTGGAACAATCTTGAATTTACCTCTTCCAGACACATACACAGATGCTATAATGAACAGTGTTTGAGCTGTCCACAAGTCACGAAGTGAAGTCTTACTCAACAGTTATGAATTTGATAAATTTTATACAGTCTGAATGTGATTAAGATGAACGGCCCGAGCTTTGTTTGATGATGCATGGGATCACTCACACTCAGCCTAATTTTTGACAAATACATTGCTGACCTGAGTTTTCCTGAGATGAACAGTATCTTTCTTTTGCAAGCCTGTGTTGGGGTTTCAGTAGCATACCCAAGTTTTCTCCAGAAGTGAGTTTGTCTTATCTTATTACAGCAAGACAGTTCCAAGTTCTTGAAGGATTGCACTAGCATGTGTATTTGGAAACCCTCGTACTGAAGGAGCTCGCTAATGCTAGACAAAGGTTTAATTCGTTGGGATCAAATAGCATCCGAACTCTTCCACAGAAATTCGAGTTGATACAACTGCCAAGTTTTTGGAAGGAAAGATCGGAAAGACCATTCCTTAAACATATGCTGGTTAACATTCAAATCTTGGACAGAAACAAGTGTTGGAGATTAGTGCAAGCTCACCAGTGACAAAGTATGTGCAAATAATAGTATTTTGTGAATGTGTACATGTGAAAAACAATGATATGTGAACAGTAGTATATATATATATGTACAAGTGTAGAAGTGTGGTGTGCATAGTGATATAGTGTCAAGTGATGAACTATGAGCATATGTAAAGGATATAGTGGTATGTGAGTCTGCAAGAGTGAGTGTATGTACAGAAAGTATACAAGGGAATTCATATTCAATATTCAGTCAAAGGTGTGAATAGTGTTATGTTTAAATGAGTGTACAATGAAATGTACAAGTGAATTTATACAGGAATGAGTAAACTGTGCATGACTAGTGTGTGGGAAGCATGTACAAAAACAGTGAATATAGTGTGTGAATAGTTTGTATAATGCAAACAGTAGTTTGGTTTTTGTGATGATATTCTTCCATGCTATGATGCACAGTCTGCTATACAGAAATTTGATGATACATGCTTTGATAATGATGACATGATGCATGCCATGGTGTGATGCCATACTTCTTTGCACTATGATGTGTACTTTCTTGATGATGATAGTACTTACTAATTCATGACGGTTCATACTTGATGACATTGACGCAAACTCTATGATGATGCATGTCTGATGATTGTGGATAGAGAAGTGTGTGTGGAAATGATAAGGCTGACTTGGAAGTAAATAGAGAACAAAGGTTATCAGCAGCAGGAAGTTCAATACACAGCCTAGGTCTATTGAAGGGACAAGCAAGTAACCAGCAGTGTTGATGAGCAGCTTGATCAGCAACTTTTATGTTTGATATGACAGTGATGACATGGGTAGAAAGATGATTTGACAGTGACTAGAGTGCACAGATTATCAGCAGCAGAGTTTGGTATGTGACAGGTCCACAGGTTCAACAATCTTCTTCTTATCAGGGCTGCAGGATGGGGAAAGGAAAGGAGGTCATAGTCTCCTTCCGGTGGAAGCCGAAAAACTAGGGAGTGGTAGCTTCCTTTAGGTCATAGCCTATAAATCAGGGGGTCATAGCCTCCTTCTAGTTGAAGCTGGAAATTGAAGTCTATATAATAAGGGATTTGTTCCTTTCATCTAGTTATTTCTGGACAACTATTATTAAAAAGGCTTCCGCGGTTTTACCCCCAGAACTTGGGTTTCCACGTTAAAAACTGTTGTGTACTATGCATCTTGCTGTCTTTTTACATATTGATGATGTGCTATGATTGGTGATAAGAAACTGGCTTTTGATTAAAGTTTTAAATTGCACAAATACTGATTCACCCCCCTCTCAGTATTTCAACAATTGGTATCATAGTGGGTTCCTTCAGAACAGACTAACCGCTGGAAGGTAATCATGGGGAAATTTGATAAACAAAGCAAATCTGGAACACCCTTGTTTGATGGGAGCAACTATGCATTCTGGAGTATAAGAATGAGAGCCTTCATAGAAGCTGAAGGAATCCAAATATGGCAGAGTATCGAGAATGGGTACAAAGTACCAAAGACCGTGCCAACTAATGCAGATGAGCTAGCTCAATACAACAACAAATCAAGGGCCAAAAACCATCTTCTAAGTGCTATAGATGAATATGTATTCAAAAAAATTATGAATTGTCCCTCTACAAAGGAAATTTGGGACAAAATCCAAACCGCATATGAAGGAGACCACAAATTCAAAGAAGCCAAACTTCAAACTTACAGGGGACAATTTGAACAGCTAAGAATGAATGAAGATGAAGACATAGCAGCCTATATTCTTCGGGTTGATCAGCTCATGAATACCATCAGAGGATTAGGAGAAGAGGTTGAGGAGACTATAGTTGTTCGGAAAATTCTAAGAACTCTTCCCAAAAGGTTCAACCAGAAGATCTCTGCTTTAGAAGAAAGAACAAATCTAGATAATATGACAGTGGATCAGCTGCATGGAACTTTAGTAGCTTACGAAATGAGAATTGAAGATGATGATACGTCAAGAAAGGAAGCAGCATTCAAGGTCTCCTCCAAACAAGCTGGGAAGAACAAATCAATGAAAGAAAAACCTACAAGTGATGAATCTGATGATGAAGAAATAGCCAACTTTGTTCGGAAATTAAAGAGAGGCACTGCAAAATACAAAGGTAAGTTACCTCTTAAATGTTTTTCATGCGGAAAGATAGGTCATTTTGCTTCTAAAGGTCCATATGAAAAGAACTCAGATGGTGAAGAGGATGATAGTTTTAAACCCTACAAGAAGTACAATAATTACAAGAATAAGAACAGAAGAAAGTTTGCAAAGAAGAAAAGTCTCTACACAAAAAGAGACAATAACTCATCCAGTGGTGACTCCAATAGTGAAACTGATTCTGATGATGACGATGAACCAGACAAGTTAATATTTATGGAAATAATCTCGGATAAGGATCATAATAGTAAGGAAGAATCCGAAGATGAAGGAGAGGTAGATCTTGAGGCTGAACTTGTAAGCACCTTAAAGGAGCTGAAGAAAGTCAGGAAAGAAAATAGATTGGTTAAGGAAGAGGAACAATGATTTGAACAAAACATTGTTGACTTGAAGACCAAACTAGAAGAAGCCAAATGAGTTGAAGACTCTCTCACTGAACAACTAATGACAAATATAAGAGAAAAGGAGAACTGTGAGGATGAGATAGTATCTCTAAAGAACAAGCTGCAGATGAAAGATATCGCAAAGGGTTATGACAATAGTTCCAAGGTTCGACTAGAACAAATCATCAGCAATCAAAAGTCATTCTTCGACAAGACCGGTATAGGATACAAGCAGAATACAAATGAAGCCTCAAGCTCAATGTTGACAGATAATGAAAAGAAGCCAAGAAGGTATGCAGAAGTTGTCAAGGACTACAAGAATGTAGAATAAATCGAACGTCAGCTAGAACAACTTGTATTAGAAAAAGGGCCAGCAGAAAGATCAGATCACAGAAAAGCACCTCCTCCATATATTCCCAGGTATGGATACTTATTTTATGGGCATTGCTTTACATGTGGAAGATTTGGACACAAAGCTGTAAACTGTTTTCAAAGAAGAAAATTTGAGACAAGGAATAACCTTGCAAGCCTTATATGACCACAGTACAACAATCGATTTGATGCCTTGAGATCAGAAATAGAATGTTACAAGTGTAACAACTTTGGCCATATAGCCAAAAATTGCAGAACGAGGATACCAACAGTAAAAAATGAGGACTTGCCCAACAAGGTGTGGATTAAACACAATAACAACAACTATGAATGTGGTATTGCTCTTCAAGCTCAAAATCACGGCTCTGGAAAATGGTATGTTGATAGTGGTTGCTCCAAGCATATGACAGGTGACAAAGATGCTTTCGTCAATATTGAAAAATACAAACGATCTGTATCATTTGGAAATAACAATTCAGCAAGAGTATTGGGAAAGGGCATAGTAAAGCTCAGAAGTAAAAACTCCTTGGCTGAAAATGTCTTGCTTGTAGATAACATGAAACATAATTTGCTAAGCGTCAGTCAGATGTGCGATCAAGGTCATGAACTCATCTTCAACTCAAAAGGATGTAAAATAAGAAAGCAAGGATCAAGGAAGTTAGTAGCCACAACCACTAGGACTCCAAACAACATATATGTGTTAGATGAGATTGAGTCTAAAAAATGTCACTTGGGAAAAGAAGATGAAAGCTGTATTTGGCACAGAAGAACGAGGCATATACATTTTGACAATTTGGTCAAAATCTACAAAAACCAAGCAGCTCGAAATATGCCAGAAGTCACAAAACCTACTAACTCTGTATGTGAATAGTGTCAACATGGAAAACAAACAAGAGTGAATTTTAAGACGAAAGAGCATTCTTCTACAAAACCTTTGGAGCTTGTTCACACTGACCTATGTGGACCAACCAAAATCAAAGGATTGAATGGTGAAAAATAATTCATGCTACTTATTGACGACTATACCAAGATGACATGGGTATGTCTTCTCAACAGGAAATCAGAAGCATTTGGATGTTTCAAAATGTTCAAGGAACTGGTCGAGAATGAAACAGGGTCACGAATCAAGTGTCTTAGATCTGACAATGGCGGAGAATTCACTTCTGATGAATTCAACAAGTACTGTGAAGAGCATGGAATAAAGAGACAATTTTCAGTAGCCAGAAAACCTCAGCAAAATGGAGTTGCTGAAAGAAAGAATAGATCATTAATGGAGATGTCTCAAACCATGTTGAATGAATCCAAGTTAAATGACAAATTTTGGGGACATGCAGTTCATACAACAGTACACATCGTAAACAGAGGATTACTCAGAAACAAAAATGATAAAACTCCCTATGAGCTATGGACCAGAAGAGCAGCAAGTGTACAACACTTCAAAATATTTGGAAGCAAGTGTTAAATCAAAAGAGATGATAAGAAGATTGGAAAATTTGACTCTCGAGTAGATGAGGGCATATTTGTTGGATATTCATCCAAGAGGAAAGCTTACAAATGCTACAATCTGAGATTAGACAAAGTGATTGAAATCATTAATGTGAACATAGTTGAAGGAATACTAACATCATCTAGAGAAGACTCAGAAGAATCAGACAATGAAGAAGAGAAAGGTTCCAAGAAAAGAGGTATGAAGAAAATTAAAATGGAAGAACAACCCAGTGAGGATGAAGAGCAACTCACAGAATATGAAGAACTAAATCAACCAACTGTCGAACAAGAAGAACAAAAAGATCATCCATCACCTAAGAATTGGTACCAGAAGAATCATCCATCAAATCAGATTATTGGTGATAAGGATGCCGGAATAGGAACCAGAAGAAGACAATCAGGAAGAAATGAGCAGGTACACTTCTCTCTTTTGTCTACAACTGAACCTGGAACTTTTGCAGAGGCCAGTAAATATGAACAATGGGTTAAAGCTATGGAAGAAGAACTAGATCAAATCAAGAAGAATGAAACTTGGGAACTTGTTCCGAGACCACATAACAAAAATGTTATTGGCACAAAAAGGGTTTTCAGAAACAAAATGAATGAAGATGGACAGGTAATCAGAAATAAGGCTTGATTGGTGTGTAAGGGTTATGCTCAGATCGAAGGAATAGAATTTGAAGAAACATATGAACCAGTTGCCAGAATGGAAGCTATCAAAATGATATTAGCCTACGCTTGCTCCAAAGACACCAAAGTGTATCAGATGGACGTAAAATCAGCCTTTCTAAATGGGGAATTGGAAGAAGAAGTCTATATCGAACAACCAGAAGGATTTCAACTTTCAGAAAACGAGGACTATGTATGCAGACTAAAAAGGGCCCTATGTAGATGAAAACAATCTCCAAGAGCTTGGTACTCCATATTGGACAGGTACTTACTACAATAAAAATTTAAGAGGGGAAGTGCAGATAGCAATTTGTACATCAAACAAGACAATGACAGCATACTCATCATTGAATTTTATGTTGATGATATCATATTTGGAAGTGATGATGATTCACTGAGTCAACAATTTGCTAAAGACATGCAAAAAGAGTTTGAAATGTCATTACTCGGTGAATTGACCTTGTTCTTGGGACTCCAGATATCTCAAAGAATAGAAGGCATTTTTATTACCCAAACAAACTACATTAAGGAGATGTTGAAGAAATTCCAGATGGAAGACTATAAACCTGTGAGTACCCCTATGATCACCAATTCTAAGCTAAGCAAAGATGATGAATCTAAGGAAGTTGATCAAAGGCTCTATAGGTCAATGATTGGTAGTCTACTATATGTAACTGCCTCTAGACCAGATGTGATGCAATACGTTGGACAAATTGTAAGATTTCAAGCTTCCCCAAAAGAAAATCATATTATAGTAGTTAAAAGGATCTTTAGGTATCTCAAAGGAACTTTGGATTTTGGACTTTGGTATCCAAAAGGGAATGATCTAACATTAATAGCATATTCAGACGCAGATTGGGCAGGATGTGTTGACGATAGAAAAAGCACTAGTGGTATAGCCTTCTTTTTAGGTGGTTGTCTGGTATCTTGGTCAAGCAAGAAGAAGTCTTCAGTGTCCTTATCAACCATAGAAGTAGAATATATAGCAGCAGTAGATTTTTGCACTCAGATTCTTTGGATGAAGCAAACCCTGCAAGACATACATGTGACATGTAATGAACTGATTCCTATTCTAAGTGACAATATGAGTACCATAAGTATCTCAAAAAATCCAGTTATGCATTCCAAAACCAAGAACATTCCAATCAAGTTTCACTTTCTTCAGGAACAGGTCACTGAAAAGAATATCAAGTTGGAATATATTAGGACAAAAGAATAGGTTGCAGATGTTTTCACTAAGCCTCTCCCAAGAGAGACTTTTGAGTACCTCAGAGAAAAATTGGGAGTCATACTATCTCCTAATTGAATTCATATATATATAATAAAATATGATAGGAGGAGTGTGGTGGAAGTACCCTTTTCCATTGATGCTAAAGGGGGAGAAAAAGTTGAACAAGGTTGGTAAAAGAAGCATGATCTAAGGGGGAGTTGTGTGGTCAAAGGAAGCTCATTCGAAGGGGCAGTTTTGGTGTTGTCATCAATGACAAAGGGGGAGATTGTTGACTAACTTGTCATTGATGCCAACGTGGGTGTTTCAGTGTGTCTTCGTGCCCCTTGAGGAGCACCAGAGGGTGAAGTAAGTGTCAATGTCTAAGGAGGCATTTTGACCTTGTCCAAGCCCAAGTCTGAAGCCCTTGGAGCCCTTGGGACATTTCCAAAATCCCTGTAGAGTGTTCAAGTACCTCTAAGTTGTCTTATGATTTCCCAGTACCACAACCATGTCCTTTTACCCTAGGATCCTTTCCTATAACCTTTCAGTGGTCACTTGCATGCTATTAAGGTCTTGGTACCCTAGGAGAAGTTCCTAAACCCACAATACATTAAACCACTACTCTTAAGTTAAAATATTAAAACAATAATAATTAAAACCTATATCACTTAATAATAATAATATCACTTAAAACCTATGACAAAGCAGTAATTAAATAATAAAACACATTTAAAAAAGAAAAAAAACTTATCTTTGAATATTTTAATGATTTAAATATTAAAAAAATTTAATACATAAAACAATAATAATTAAATATTAAAATGGTTTAATAAATAAAACATTTTTTAATTAATTAAATATTGAAATGATTTAATAAAGACATTATTTTTAATTTATTAAGACCTCCAAGCTCGACCCCATTAAAAATCATGCATTAAAACAAGGAAATGTTTAATTTAGAAAATAAAATATGACAAAATAATCATGCTAATGAAGTCGGCCCCTAAGTGATTTCTTCATCAATCTGTATTTATACACCATCATTCAAAAATAACGAAAGTGTGACTTTTGTGAAATGAATAAATTTCGTTGATTACTCTTGGACAGAATAATGAAGATATGGGCTCCCAGTCTGAGGAAATTCGGGTAATTTAAGGATCAGTTGACTATACATTAGCAGCAGTAGAAATCGAGGTGTCGGAGGCACTACCACACCATTCAGTCCAAGGTTTTTGAATTCTTCACACAAGACAGTTTTTTTTTCTACAAATTCATGGTGAACAATCCAAGGAGCCAACCATAGTTATATGAGTTTTTTTTGTGGATTTTCCTGGGGTTAAAACACAGCAGAAAAGTCTCAAGCTTTTCCCTTCTTACTATCTTAATTTATGAGGTTGAATAGACCTAAATTTTGATGACATATTTGGGGTGGAACAATCTTGAATTTACCTCTTCCAGACACATACACAGATGCTATTATGAACAATGTTTGAGCTGTCCACAAGTCATGAAGTGAAGTCTTACTCAACAGTTATGAATTTGATAAAGTTTATACAGTCTGAACTTGATTAAGAAGAATAGTCTGAGCTTTGTTTGAAGATGCACGGGGTCACTCACACTCAGCCTAATTTTTAACAAATACATTGCTGACCCGAGTTTTCCTGAGATGAACAGTATCTTTCTTTTGCAAGCCTGTGTTGGGGTTTCATCAGCATACCCGAGTTTTCTCCAGAAGTGATTTTGTCTTATCTTATTACAGCAAGACAATTCCTAGTTCTTGAAGGATTGCACTAGCATGTGTATTTGGAAACCCTCATACTGAAGGAGCTCGCTGATGCTAGACAAAGGTTTAATTCGTTGGGAGCAAAAAGCATCCGAACTCTTCCATAGAAATTTGAGTTGATACAGCTGCCAAGTTTTTGGAAGTAAAGATCAGAAAGAATAGTCCTTAAACATATGTTTGGTAACATTCAAATATTGGACAAAAATAAGTGTTGGAGATTAGTGCAAGCTCACTAGTGACAAGGTATGTGCAAATAATAGTATTTTTTGAATGTGTAAATGTGAAAAACAATGATATGTGAACAGTAGTATATATATATGTACAAATGTAGAAGTGTGGTATGCATAGTGATATAGTGTCAAGTGATGAACTATGAGCATATGTAAAGGATGTAGTGGTATGTGAGTCTGCAAGAGTGAGTGTATGTACAGAAAGTATACAAGGGAATGCATATTCAGTATTCAGTCAAAGGTGTGAATAGTGTTATGTTTAAATGAGTCTACAATGAAATGTACAAGTGCATTTATACAAGAATGAGTAAACTATGCACGACTAGTGTGTGGGAAGCATGTGCAAAAATAGTGAATATAGTGTGTGAACAGTTTGTATAATGCAAACAATAGTTTAGTTTTTGTGATGATATTCTTCCATGCTATGATGGACAGTCCGCTATTCACAATTTTGATGATACATGCTTTGATAATGATGACATGATGCATGCCATGGTGTGATGCCATACTTATTTGCACTATGATGTGTACTTTCTTGATGATGATAGTACTTACTGATTCATGACGGTTCATACTTGATGACATTGACGCAAACTCTATGATGATGCATGTCTGATGATTGTGTATAGAGCAGTGTGTGTGGCAGTGATAAGGCTAACTTGGAAGTAAACAGAGAACAGAGGTTATCAGCAGTAGGAATTTTAGTACACAGCCTAGGTCTATTGAAGGGACAAGAAAGTAACCAACAGTGTTGATGAGCAGCTTGATCAACAACTTTTATGTTTGATATGACAGTGATGACATGGGCAGAAAGATGATTTGACAGTGACTAGAGTGCATAGATTATCAGCAGCATATTTTGGTATGTGACAATTCCACAAGTTCGACAATCTTCTTCTTATCAGGGTGGCAGGACGGGGCAAGGAAAGGAGGTCGTAGCCTCCTTCCGGTGGAATCCGGAAAACTAGGGAGTGGTAGCTTCCTTCAGGTCACAGCTTGTAAATCAGGGGGTCATAGCCTCCTTCTAGTTGAACCTGGAAAATTGAAGTCTACATAATAAGGGAGTTGTTCCTTTCATCCAGTTATTTCTGGACAACTATTATTAAAAAGGCTTTCGTGGTTTTACCCCCAAAACTTGGGTTTCCATGTTAAAAACTATTGTGTACTATGCATCTTGTTGTCTTTTTACATATTGATGATGTACTGTGATTGGTGATCGAAAACCTACTTTTGATTAAAGTTTTAAATTGCACAAATGTTGATTCACCCCCCTCTCAGTATTTTAACATAAATGTAGCTGGTGCATTTGTGAGACCAAATGGTACCACTACAAACTCATAATGTCCATACCTTGTTCTAAAGGTTGTCTTATGAATTTCTTAATCCTTGATTCTTACCTGATGGTAACCAGACCTCAAGTCAATCTTGGAAAATACCTTCGCTCCTCTCATTTGATCAAAGAGGTCATCAATCCTAGGAAAAGGATATTTGTTCTTCATGGTGACTTTATTCAGCTGTCCGCAATGAATACACAACCTGAGCGTACCATCTTTCTTCTTCACAAATAGAACTGGTCCTCCCCAAGGAGACACACTCGACTTGATATACTTCTTCTCCAACAAATATTTCATTTGCATCTTCAGTTCTAGCATTTCTGGTGTACTCATTATGTAGGGTGTCTTGGACACTGGTGTCACTCTTGGAACAAGTTCAATTGTGAAATCAATGTCCCTCTTTGGAAGAAGCCCCGGAATCTCATCAAGAAACATATCCCTAAAATCTCGCAACACATGAAAGTCCTCCAAACTAGGAGTTTCATTCTTTGTTGCTTCCAAAATATGAGCTACATACAATCAGCAACCTTTCTTACATAACTTCTTCAAATGCATTGCTGAAACTTGCCTCATAGAAATCACCTTTGGAATGCCTTTCACAATCCTTGAGTTGCCTTCTTCATCCAAGCACTCAAAATCCTTATTATATTGAGTCAAGATTTACCCTGTGAGCTTCTAACCAATCCATTCAAATGAGAACATCATAGGAACCAAGTGATAGAACATTCATATCTACACAAGTGACCAATCCATTCATGAACAATGGGCTACCACTTCACTAACCTTTCTCTAATTAGTTCCAGTGGCTAGCTGAACTAACCAATATTTTCTATGCTTTACTTTCTTAAAAGCAAAAATCTCCACTACTCTAGGAGTAATGTAACTATGAGTAAAACCAGGGTCAATCAAAATAGAAATAGATTTCTCAACAATATTACCTTCAACTTCAACCACAATTGACTGGTGATATTCCTGGAGGTCCTCCAGTGCTGCATAAATCCTAGGGATGGCCCTTGCTACTTGACCCACTATTTATGCTTCTTGAATGTTGTAAGCTGGCCTTGCACTCTCATTCTCGAGTGGAAAATTCCTGTGCATGTGGGGTCCTCCACATTTCCAAAATTGGAGAGTTTCTCTGTTCAGCTGTGGATCTCTTGATTTCTCTCCCATCGCTCTGGATGGCTACTTCTCACCTTGTGATGGTTGATTCTGCTAATTCCTGAAGTTAGAAGGTTTGAAAGCTTTCTTCCTTTGGTCATATTTCTCATTCATTTTTTCCTTCCATGTCTTATGGTAATCAAGTTTTCCTTTGCTTTTCTCATAGCAATACTTAGCCTTCCTTATTGCTTCTTCAAGATTTCTAGGTTCATAAAACTCAATTCTATCTTTGTAAGACTGAGGAAATCCACTCAGGAAACGCTGGATTTTCACTTTTTTATCTTTTATGTACCTGGCATACCTAAATAGTTCCAAGAACTTAATGGCATACTCTTCCATGGTATGTTTTCCTAATATTAGCTCATGGAACTCCTTAATATTTTCATCATAGTACCTGTTAGAGAGGTACTTCTTCTTGAAGTATTTCTTGAATTGTTTCCACACAATTCTTCTTTCATTAACCTTCTTTACTTGTCTATGGTGTTCCCACCATATGGATGCTCATCCTGTCAAGTTTAATATAGATACCCTTGCTTTCATGGTTTCGAAGTAGTCTTGAACTTGGAAATACTTCATCATCCCATGGAGCCAAGCCTCAGCTTCTTGACCAGTCTTGACCTCACTTTGTGAATTGTTCTTGTAACGTCTCCTCCTCTTATTCCTGTGAGATGGAGGGCTTGAATCCCCACTGGGTTTTTCAGAATCAGATGACCAAATGGTAATCCCTTCTAGAGTATTCCTTCTATCCCTGGAAGCCCTCCTAGAGACATGGGACCTTTCACAGGAATATCCTCTGGCGATAATCTTGCTTCTTTCTGGATTAGTTGTCTGATGCCCAAAGTTTATCTATCCCTGGATGTCTATCAAACTCTGTAGTATAGCTGCATTTATCTGATTTTGATTTTATTAACCCTTAAGAATCCTTTCATTTTATTCTCTACAACTTTGCAACTCCACCCTTAGGATCCTCATGGTGGCTGCAATATCTGGGGGAGTCTCTTGATTTATCCTCCCATTAGACTCTATCTCGTCATTTCCAACTTTGAAATTTTTTCCCATAACATCTTCCTCGAACTCATATGGGTCCTATGCATCATTCATGTCATCATCGCATCTTGTTCCAACCAAGAAAGAATTTTTGAAACAGCTATATGCGGAATGTTGCCTTTGAAGGTGACTATAATTCTGCAAAATGTGTTAGTAAACACAACTGTTAGCTACATAACAATATCATGAGTTCATAATTACTTACCTACATTTGGAAAATACTATATTGAAAATTTTGTCAAAACACATAATTTTCTTTTCTCCAAGAATGGTGGTCTCAAGGGGATGGTGAGGGTCAAGGGGGCTTTCCCTCCTTGTGGCTTCCGCCACTGCAGCGCAAGTTGAGGGCAGCGCCCTCACGTTTTTTTAGTAAATATTTTATTTTCGCGCAATCTAGTGCATAAGACCGCTTCTATTTTCATATTTTCAGCACCTGTAAATCCCTCTGGAATCCTTCTTTTCCATTGAAAACTACTGAAAATATGCTTTTGGAAACTCAGATTTTCCCATCCGATCGGAAAATTTTCAGGTTTCTCACCCGATGTGTCAATGGATCGATCTTCATTTCCCTTCCAACACCTTATTTGATCAATATTTCTCTGTCTTTCGATGCCTGATCGGATCGATCTTCCTTTGTTTTTTGACGCCTTATCGGATCGATCTTCCTTTGTCTTCCAACGCCTTATCACATTGATCTTCCTTTGTCATCTAACACCTCATCGGATCGATCTTCCTTTGTCATCCAATGCCTCATCGGATCTATCTTCCTTTGTATTACAACGCATCGGCTTCCTTCTAGTGAGCCTTGCCGACACCTCGGCTCCACTTCAACAAACATCTTTCGATGATTTTCACACATAGGAAAAATTCCAAAATTTTTCTCTTCATTTGTCTTGTTGACCGTGTTTTGGGTTATTAGACGATGTATCGGCTCAACCTAGTTGAGACGATCGGTTCCACCCAATAGAAACCTTTGGCTCCACTTAGCCTAGACCTTTGGCTCCTCCTAGTTGATACCTTCAGCTCCACCTAGCTGAGACCTTCGGCTCCTCCTAGTCGAGACCTTCGGCAAAAATTCAAACGTAGGAATTTTTTTCAAAATTTCCTCTCTTCTTTGGTTTCTTTTTCAAATGGACTTGGCTAAGTCATACGACATATCAGATGGACTCAACTTAATTCATCCGATATTTCCCATACTTAGAATTTGTTTTTTGACATTCTCCCTATTAGCCTGTGCTCAATAAAGATGAACCCTGCCTCTGTCACTACTTTTCATGACCCATTAAGGCCCATTGTAACACCCCATTTTTTACCCCTTTTATATTAAATGTTTATGATGTATATATTGTAATTAATCATGGTGTGGAGCTAAAGACTAAATCCCCACCATCAATTTATCATTTTATGTTCTGGCGATTAAAATCATTGTCAATGGTATACCGTGCTATCCGACACATTATGATTGTGGCATCATGTAAATATGCATTTTAATTAAAATACCCACAATCAGCTATGTCAATGCAACCATAATGAAAAGGGCATGTTTTTCCTAAGGATAGATAGGGAAATTATTTAAACCTTTGGGCCAACAGGGAAAATCCAAATGTCAATAGGAGAACCTATCAATCATTCAACTACCCATTTTGTCTTTTTCTCCCAATCATTAAATTCTACCAGAATGTGGTTGAGTTAGTTATTGCATGGGGATGAGATGAGTATGGGTAGCAATTTTGAATTTGGGGAAAGCCCGTTTTTGGGGAAAACCAATTTTGACTTTCAGGGAAAGTAATCACCCAAAAATGCATGCCATTTTCCCATACAACCACGTTCTTCATGGGCTCACACAGGGAAGCTTGGGGAGCTGCTTACTTCCATGATTTTGCTTGTTGTATGTTTCTCATTCATGAATTGGAGCCCCTGGGAGTTTTACCATCACCATTCATCAACGTTGGGTTGTTCTATGTGTGTTTTTACCTCGTGTGGACAGTCATTCTTCACTCTCCCAGCTCAGAATTTCATTTTGGGTGATGATCTGTGGTTGGGTTTCCTCCCCAACGTTTTTGTGACATTCTCCACCATTTTCCAAGATGAGGAATCGTTGTGGGTTAATTTTCAGAATTTGGGGTTGTTGTGGATCCATGTTGAGTCATTTTGGCCATGATAGGGCCAAGAATGACTCAGGAATCCAATTTCCTAGTCATATCTAGGTATTACCCAAATTCTCACCTTGGTTTTGTTCTGTGATGTTTTCTTTTCTTCCCTAGAGCTGTGAATTGCTCAATTTTGTTGTGTGTATTCAATGGTTGGTCTTTGGACTGAATTGGAGTGGGAATGAAGGCTTGGTATGCTTGATAAACCTTGTGTGTTTGGGAGCCTCATAGACAGATCTAGAGGGTTGTCTTTCTTCTCCACAACCCTTGAATAGCCCTGGAAGTCAAGGCCTGAGGGACTGTGTAGCAGAGAAGGGACTGAACCATTGTGTTGGGTGTGTGTGGGTGTCCTAGAAGTTAGGCTAGTTCTGGTGCAGGTGTCCTTAGCTCTCCATTGATCCCACCAGCTTAGTGGTCAAATTTTACCATCTCCCTGATGGCCTGATAAACCCAAGTGTGTTGGCTTGGTTGAGTTGTGTATCTTGGCTATGTGTGAACCTGCTTAGTTCCTTATTCCTTGGGGAATTGTGCCCATCTCAGGGGTGCAATGTTGCTGAGAGATTAAGGAGCACACTAGCCTATGGTTGGGTGGAAAATTGCAACGACATAGCTGGTTGCGGGGAGCTTCATTCAAAGATAAGTATTCTTGTCTATTTCATCTATGCAATTGCATTTACTGTTTAATGAATTACAATGAACATACCGAATGCTTGAATGTATGGTTTTGCTTCCGCTGTATGGTAATAATGTATGTATGTTTAGTTCAAAGCATTTTAGTTTTCATGTGTGTAGGCTCATGGGGCTAGTTTCCCAGATAGATAATGGTATGGTAGCGTCCTCTTCACCAGTCGAAGGGTCAAGGACGTTACACCCATTCTGCAATGAAGCTCTGACACCACACTTTCACATACCCACCCCTCTACCGGAGAGAGGATGTGACTATTGATTCTATCAATCCAGGAACTAGACCCATAAACATAAAATAAAACGCATTGAACTCAAGATACATAGATGCATACATAATTAACATTCAGCGGAAGCAAATTAAATTTAATTTAAGCATTCAACACATTTTAACATGTTGATCATAATTAACATAACCAATACATTTGCATGGGTAATTACACAAGAATACTTATCTTCGAATAAAGCTCCCTACAACCAGCTATGCCGCTACAATGTTCCACCCAACCATAGGCTAGTGTGCTCATCGATCTCTTAGCATCACTTCCACCCCCAAGCTGGGCATGATTCCCCAAGGAAAAGGAAACTAAGCAGGCTCACACATAGCCAAAGATATGTCAAAAATCAGTCAAGCCAAATCTATGTTTGGGTTTATTAGACTACCAAGAGGATGGAAAGGCTTGTTTGCTAGGCTAGTGAGCTCAACCATAGATCTATGGACACCTACACAAGATCTAACTTGGATTTCCCAACACATACACACCCAACACAAGGAATTGTCCCCTTCTATGATGTACAGTCCCTCAGGCTATGCATTTCCTTCAAGTGCTATTCAAGATGTGCAGTAAGGAATAATCAGCCTTCAAGATCCCTCGGTGAGGTTCCTCATGCACTAGGTTTATCAAGAAATTTACCTCTTCCACTCCTAACTGGTTCAAACCCAAAGTACGTTGCATAACAGTTTAGACAAAAAAAAACACCCATAACAGCAAAAATGCATTTGGTAGAAATTTACAACACGTGGGCAACCAAAAATGAATTTCAGATGGGGAAAAAAATATTAGGGTGAGGAAAACAATTTCAGACCCGTTCTATTGCTCCACAAAGGAAAAATCGACCTCTACAAAAAACCAACTCAGAAAATTGATTTTAGAAAACAACTATGGGGATCTCAGGGAAACAACGAACTCTACCAAACCCAAAAACATGAATATTCTTTGCCCATGAATTTTGAGGACGTTTATGGCATTACAAGAGCCAAAATGACTACCATAAACTCCCAAAACGAAAATGCTCCTTGTCCACTTGCTAAACAACACCAAAACAGATTTTTTGGGCATGCAAGATAAGGAAAATGAGTGAAAACGTGAAGGATGAACATACAGGAAGCCTCAGCTGCATGAAGGAAACCAACATGAAGGAGAATGGTAAGATAAAAATGGAAAATGTGGGTGTATGGAAAAATGGCATACATTTTTGTGCATTTTTCTTTCCAAGGAAGTTAGAAGATGTTTTTCCAAAAATTGGTCCTCTTCCCAATTCAAATTTGTTCCCATACTCTTCCCACTCCATGCAATAACTAACTCAACCACATTCTAGCAGAATTTAATGATTGGGGAAAAAGAAAAAATGGGTAGTTGAGGGTTTGATGGGTTCTCCTTTTGACATTTGGATTTTCCCCATTGGCCCAAAGGCTTAAATAATTTCCCTCCCTATTCCTTAGGAAAATCATGCCCCCATCTCTTTTAATGTTGCATAGACATATATGGTTGTGGGTATTTTAATTAAAATGCATATTTACATGATGCCAAAATTATAATGTGTCGGATAGCATGATATATCATCGACAATGATTCTAATCGTCGGAACATAAAAAATTAAATCAATGGTGGGGATTTTTCCTTTAGCTCCACACCACGATTAATTACAATATATACATCATATACATTTTTAATGCAAACGGGGTCAAAACCGAGGTGTTACAAATTTATATTATGTTAAAATCCAATTTGAAATCCCTTGAAATTGCAAGTTAACTTCGACTCCATTTTCCATATTGAATAAACACCCTTGTATTCTTTTAATGAATGGTTTTGGTTCATTTTATCTTCTGGTGATAGGTCATGGATACCTTTTGAACTTGTAACAAGCCACCTTTAAAACCATGTGAAGTTCCTAGTCTTGAAATTTTGATCACATTTGTATGGAAGTCAAAATTGTGGTCAAAATGCATTATTTGAATCTTGAAATTTTGTAATATTATTTGAATTTAAAGAAGTTCCCCCCATTTGTACTGTTCAAAACTTGTACCAGGAACATTTTTCATCCTGGATGCACTATTAATGGTATTTGAGGAGGAAAAGCATCATGTGTTCAAACTTAGGAGTGATTATTGATGGCTCTTAAAATCGACCAAAGAGGGGGTGGTCGTAGAGGAATGTCAGAAACAAGTGTAGGACTAGAACTTAGCAATGAGAAGAATAAAATCTAGTTTGGAAGCATTGAAACTATTAGACAAATAAGTCATGATATTGGAGATGTTATTTAAATTGAAGAATAATCTATGGAAGAAGCGAGGGAAGTTGCAGAGGAAACTATAGAGATAAAGATGTTGAAATGGCAATGCTTGGGGCCAATACAATACCAAACCCAAATATATCTACTTATCATGGTACTCTCAATGTTGAGGAGTTGATTGATTAGATCAATGACATGGACAAATTCTTCGAGTATGAAGAGACTGACAAATGATGAGAAGAAGGTAAATTTTGTTATTACTAGATTGAAGGGGCATACAACTTTATGGTGGGATATTGTGGAGGAAGAAAGGAAAAGGCAAGGAAAGAAGAAAATTAATTGTTGGTACATAATTTTTTCTTATCTTAGAGGTAAATTATACCTAAAGATTATCAAATTTCTTGGTTTTAGACAAATGCAGAACCTTAAGCAGAAATTAATGACTGTTTGAAAATATACAGAGGAATTAATATATATGATCAACGTGAAAGTAAGGTATGTAGAAGATACTACAGAAAGGATATTTAGATACATAAATGGTCTTATAATGGAAATTCATTCTGAAATGAGCATGCTATCTGCTAAGAATGTTGATGAGGCTTATCAATTTGCCTTGAAGGGAAAATAAAAATTGATGAAGAAGTAAGGAGGGAAAGGGAAGAAGTTGCTAGAGGGAGAGGCCAATAGGATGGTATAGGTAAGTTCATAACATATAAGGATGGATCTAGTAGCTCAAGTTAGTAGAGACAATCGTAAGGTGATTCCAAAGGAAGAGATAGTGGAAGAGGTAAGAAGACTCTCTATGGGTGTTACAAATGTAACCAGTATATTGGGTCATAGGTCATTTGAGTGTCTTGAAAATGAAGGTATGGGAAAATAGGTTCCCATATTACTCAAGTAGAGAAATGGGAAGTAAATGAACCAACAACAGAAAATTTTCCAAAAATAAGGGAGTCCTTGCTACTGAAGAGGGTATTACTGAAGCTAATGAAGGATATCAATGAACCTACCCAAAGGAAGGATTTGCTTAGAAATTTCTGCAAAGTAAAAGGTAAGTGTTGTAATGTGGTAATTAATAGTATAAGTACAAAAAAATTGGTGTCTACAAAAGTAGTGGATAAGCTGTCTTTGAAGAAGACTAGACACCTAGTTCCATATAAGGTGTCTTGATTACAAAAAGGTCATCAGTTACTAGTGAATGAACAATGTGAGATAGAGTTGCAAGTGGGTATCTACAAGGGTAAGGTTATATGTGAAGTGATGACTATGGATGTGTGTAACATATTGTTGGGAAGGACATGGAAATTTTATAGAAATGCCATGCATGGTGGGAGAAAAATCTTGTATAAGTTTTAGAAGGATGGTATAAAGCACTCTCTTGTACCATTACAAGATGAATACACGTTAGCAGATAACAATCCAAAGGAATTGTTGATGAGTGGAAAATAATTTTTACAATAGATGGAGGAATATGAGGTAAGTTTTGCTTTAATTTTCAATCCTAAAGTAAGTCTTACAAACACTCTTGTTTCATATTTTCCAATAAAAATTAAGGACATGTTGAATGAGTATAATGATATTATAGTCAATGATTTACCTAATGAATTGACACCTATGAGGAGAATAAGTCATTATATTCAATTTATCCCTATAGAAAATATTCCAAACAAACTTTTCCTACAGAATGACCCCACAAGAGAGTGAGGAGATCAGAAAAAAATTTCAAGGACTATTGGATGAGGGATTTATTAAAGAGAGTTTGAGTCCATGTGTAGTCCATACAATGTTGACCCGAAAGAAGGATGTTGGCTGGGGGATGTGTAAAAAATAAAGAGATATTAATAATATCACATTTAGATATATGTTCCCTTTACCTCGTATAAATGATTTGTTAGATTGTTTAAGTTGTGCTTAATATTTCTCCAAGATAGATTTGAAAAGCGGATAACATCAGATCAAGATTCGATCAAGAGATGAGTGGAATATAACTTTTAAAACTATGAAGGATTGCATGACTGGTTATTTATTCCATTTGGTTTGTCTATTTCACTTAACACTTTTATGAGATTAATGAATGAGGTTTTGAAAGAGTTCATAGGAAAGTTTGTGATTATGTATCCAGATGATATATTGGTATGTAATCATTCTAGAGAGGAGCATTTGAGGCATTTGAGATATGTCTATAAGAAATTGTAGAAAGAAAAGTTGGTTATTTATTTGAAAAAGTGTCCATTCATGAAGGAATACTTAGTGTATTTGGGTTTTGTTATATCTAGAGAGGGTTTGAAGATGGATCCAAAGAAGGTGAAAGAAATCACAGATTGGCCTTCTCCCATAATTTCTTTTGAGGTGAGGAGTTTCCATGGTTTGGTAATATTTAATAAATTAATCAAAAAATTCAAAGGGATAAATGCACCAATTATGGAAATTGTCAAGAAGGACAAGAAACCATTCAGAAAGAATGTGGAAGGTGAAAAAGGATTTCAACTGACAAAATAGAAGATTATAGAGAAGCTTGTGTGATGCTAGTGGTGTAGCCATATTATATGTATTAAGTTAAGAAGAAAATACCATTTTTTATTTTAGTGAAAAATCGAATGAAGTCAAGAAATATTATTCATCGTATGATAAAGAGTTTTATGTTATAGCGCAAACACTCAAGAAGTGGAGGAATTATGTAATGTATAGAGAATTTGTATTATATTCTAATAATCATACTGTTAGGATTATTAATTAATCCTCCCTTGTCCACCATAGTCTAATTGTCATTTCCTAGATTAGGAGTCTATTTCCACCCAACTAGTGCCATGGGGAACTCATTTGTGTCCCACCTAACACTTGATGTGACAATTTGCATGAGTTTAGGAGCTCCAAAGGCCAATCCCTATAATTTAGGACCCCACACTGAGTCATGATATTTTTACCATCAGTTCAGTCTAGTTTGTTTTGAGTTATCCTTAGAAGGGAATCCAGTTAGTTCATCACCACTTATTCTAGCGCCACTTTTCCATGATTGAAGGAGGCTAGGTGCCTTTTCCTACCTAAATTGTTCATTTAACTGATTGTGAATAGATTTTGTTATCCTGAGTTAGGTTACTGAGTTCTCAATGGAAATTTTGTCACATTTAGTGCGCACTGGATTCAATCCAAGTTGGTGAATTCAAATCCTACCTAGTGCATTCAAATTATTCCTATTGTATTATCATTGAATTGCAAAATGGTTATTTATTTTGGTTATTCAATTCTGCCATGAATGGTTGATCAATGTATACTGAAATCTTCTCTTCTCCTTTAACATTTTTTCATAAGTGAATTCATTCAGGCCAAAATATCTGTTGGCAAGCAACACCCTTCAGAGCATTTTGAACACGAATAATTTGAAAATTGGTAATCTTTCAATCAAAGTTGATATTTTCATCTAGATCAACACTCATCATGGATATTCTAGGAGTGCCCTAAGAATATTTGATTCTTAAGGCACTCCCAATAGAAGCTTAATTGACTGATCGATTCAAAAGGATTAACATCAACTTATGTCAAATTCAACTCTCATGATATTAATCCCTCAGTTCTGTTGATCATCTAGAGAACTATAATTACAAAATTTAGTAGCTCCTATTTTCATTACACTCATCACTCATGCATGTTTAAAATCAAATGAATTTATTACTATTAATCTAAACAAGCTACTTCATGGTGTGATAACTGTTTCTGTTTAGTTCATATAGGATACCTAATAAAGCTTCATCACTCCTAAATTATTCATCTCATCATGTTTGTCATAAGGTTTTAAAAGTGTATTTAATATGATTTTCATGAGCCATACATTACTATTTGTTTAACCTTATTTCAAATTTTCATTTCTGAAATGAGTTAGTATTAAATTTTTCCATGAGGGTCTAAGGTAACTTTTAGAGTGTTGATATAGGTTTGGTTACATTATAAATTATTTCCCGATCATTTTTATAATAACCTTGATCCTAAGTTATCAATTATATCCTTATACGGTCACATTATTATGGTTTTATTCGATGAATGAAGGATTGGGATTTTGTAAACCATTCAATCATGATATTGAAATGATGGGTTGTTCTACGTCATCACCACATTATGAAAATATCGATCAACGCTGAAGTCATGATTGAAACTAGGGTTTTGGTATTCATGTCACTTGAAGGTTTCCATCTGTCAATTTTGCGTCATACAAACATCACTCTTAATAACTTGTTCACTTGAATTCCCTGCAGATCATCACAATCTGGTAATTTCTTTTCAAAATATCATTTATCTGTCTACTTGAATTATGATGAACTTGCAGGGAAATTTGCAGTGATCTAATAAAATAGGGCTTCTTGGGGTGTTGATTGAAATGTGTGAACTGTGGATAAATCGATTGTATGTTTCATTCTATTTTTCAAAAAACCTCAAATTTTGTGTAATTGCCGCCCTAGCTCTGGTGTCCAGGTTTGAAATTATAGGTGATAAGTATCTGCATGCTGCTCCTGAGTATTGAGAGGTAATGTTAAGGGTTGGGTTGCTTAGGTTCTTACAAAAATTTTATGGGTTCAATGTAGCAGTATCCAAAGTGTTTGCATAGTAATTTGATGGGGTTAATGCACAGGTTGGGGATATTGAGCTAAGGCTGACTGAGGAATTTATTTCTCAAGCCATTGGGTTACCACAGACTGGTGAGCGTGGTACAAAGGCAAGCATATAAAAAATGACGATTGGAAGGGGTTTCTTACCCCAGCTCATCGGCAAACCAAGTTTAAACCCAACTTCCCCTCTAGACTACTAATGAAGAAATCACATGCGTTGTTGGAGCTGATCATCAGGTATGTTACTTGTGAGGGTAGGCTTTCTCAAATGCAATTTTATCACCTCCAATTATTGATGATATTTAAAGGATACCCTATGAATATGCCCTATTTTTTCTTGAATAGCTTGCACAAAATGGCCTGCACATATCCAACTAATATTGGGGATAAGGACAGGAGTTTATTCCATCACGAGTTAACTAAAATCCTTGTGTCCTATCGACTAAAAGAGCTAGGTAAAAATTGGGATTCCTTCCTTCTGCGTAATGGGTTCAGTGAGAATGAAGAATGGCCTAGAAAAAGGCCTAAGGTTATACGTAGGCATATAAAAAATGAAGAATCTGAGCCTAAACTCGAAGATTTTGGTTCTCGGGATAGTTTCAGTGATGAAATATCTGAAGCTAACCAAACCCTAAGCATCAACGATGTTAAAGTCAAAGTTGAAACAAGTTCTAAAGTTCCTACTAATAATCCTCTAGATTGAATGAGAAAACCGCCAATCCCCATACCTTGTCAAAGAAAGAATCTTCCTCACCCACAGGCTGAAATCGAGCAGCCACAGGCTGAAGACCAAACTAGCCGAGTGATGAGTAATCAAGCTATATGAAGGACAACCCGTAGTATGACAGCCGCTTTGCTTGATAGGAGAAATTTAATAATTGGGGATGTTCCTATAATCGAAATACGTGACTCCTCAGAACCTCGTCCTAGTCCGGTCCCTACTCATCCAACTTTTCTTGATTTGAAGTATGTGTCTCTCTCTGGAGATAATGTTGCTAGCACTCAACAAGTGAACCATGAATGTGGTCAAGAAATTGATCAAAATCCTTACCTAGCTAAGGAAGACAGAAAGGCCTCAAATAGAGAATCAAAAGATAAAATCGATCAAAAACCTCATGTTTGAGTCATTTCGTCTTTACAAATCGACTTAAAGGAAGCTCAAGTTATCCAGACATTCTCCATGGATGAAATCAGAGATTTAAAAACTGAATTAATCTCTTGGATTGAGAAGTGGAATGTGTTGAGGGGAAAGAAGTTGAAATACAAAGAAGAAGTTAAAAGGATTCTATTGAAGAATTGAAAGTTGAAGAAGCAGAATAGGATTGCCAAGATTAGAGCTATCAGGTTCAGAGCCAAGCTGGATGAAGCGAGGAGAAGTGTACCAATTCGACTGTATGTCGAATAGGCTTTAAGAACTTGACATTCTATTTTCTGCAATGATTTCTAAATTTTGTTTTATGTTTTTAATCTTCAATCATGCACACAGATGATTTCGAATTGGCCCACACAGTTTAGTAACATTTTGATTTTGTCAGTTCTCGAATCTTAGCGCATAGTTTGATTATTAAATGGAGACATCTACATAATTAAAGTTTTGCAGACATCTCATTCATTTATATATGAGCGATTAGTTATATGTTGTTAACAGACTGTGTTTGGCATCTCTAGGTGTTAATGAAGCTGTGGAGATGAAGCTATATGCCATCCTACATTTGTGCTTTTTGACTATGCACAGTTACTCGTTGGAGGTTGTTTCAGGATTGCAACTGATTGATGTTCCGCGGTTTCTACACTTCTGTTTCTAAGTATTTACTAGCATAGATTATCCAATATAGTGTTAACATGTTCTGGAGAATATGACGCTGGATTTCTCCAGTAAGTTAATCTTTTTGGCGTGTTATTCTCTCATGATGGTTACATAATAGCATGCCTATGATTCTGGTCATTCTTGGACCATATTTGGATAAAATCCATATATTACCTTAGAAATAGGAGTTTTAGTTAATTAGTTGCAGTTTGTAGTTCTCTTGATAAACAAATTCTAAATAGAAGTAAAGGATTCAATTCCTATGACTTATGGGGAACATATATTTTATAGTGCTATAACATTATTCTGTTGTGATTGTATTTCTTTAGAACTATTTTTGAAGATTACTGGATTCTATAGAATACCGAGGACCATAGCTAAGTCTTTCAGTTATTTTATAATGTTCTGATCATGTTTTTCCTTTGTTGAATTTTGTGTTCATATATATATATATATATATCGTTATAGTATATGTGAATTTTTTTCATGGATTTCGAATGAGCACATGGTATTGAAATATGAATGATTCGTTGTTATATTGAAAATGAATGAGTTTCTTCATGATTTTTCAATTGATTATGAAATTAAGTTACATCAAGTATTAACTGAATGAGCTGACCTTGTTTCATCTTCATATTAGTACCTGATTGTACATGTTATGTTTCAACACTGTGTTAGACCTATTTGATTACAGGTTTTATCTTCTGTTTAAATTATCTTGTAATGAGATATTATCTTATTGTGAGTTGATTGAGATTTATTCTTGTTTATTTTAGGATTTTCTAACAATGCAGGATTATAGATCACTTTATATACTAAAACATGTTATCAAAGTAACTATTCATGCTCTCAGCTGAGATAGATAGATAGATTGCATTTAGGTCATTATAGGATAGAATTAGGAGCTACTATTTTTGTACTTAGCTTAGGATAGTTTTCAGCATTAGTTAATCTTTAGGTTAAATCTTTCTAATTTGTCGAAAGATTTGGTTAAGTAAAACTTACCCTCTACACCTAAAAGAGACTCTCTACTTCGAGAGCACATTTTATGGGAAGCAAGGCCTTGATCCTGTGAGAGATACTCATTCCAAACACACACAAGACTGCAATAAGTCAAGTGAGTGGACTGTCTTTCAGTAAGTTGGTCTAGGTCAGTATATTCGGCCAACAAGATCCTAAGCTTTTATAATTTAAAAATATACCCTACAATATATTATGCAACATCCCAAATTGAACCAAACACATGACAAATGGGTAGAGCACCTATATATTTTTACTTTTGTGTTGAAACATATTAGTGACCACGCAAATATAATTGTTGATGCTTTAAGTAGGAGTCTGATTATACAAGAAGGTCAAATTCAAGTCATGGGATTTGAGTTTTTAAAAGAGATATATGAGCATGATGAATATTTCTAAGAAGCATACAAAGCATGCACAAATACCACAATTAGGGATAGGAGTAAATGGATAGAATTTATGCTACAAGAAGGATTTCTATTTAAAAATACTCTACTGTGCATTTCCAAAAGTTCAGTGAGTGAAATTTTGATAAAGGAAATCATAATGGAGGAATAGCTAGGATTTTTAGGCATGAAACGACCTATGAGGAGCTGAAACATTTTTATTTTAGGCCTAAGATGAGAACAAATGTTCATAAATTTGTAAGAAAGTGTTAGAATTTGTTAATATGCAAAAGGAAAAAGTTAGGACATAGGGTCATATACACCCTTACCAATTCCAAAGAGACCTTGGTGTTCAGTAAGCATGAATTTTGTAATGGGTTTTCTAAAGACACAAAAAGGTAATCAATCTATCTTCATAGTTGTTGATAGGTTCTCAAAGATGGATAATTTTATTCCCTTTCTTACAACTAGTGATGTGACCAATGTCACTAACTTGTTTTTTAAAGAAGTAGTAATACTACATATATTACCAGAGAGAATCATTTCCGACATAGACACCGAATTCTTAGGGAGTTTTTGGAGGACCCTGTTATCTACTCAGGTGGCACTTCTCCATCCGAGTGCCGACATTTCCTATGTTGGCACACAAAAGGACACTTATGGATTGAAGGTTGCCTAAAACACTATAGATGGGCATGTTATGAACTGCATTCATTATCCATCCAACTTGCCATTTTTACCTTTGATTATGCCAAGTGTCGTACGTGCCTTTTCCTATATGAAACCTGCATACATATGCGACTTCTCCTACAGCATGTTGTGTACTGTACATGAGTCCTTGTAATTGCAACCCGCATACAACTCTGTATGCGGGCTTCCCTTAGAGAAACTCGCATGTCATATGCGGGTTGAGAGTATCAAAACCCGTGTACACCTTCCTTTGACATTAAAAATAATAAATCACAATTATTTGAGATTTGTTAAGCCCTTAACTATAACCATGTTAATTTTCTCAACCCCCTTAACCCTCAAAACTGTCTTATTTCACTAAGTATAAATAAAGGCCTTGGGGATGGTATTAATCAATAATACTTGGAGAGCAAAGTTATGTTGGTGTTGTCTATTCAGAAGTCTTTGGAGCAATGGAACTCCGAATCCTTTGGTTGTAGAGGATTCCTTGTCTCAGGCATTGGGTTGTAATCTTAACTCATTCACTATTGTTAATAAAGAGAATCCTTCTTCTAAATGTGTTTTGAATGTCTTTCATGTATAATGGTTTGATGAATATTTATGATTAAGCACTCTTTATATGATTTATCTAACCTTTTCTATATACATGTATAAGCTTGCACTTGGATGAGAATCATCCCTGAAGGATTTAGAGGAGAAGCAGAGCGAAAGAGGACAAATCTAAGATCAACCATCGTGAATTGGGTGAGTCTATTCTATCCTTTTGTTTCCTTTCTGTACTATAAAGTCAATTGCTTGCAAGTTTTATGAGTATGTTGGTAACCCCATACCTTCGGTTATAAGGTGTTTATTCCTATACAACAGAACTGGCGACTCCACTACGGAGCCCAGACTGCTGTAGGTTATTTCTATTACCCTTGACCAGTCTTTGCATTGAGGTTTGTGTGTGGTATTTTATCCTGGTTCATGCTTACCATAATGTTTGAAATCCTTGTGGATTTTCCTTTTTTTGAGAAAAATTTTGTACCTGTATGCGGGTTTCTCTGATACACAGTCGCGTACAAAGGCCTTTATACACGAGTTGCTCTCTTGGATAGTCACGTACAGTACGTGAGTTTCCCTTATACACAGTCGCGTACAAGCCTGGAAATAGGGATTTTTGGGCTAGGTTTTGCTTGTCCCTATCCTTTTGTGATTCCTGTTTGTTAGTTGGATTTCTTTATAAATACTATGAAGTCAGTCTAAAGACCTTGGTGACCACACTTTGTGCTTTCTTGTAAATCCCTTGAGTTTCTTTTGTTTGGATTGCTTTCTATTTGCATTTTGAAGTAGGTTGGCCTGTTTGGGTTATAGGTTGAAGTGTCTCTGTCCGAATCAGTGATCAGGGTTTTGGGCATTGCTTTTCCAGTCTATCTTTTGATGTTGTTTGGTTTGTCACTTACCTTTGTGAGTTTGCAATGATTTCTTGTCATTGTACACACCCAAGCTAGCGTTCCCGGTCTTCCTTTGTTGGTTGATTCTTGGTTTTATAGACCTGTTTACTTCAGTTTGCTTATTTTATATAGTTGATTTGATCCAAGTATACTCAATTTTAGTGCATTTTAGGTGCATAGTAGAGTTTGAGCATTTTAAAAGGTGAAAAGAAAAACATTTTCAAGCTTTTTCATTTGCTTTTGCATAAGTAGTTTTCATTTCAGTTTTAAAATATAATCTCAAAAACTACAAAAACATAGTCTTAGTTTCTCTTTATCGCTTGCATTTATTCATCAATCTATATTTACAAAAAGAAAAAGAAGTTTGCTTTAATAGTGGCAATTTGCTTTAAAAAAAAATACACCTTTACTTGTTTATTTCTTATTGAGTCAAAAATACCGTAGTTCATCACTCCATTTCCTTCTGAGTAAGAAAAATCCCTTTAAAATGAACGCAATAATTAAAATTTACTAGTAATTTTTATTTTTAGGGGCCTTTCACCTAGTAGTTTAGGCTAGACTTGTGGGATATGAAGTGTAAACTTCCCACAAGTTTTAAAATTTAGATGTAGTAGACCATTCTTTAGGTAAATCCTTGTCTTTATCAATTGTATCTGGGAAGCTCCTCTCAAAAAGGAGTCAAGCACGAGGCCGCGTGGAGGCATTGGACTGAGGAGATAACCCTTCGATTCCTTATCAAAACGTAAATCAGGACTTTTATGCATCTGGGGATTTTTTCCTAGACATAGTTTTGGGCTCAACTACCCTGCCCATGTGTACGAGTTAGGCTTGTGACTGCACCCCCAGACTGTTGGTATAGCTAAGGTAGCCTTTAGTCTCTTGACATTTAGGGTTCATACCTAGGTAAACCGAATGGCTATTTCTTGTTCACCTTTGACAGGATTGGAAGGTAACCCTTGTTGTAAGTGTGGGAGGGCGATGGGTTATTCGTCCACTTGTGCCTAAGAACCACTTCAAGGACGCCAAGTAATTGTTCTTCAGATTTATTCAAGAAAGCATATATTTCACCCTTGATTGATTTTTTGAGGCTTTAGGAATTTTTATAGTGTGTGGTCTGTGGTTTTTCCTATGTTTAGTTGGCCTTAGGTTTTGATTTGTTAAATTATCAATCATGGAGGACCAACCTATAACAAGGTCAAGAAGGTTGCAAAACCTTCCTTCTCTCGTCACATTGGAACCTCCACCTCCACCCCATAGGCGGAGATTGGACACGGACAGTTCATTTGAACCAGTAGGAGTAAGTGAATTTCCAGGTGAACCATCACTTATAGCTAACCGTCTTAATCCTGATACAGTTGAGATAGAATACTTGTAGACTGATGAGTTTGCAAGGAATTTTAACACACCCTTGACTGATTTAAAGGATCTTGTGATCGTTTAGGTTAGACCTTTTGATTCACCTGTTTTAGGTGTCCCTGTGGGTAGGATTATGTCTTTTGTAGGAGAAAGTTCTTTTGTGTTCACCTTAGCCCTTCCAGCTAAAGGGGCGCTACCTCCCCCAATAAGTTCCCCTAGATCTAGTATACCTTCTACACCTTTGACTCCAGCAAGCCAGGTGGTCCAACCACCGGTTCACTCAAACTTAGCAGGTACTTTTGGTGATATGGTTACTGGGATTCCTAGTATACCTACTATTCCTTCTTCCTTTCCATACACTACCCAGAGTGGTCTGGTAGGATCCTCGGCTTTCGTCCAAGGATTTCCTTGGAATGGGGGGCACATTCCCCCATCCACTCCATACGTAGGTCCAACACCTTCTTATGTAGGAGTGCAATTTGGAAACAATACCTCTTATGGGAATAGTTTTCAAACTCCGATTTCAGCCCCTTTTACGAGCTCTCCCTTTTGGTTGTTTAGCGAAGGGATACCGGCTCCTATCTTTCAGACCCCAATTTCGATTGGGACGGACCAGACTTCTTATACTGCACCTCCCACTCACAACCCTATGGCTTACATATGGAATCCATTTTAGAGTAATCTACCCACTTTGCAACTCATGGCAGGGGGAAACCCCACCTTTACCTATGGGCATTTGAGGGCAGGTCCCTCTAATCCCCAGGCTGGCACTTTTAGTACCTCCCTTTGACCCAATATTCCATTCCTAGAAACGTTAAACTTGCTAGATTTGTCAAAGTTGATGAATGACCCGGTGAGGCATGACCCCTCGTGGCCACCTGTTCCCACAAATTGCCATGGGACATCCCTAAATTCGAGGGCAAAGTTAGTGAAGATCATGGGGCTCATGCCACCACATTTCATTTATGGTGTTCTTCAAATTCACTTAATGAAGATTCAGTTAGGTTGAGGATGTTCCAGAGAACCTTAACAAATACCATGGAAAAATGGTATGTTGAATTGCCTTCTGCTGCTTTCAGTATTTTCTGGGACTTGGCTAGTGCATTTCTTAGCCACTTTCAGCTTCTGGTCTGATATGATTTCAGAACGGACTTGTTATCTACCTTTAGGCAGAACAAGGCTACCCACATCTCAGATAACATCCAAGAGTGGAGGAGGCAAAAGAGCTTTATAAAAGCCACCATCCCTCCTGAGTTCCTACTGGAGTGGTTCCTTAAATCCCTGTTTCCTTACATATCTAAGGACGTATCCACCTCAGGAGTTATGAATGAAGAATAATCAATTCTTAGGGCCCATCAATTGGATTTGATTTATTCACAATCTGGGATCTTGTATGAGATTATCCCTGAGGCATCGAGGCCTACGCACGATGCGGAGAAGCCTAAGCTTGGACCCCATGCCGATGGTGTGGTTGGGTCCGTCAACTCTCCCACTGTAGATTCTTTGGCTAAGAAACTTCATCAGTCGTCCATCAAGTAGTCTACGGAGGAGGTAGCAAAGGCTTCCCCCTCCCCCCAGAATGCAAATGTTTTTGCACAAACCTCTCAAAAGGGCAATCATCAACCCAGTGGGAAGAAAAAGAGAGGAAAGAAAGGAGAGGCAAACCAAAACAAGTAGAAGCCCATGAATAGTGCTGATGGGGGCAAGAAAGAAAAGAAGAAGGTTAAGTTCCCATGTAAGTTGTGCCATGAGGACCACCTTACTCACCTTTGTCCCCTTATGGAACAAGCCCAGAAGCTGCTTAAAGCTCAACAACCGGCTGTCTTGAAGGATCCTTTTCCCCAAGGACAAAACTCTGCTTCATCTTCTAATGTAGTAGGGGGCACTCAAAATGTCCCTGACCCAAACTATATCAACATGGTTTGATCTTGGACTTTGTTATAGATGAGGAATAAAAATTATGAGAAAGAGACTTATGAGAAGGGTAAAGCTGTAGGTGAAACTTCTAACCCTCTCACAATAGAGAAGCCTATTGAAACTATGCCAAAGATACCAAAAGGTGTCTTCAAGAAGACCTTGCATAACCCTAACGCTAGGGCTGCTTCAAAATACTCCTTGGTTGAAGATCTATCCCAAACCCCGTGTGCAATGTTAGCTTTAGAGGTGTTACAGAGTTGTCCTACCCAACGGGATGCCCTCTTAGCAGCTTTAGGAAGCATGGACTCATCGAGTCTCATGGAAAAATTTCATTTATCTAATGTTAAAATTAACCTACCTTACCATGTAGCCTTATCAATAGATGTCATCCATGGTGGAAAGACCACTGGAAGGGTAGTTGTTGATGAGGGTGCTTCTACATGCATTATGTCCTTGACCTATTAGAAAGCTCTCGGATCCCCAGAGCTTGAACTGTCAAACACTTTACTTACTACTTTCGATGGAAGGTCCTTCCATCTACATGGTATCCTGTCGGATTTTGAAATTAAGCTGGCAGGGAAAGTAGTGTCTCTTGAGGTGGAAGTGATTGTTGCACCCTTAGACTATAATCTGCTTCTAGGAAGAAACTGGACTTATGTGATGTCCGCTATTGCGTCGGTCGTCTTTCGTGTAGTGGTTTTTCCACATGAGGGAAAGTTGGTTACTATTGACCAACTTGATTTTACTTGAAAATGTTGTTTAGAGTCTAATGAGTCCGCTGTGCCATTGGTTGATCAAGTCAAACCTGCTACACAGAGCTTGGGGGATGGAATGTACACATCACTGATGGACACATTTGATCTTCCAACCCCGGTTAACTATATTGGTTCCACTAGTGTGGGGAGGTCCATAGCCATGGTTGTTGATAGGAATGATCCTTGGATTCTCCCTTCCCCCCATGAACCAGAAGTGCCCTTATCGACAGTGGAATTAGCTTATCAAGCTATCACTCAAACCACTGTTGATGCCATTCCAAATCCTCTTACAGTCTCGGAGGATCTGGAAGAATTCTATTTTCCCGCATGGGCGAAAAACTCTTTGCACTCTATACATTGTTTAGACATGGTTTTACCTTCTAATGAAGCCATCTTGGAAGCCATGAGTGGATGTGGTAATATTTGTGAGGATCTTCACCACCGATCCTATTTTCTTCCAGAACTAAACAAAATAGAAAATCAAGAGTTTTGTTTGAGACTGTCAGAAGATGTTGATATACCCATCAATCCATTACCCAGGGAAGGAATGTTTTTCGAGGGAAATATGGCAAATATTTCCGCCACTATACCTATTAACATCTCTGTAAACCCTGATGTCATGGAAAACATATACATAGGTGCAAATTGCTCTCCTGAAGAGATTGCTATCTATACTTCCTTGTTTAAAGAATTCTGCAATATCTTTGTCTGGTCATATGAGGAGATGCCAGGCATAGATCCATTGATTGTTGAACATGAAATCTGAACATATCCTGATGCCAAACTGGTTCAACAAAAGTTAAGACCTGTTAACCTATGCAAAGCAGTGGCTGTGAAGGCTAAAGTTGAAAAGCTATTGAAGACTGGTTTTATCTATCCCATAGCTTTGATGGAATGGGTATCTAACCCTGTTCCTGTTCATAAGAAGCAAGGGACTATCCGCATCTATACTGACTTCAGAGATCTGAATAAATCTTGTCCTAAGGACAACTATCCCATGCCATTTATAGATCAGATTATAGATGCTTGTGCGGGAAGTTAGGTGTTCTTGTTTATGGATGGTTTCTCTGGATACAATCAAATTCAAATAAAACCAAAAGACCAACATAAAAATGCTTTCATTTTTCCTTGGGGTACCTTCACGTACAAGAAAATGCCCTTTGGATTGAAAAATGTTGGGGCAACCTTTCAACGGGCTATGAACTTTGCCTTCCATGATATTAAAGCCATTGTTGAACCATACCTTGATGATCTGCCTGCACATTCTCGTAAGAGGATTCAACATCCAGATCACTTAGGGTTGATATTTGAGAGATGTAGACATTATAAAATCCACTTGAATCCCGACAAGTGTGTATTCTATGTCGAGTCAGGAAGATTGCTTAGGTTCATTGTCTCTAATAGAGGCATCCAGGTGGATCCATTAAAATTTGAGGCCATTGTAAATATGCCTCCCCTTTGTTCTATCAGGCAACTTCAAATCCTGCAAGGGAAGTCTAATTTTATTTGACATTTTATTGTTAACTATGCCAAGATTATTAAGGGTTTCATGCACCTTCTCAAATAGGACACCCCATTTGTATGGGATGAAACCACGCAAATTGATTTCAAGGCCTTGAAAAAACCTTTGTTGTCAACACCTTTACTGCATCCACTAGATTATTCTAGGGATTTTATATTATATCTAGCTGCGTTCGAGTCGACCATTGGGGTAGTACTAGTCAAGGAGGACGATAAGCTTGTAGAGCATGTCATTTATTATCTTAGCCGTGCATTAGCCAGACCTGAACTTAGATACTCCCACGTTGAGAAATTAGCCTTAGTAGTTGTTTATGCTGTTCAAAGGTTACGTCACTACATTTTACTGAGGACCACAACAGTAGTGGTAGATGTGAATATGTTTCGATATGTTTTGTCCCGATGGATTGTTGGGGGGAATTTAACAAATGGATAATCATTCTCCAAGAGTTTGACTTGGATTTTCAATCCACTAAGTCTAAGAAGTCCTAGTTTTTGTTGAGCTTATAGCAGAATTTCCTACTGAAGAAGATGTAGCTGTTGAAGATTACTCATTCCCAGATGAGCACATATTCTTGATATCCACCTCTGATCCTTGGTATGGGGATATTCTTATATATCTCTAGACTTTGAAGTATCATGTAGCTTCCTCATGGGAGGAACAACGCAAATTACGCCTTCATGCTAAGAACTACTGCATCATAGTAGATACATTATATCGAAGAGGGGTATATTCCATTTTGCATCGATGCCTTACCCATGAGGAAGCAGAGATTGTCCTAAATGATTCCCATAGTGGAGTGGATGGGGGTCATTTATCTAGGTTATCAATGGCCCAAAAGATACTACGTGTTGGTTATTTCTATCCCACGATCTTCAAATATTGTGTGGAAGCAGTGAAGCATTGTCATCCTTGTCAGCTTTACACCAAGAAAATGCGGTCACATCCCGCTCCGTTGTTTCCCGTTGTCTCAGTAGGCCCCTTTATGAAATGGGGGATTGATTACGTGACATGCAACCCAGCCTCGGCTAGGGGGAATAAATATATCATTGTCGCTATTGACTATTTTATGAAATTGTGGAAATTGAACCCAGTGATAGATTAATTTTACTCACAACAATTAACAATTGATCATGCAAAATCACTCACAAAAGAGACTGAAAAATGGAGCTGAACACTAAATTATATTAACTGAGTGTACAATAGCCAACCCTGTAATAAAATAGGCTTCTAAATAAATAGAATACATCAAGGATTCGATTGCATGAGGAGCAAATCAAATCTAGCATAAAGCAGGTTTACTAAAAATAAGCAAATCCCCCATAGGTGTAAAAAGTTGATCCCAAATCTGTCATGCAGCTCACGAATTAGAAAAAATGCATAGGCAAGTTAAAGAGTGGTGGAATGGCAGCTCATACATGCTTTTGCATGGAGAAAATAGAGGAGGATGTGTAGGACAAAAAACTAGTCAACCTCACCTAGTCTAGCTTTTCCTTTTTCCTTAAAACACTGAAAAAGCAGGCAATAAAGCAGAAAAATCAAAAGGGCACCTAGGAGGCTAGGAATAAAGCAAAATTGATTCCTTTAGCTCTCCCATGTGCTACATGAGTCAAATAAGGAAATTTTGACCATTATGGATAGGCAAAAGACAACTTGCACAAGGTGGGACACATGAACTAGGCAAATAAGACAAAAATAATTAAATCAATGTCTAAGTGGGTAAACTATGGGTTGATTATTCTAACACCCCCCCTTAAGCCTGAATTATGAGTAATATATCAGAAAAATATAGGGCCTAGCAACAAGGCTTAGTCACCCTTTTACATACTGCTTGTCCATTTAAACAAGGAAAGAGGCAAAACCAACTTGGCAAAATCCTCCCTTAAACATGGACTGTAAAAAAAAAATTGGAAATCTTGTCTTCACTCATGCTTCACAGCATGATCAGAAATCCCTAGCAGTGATTTGATATTGCTGAAGGTCTTCTCACAAAATGCTTTGGTGAAGATATCAGCTACTTGTTCTGAAGATGAACTGAAGAGTAGGTGAATGGTGCCATCATGCACAAGCTCTCTGATGTAGTGCATATGGATCTCAATGTGTCTAGTTCTCTGCTTCTGAACCATCTTTGCAGATTCGAATCGTACTATTTTTATCATAGTATATGTTAGTTGAGTACTCTGGTTCGAAGCCACACTCTCCAAGTAATCCCTGCAACCATAAACATTGAGTTGCTGCATTAACAACTCCTCTGTACTCTGCTTCTGTAGATGAGAGTGCAATGGAACTCTGTTTCTTGTTTGACCAGCTGATTGGCCCTTCTACAAGCATGAACACATATCCTGATGTGGACTTTTTGTCTGTGCTATCACCTGCCCAATCACTGTCAGTAAATCCAATCAAATCAAGATCAGATTTTGCTTTATAGAAGATCCCATGTGTCCTTGTTCCCTGAACAAAGTTAAGGATCCTTTTGGCTACTTTCCAATGGATCTCATGAGGCTGATCCATGTATCTAGAAGCCACACTTACTGCATAACAAATATCAGGTCCAGTATGTGTCAAATACAATAAACATCCAATCAATTGCCTATACAGTGTATTGTTTACCATAGGTGAAGAATCAGCTTCTTCCAGCTTCACTCCTAAAAGGAAAGGAGTTTTTCTTTCTTTGGAATCCTTCATTCTGAATTTGTTCAGCAATTCCAAGGCATATTTCGACTGGTTCACCTTGATTCTAGCTTTGGTTTGAGCAATCTCAAGCCCCAAAAATTGACTTAAGAGCCCCAAATCTGTCATGGAGAAGGCTTGGTTCATAGCACCCTTTAAGGAAGCAATCTCAGCCTTTGAGCTTCCTGTAATGAGGAGGTCATCAACATATAATACAATGATCATTAATGAACCATTAACTAACTTCAAATAGACATTTGGATCTGATTTTCATCGAACAAAATTCAGTGATATCAAGAAGCTATCGATCTTGGCATACCAAGCCCTGGGGGCTTGCTTTAGCCCATACAATGACTTTCTCAACCTGCACACAAGAGAAGGGTTAGTAGCAAAATATTGAGGATGCTATATGTATATCTCTTCAGTGATATCTCCATTTAGGAAGGCACATTTTACATCCATGTGATGTACCTCCCATTGCCTTGAGGCTGCAATGGCTAAGGCTAGCCTGATGGAATCCATCTTTTCCACTGGGGAAAAGGTCTCATTGTAATCTATCTCATGAACCTGTGAGTATCCCTTGGCTACCAATATGTCCTTGTACTTCAGTGGTGAACCATCAGTAGAAAATTTGGTCTTATAGACCCACTTACACTGGACTAACTTTCTTCCTGGAGGAAGATCCACTAGCTCCCATGTGTTGCTCTTCTGGAATGAGCTGAACTCCTCCTTCATGGCTGTTTGCCATCTTGGATCTCCTACTAATTCTTCATATGTTTGAGGATCAGAATCCACCATCAAATATCATTTTTCAGCAAACATAGGATCCTTCATGCACAGATCACTCTCAAATTGAGATCTAGTCCTTCTTGGGTCATTGGGATCCCCAACTAGCTCTCCTGCTACATGTAGTGTCTTGGCTGCCCATTTTGGCCTTGTAGGGCTGTTAGGGTCTACAATAAACTCATCTCCATTAGAAAAATCAGAATCATCATGTTCAACAAAATCTTTACTTACTTCTTGAGGTTTAGGTGGAGAAGAGGCTTCTCCAACTTCCACTGTTGCAAGGGGTTCTTCTTCAAACTAAACACACCTTTCAATGAAGGCTTTGTTTATGCTCAAATTTATCAAATTGTACCCTTTTGAATCTTCAGAGTATCCAACAAAAAATACACTCTTGGCTTTGGGGATGCAAAGCCTTCCTCTTCTCTGTTGGAATCCTAGCCCAAGCCTTTGAGCCAAAAATCCTGAAATGGGTCACATCTGGATTGTGCCCACTCCATGCTTCGAAGGGATTCATACCATCAAGCTATTTATGAGGCACCATATTATGAATATAGGCTGCATAGTTGATAGCTTTGGCCCAGTACTTTGGTGGCAAAGTTTTGGCCTCCATCATGCATGTTGCCATCTCCTTCAATGATATGTTCTTCCTCTCAGCAACACCATTTTACTGTGGTGTGTAGGGGATAGAATGCTGCATCTGAACACCTGCATCTGGAAAATAGTTAATAAACTCAGACTTGACATACTCACCACCATTGTCAGATCTGAGGACCTTGATTTTCCTCCCAGACTAGCCCTTCAACCAAAGCCTTAAAGACTTTGAAGAGGCCAAAAACTTCAGACTTGTGTTTCAGGAAGTAAACCCAGCAATACCTGGAAAAGTCACCAATAAAATTCAATGCATATTTGGCCCGACTCATGGACATATGAGGGAATGGGCCAGAAACATCACTGTGGATCAGCTCGAGGGGTGCAGAGGTTCTCTCATGACTAGCTCTCTCAAATTTGTGCTCTGGGTGTTTTCCTAGGATACAACCTTGGCAGACTCCTTTGGAAAATTTTATCTTGGGAAACCCTATGACCATCTCTTTTTCACTAAGATCAGAAAGATATTTGTAGTTTAGGTGGCCAAATCTTTCATGCCAAAGCTTGCTTGCTTCATTAGCATGAATCAGAAGAGAAAAAGGGTTTGAGTAGGGTAGGAAGTGTGAGAACATGTATACCTTTTGAGCATGATTTGCAACTCCTTTTGCAATGACTCTACCACTTGAGATCTCGATCTCAACTTCATTATGGGAGAATATGAATTTATTAGGAGACCCAGTGTGAGTCATCTGATACACTGATAGAAGGTTGGAGGCAAGACCAGGCACATACAACACATTGCTGAACTGACCATGATCAAGATCAATCCTGCCTTTGCCCAAACTTTCAGTGAGAGAGTCATCTCCCAGTACTATAGATGGTCCTTTCAACTTGTCCAGTGAGGAGAAGGACTCCTTAGTTGAAACCATGTGTCTTGAAGCTCCAGAATCAATGATAAAACTGGGTGAGCTTGATGTTCCAGTAACTAGAGCATGAACTCTCTCTCTGTCATCTGAACTTGATCCTCCTTCTCTCTTCTTTGAGCTTTTTGGAAGGAAGATGCCATCCTTCTCCAGGAGTTGGGTCAGCATGTCTATCTTCTTTTTCATACAAGAGCTTTCAGAGTGATTTCCCTTATTGCAGTATGTGCACTTGTTCATTTCACCTTTGTTTCTCTTCTTCTGGTAGTTCTTATTGGAACTTTGTGGCTCCTCCGGAGACTGTTTCTTGTCTCTCTTTTGCTCAGGTGAATTTTTAGCTATATTTTTTCTTTTTGAATCCACCTTCGAATCTCCAGCAATCAAAGCTTGATCTTTGGATGGTTTTATGGTTCCCATCATCACCAGCTTGTCCTGTTCTTGTGTGAGAGATTCCATGAAATCTACAAGGCTAGGAATCTTCCAAGTTCGAGCTGTCAGTTTTGTGGCATAGAAGATCAAAACAAACACTGAATAGTCAGGGCCTAGCTTCGAGAGGATGGCTAGGATGAGCTGATCATCTTTCTTTTCGATCCCACACTGTTTCAGCTGCAAAACTAGTGCTTTGAACTTGGATAAATATAGCTGCAGGGATTCAAAGCTATTTGGACTCAGAGAAATCAGCTCATTTTCAATTTGATGTGCCCTCATCTCATCTTTCTTTCCAAAAAGATCAGCAAGCTTCTCCCATACTTCATTCGGTGATGTCAATCCATCAAGATGGAAAAGGAGGTCTCTGGAAATATTCAGACACAGGAGACCATAGGCCTCATCCCTCCTGTTGTGCCATTTTATATTCTCTGCAGCTGCATTGGGCTCTGCTTCTGTTGCCATAGTCACCCTGTAGAGGCCTTTCTCCCTCAACAGTATCTCCATCTCTGCTTTCCATTCAAAGAAATTGAAGGGAGTCAAGATAGTTTTCTGTGATTGATCCATAGCTAGAAATCTTGTCCCGGCTATCAGTAGAAGGCTCCCAGTCACTGATGTCAAACTTGCAAAACAATTTTGGAGGAGAGAAAAAAATCTACAATGGCTCTGATACCATGTGGAAATTGAACCCAGTGATAGATTAATTTTACTCACAACAATTAACAATTGATCATGCAAAATCACTCACAAAAGAGACTGAAAAATGGAGCTGACCACTAAATTGTATTAACTGAGTGTACAATAGCCAAACCTGTAATAACATAGGCTACTGAATAAATAGAATACATCAAGGATTCGATTGCATGAGGAGCAAATCAAATCTAGCATAAAGCAGGCTTACTAAAAATAAACAAATCCCCCATAGGTGTAAAAAGCTGATCCCAAATCTGTCATGGAGCTCACGAATTAGAAAAAAGGCATAGGAAAGCTAAATAGTGGTGGAATGGTAGCTCATACATGATTTTGCATGGAGAAAAGAGAGGAGGATGTGTAGGACAAAAAACTAGTCAACCTCACCTAGTCTAGCTTTTCCTTTTGCCTTAAAACACTGAAAAAGCAGGCAATAAAGCAGAAAAAGTAGAAGGGTGCCTAGGAGGCAAGGAATAAAGCAGAATTGATTCCTTTAGCTCTCCCATGTGCTACATGAGTCAAATAAAGTAAGTTTTACCATTATGGATAGGAAAAAGACAACTTGCACAAGGTGGGACACATGAACTAGGCAAATAAGACAAAAATAATTAAATTAATGTCTAAGTGGGTAAACTATGGGTTGAATATTCTAACAAAAATGGGCAGAGGCAATGCCTACTTTTAAAGCCGACGGGGAAACAACGGCTTTCTTTGTATTCAATCAAATTATAGCACGGTTTGGTATACCCAAAGTGATTGTCACTGACCATGGAAGTCATTTTCAAAATATCATGATGACAGAACTGACCACTATGCTCAGATTCAGACAAGAACATTCATCTTCGTACTATCCAAAAGCAAATGGCCAGGTTGAGGCTGTAAACAAGACTTTAAAAACTATCCTTAAACGTACAATTGATGCATCCCATTCTAACGGGCACATCATGCTATATCCTGCTATTTGGGCCTACCGAACTAACGTAAAAAATGCTACGGGTTTCTCCCTCGTCCAAGTCATTCATGGAGTGGAAGAAATTACCCCGATTGAGTGTGAAATCCCATCTTTAAAAATAGCTATTCATGTGTTACCTGATACGACAAAGCTTGAGGAACGTCTGGTACATTTAGAACACCTTGATGAATAGTGTTAAGATGCGCTGACTACTAATCAAGCTCATAAAAATAGGGTCAAAACTCAATATGATAAATTGGTCAAACCTCAGGTTTTCTCTCAGGGGGAACTTGTCTTTCTTTGGGACCAAGACAAAGAACCCTTGGGGGCAGGAAAATTCAAGGCCATGTGGTTAGGACCTTATGTTGTGTCAAACGTATTGAAGAGGGGCACATATGAGTTAATTGATTTTGATGGGAACAAGCTGCCTGAGCCTAGAAATGGGCTCTACCTGAAGAAGTACTATGCTTAGGCTTAGCACTTTTTCTTGTATTTTTATTCTATGTACTTTATGTACATTAAGTTGTCAATTTTGTTTTTTATACCATCTGTTGGTTGTTCCAGATGTCTTCTGAGAGGTATATAGGGTTCGTCGATGGCACTATCCGCCACACTTGTAATCTAGGCTCAGCAGCATGGGTTATTTACTCTCCCTCAGGACAACTAGTTGCCGCAGGAGGTGCTTTTTTAGGTCCTGCTTCTAATAATGTTGTTGAGTATAAGGCTGTAATTGAGCTTCTATGGGATGCTTTGTCACATGGTATCACCCAGCTCGAGGTCCATCTGGACTCTCAACTGGTGGTCTCCCAGCTCAATCGAGCTTATCAGGTGTGAAATCCTATCCTATTACGTCAGCTCATGCAAATTCGGTTATTGGAAAGAAATTTGGAAGTTATTATATTCAATCACATTCCACAAAATTAGAATTCATTGATTGATGCATATGCTAATTACATTTTAGATTGGCATCTAACACATATTTCATAAAAATATACAGCATGCACATAAAAAAGACTTGTAAATAAACTGACAACAACAATATATATATATATGTAAGTATCGGTCCATAGATAGGTCGAGCCTGATCCTCAAATCCAGTCATAACTGTATAATATACAAAAATATACAAAAATGTGGATCGTAGTCCATCAAAATGTCCTAGATCTAAGCAGGACTACCCTGGTCACTTGGACCACCTTGGTCCCTCTAGTCTCTCTGTACTTTGGCTTCCTCATCCTCTTCAGCTTCAGCAGCCTCCACAGCATCTATGTATACAAGAACCGCTCTGGCCAGTCACGTCAAAAGGTGTAACCAGACTGGTGGAACTCCAACCACAAACTCCTGCATGACGGTCGGGATATTCTCTATCCGCAAGGTGGGAACTCTTTGGGTTAGGCTAGCCATCTTTCCCTCTAGAACCCTAATAATCCCCGAGTCTTCGCCTATGACATTACAAACAAACATGCGTGGATGCCCCTCAGGGCGGACTGGTCCAATATTTGCATTTTGGCATGTTTATAGGATTAAGACTTGTACATATATGTATATATCTATTATTTTAAAATTCATAAAAATTTTAAAAATGTTTAAAAATTAATTTTTTTTTACCTAGCTCTCCCCATGCTCCTCTTAGAGGGAAGACAAGGTTTGGATCACCTCAGAAAAACATGCCAGCATATGGAAACTGTTCTAGTGCTGGTAGCTGTCGCTCCCACCAGATGTAGAAGTCATCATTGTATACACTCTGCACTGTGTCTCCTCCTCCTTGATGGAGGAAGATGTCTCCCCATCTACTCAGCCTTGGCTGACATGGAGATTGGACTGGTAGAGGTATGGTGGGGCTCAATCCTAGTACTCTTTCAAAGAAGAAGGCAACCAATATGGTAGAACACCCAAAGTTCTTTCGTCTTCCTCTCTTGCAATCAGAGAGTTGTCTTTTCATAATGGGGACAACTCCTGAACACCAATCATAGAGGGCACCATGCAAACAATCCATCGCCAAACTCATTTGGTTCCATGTAGATAAATGTAATGAAGAGGATCCTACAATCCTCACGATGGTGCTCGTCAATACCTGTAGTGTGAAATCACGGATATGTGCAATAGGGACACGACTCCCACTCTTCTGGGTACCTAGTGTGCAAAACGCATCTATGTAGTTCTGGACACTTAAAAGATCACCGCCTCTGCCGGTGCCCTCTAAGTTAACCGATGCTCCACGTCATGACAGACCAGTAATGAAATATATATCCTTGGAAGTAATTTCCAAAGTCTGACCCTGTAGATCAAACATCCCCAAATCATGATCCCAATAGTTTATCATGAACTCCAATAGGCGGCCATTGGCCTGCATAGGTGATGTGCAAAAGAACTTTAATAACCCACTCATTCGTAAAGCATGTACAGTGGGCACACTTTGGAGCGCTTCTTGGTCCATAATTTCATGTTCCCGTCCCCTCTACAACACCATCTTCACACCTAGAAAAACAAAATTATATGATTCATCAATTTCATATAAAATTTCAAATTTTTTTGACTATAATTAGCTTTTTATCCTTCATGCAGTACATGCGACTGTCTATTTAGAAATGTCATGTACTGTACGCGATTGTCTCTAAAGGAAACCCACGTACAGAATGCATGTAAGTGATTCTTTACACTATGAACCCACGTACACACCGTGACATGCTTTAGGATGCTTTTAATAATGAAATTGGGACTCAAAATTAATAATTTATAGGATCAAATTGAAGAGCACAAGGTGTAGGCTTACCTGCAACTTGCGGAATTTGATTTTGTCCACTAGATTGTCCACAACGATCGAATGAAGGTAGAGGTAAGAAATTGCTTCTTATGGCTAAAAATTCAAAATGGTGAGTTTTGTTTTGATTTTGAACTATTTATAGAAATTTATTTCTCAAAGATGGTATTTTCCTATAGTTTGAAATCTATTCAACTAATACCATATATCTTTTTGCTTTGAAATAGGTTTTTCATCATTATAAAGTGTTTTTTGCTCCCATAGGGTGGTTTTGTCATTTCCAATGCATTTTTTGCATCTGTACTCAACTCACATTAACCTTAGCAATCAACATTTTTCCACGGACTATGGTATTATAAACCATTAGTTCCATCTTTTTACCATTGTTCTTCCATGGATAGGACTCTTTTTTTTCATGAGTATCCTCCTTTAAAACCTATGGTGTCTTATGATACTCATGCTGCAGCTGTTTCAGGTACAAGGGTGTCCTTTTAGCTATTTTTCACGCGAAATAGAGCTTCTTTTTTAACCTCTTTTTACAAGCTATCCCCTTTATAGGAATCCCCGCCCTTATGGAGTTTCTTTAGGCCCATGTCTGACTCCTTCAAAATAGACTTGACTACCAAGTTAACTTATCCGTTCAAGCTCGTTAAGAATATGTGAATGGGCATCCGCATCGGTGGTAGGTTCTCTTTCTCGGACCATGCGGAATAATACGAGAAAGGATCCCTCTCTTTTCTATTTCAATTGAGAAGAGTATTCTCAGGCATAGGTTTATCACTTTTCTAGACCTGAGGGACTAAATTTATAGAAAAGGAACGCCCAGTATGAGCTTAGCTTTCTCTTTTTTTTGCTCTGGACCTAAACATGAGAAATATTCCGAGTGTACTTTGTGTCTTTGTCATGCTCGTTAAACACTTAAGAACAAAGCAATGCTTTTATTGTTGTAAGCCCTATTTCTTGTAATCAAATGGATCTTTCTGAGTGATTTTGCTTCCCTTCACACTCATAAAACTCAAGCTATTTCATGCTATTTTGGAAGGAGCGTTGGGTAGGTGGTAATTTAACCTTTTTCGGACCTCCCTGACTAAGTATGAAAAATCTTCACCTTTTCTTCTATGGAAGTTAAGAGAGTTCTTCTATGGTATGTTTTATACTTTTCCAGCCTCAGGAGACTAAATTGGATGAAAAAGGACCCCCCTAGAGTCTTCTTTGTAGTTTTCAGACTCTCTAAATGTGAAAACAATAACTGAGCATGTACTAGTTTGAGATCATTAAATCCATGAATTAGTGACACTATCAAGCATTATTTTCCCATCTCTTCAAGCTTGTTAAAAAATGAAGAGGGATCTGAGTTGAATTTCCTGGACTCGTTAAAATTTAATAGCGAAGGTAAGGAATAAGTTTTCTCTTGTTTTCAGTAGTGGTAGTATGTCCTCCTTGAACTTAGCACTCTCTATTTTTTTCAATACCCATGTTTCAGTGTTCACTTCCGTTTAGCTATTACTTTGAGTTTCTTACTCCTCCTCTTGTCAGTTATACCTGGGGTATCTAATCATGTCTCCTACATGATAGATAAGTCTAGTTGTTCTATCTATGAGTTAAATGTTGCTTTGGGTCATCTCTGTGGCGTGCTCACTATTCAAGGACTCAACCCAATGTTTGATCTTTATCCTGATCCCATCATTGTTAGATATGCTATCTATTGTGTCTCCCTTCTGTTGCCCAGTTCCTAGTCACTCTTGTGATCCGTTGGAGGATCTATTGCCTTCCTTATCACAGCATGGTTCCATTTCAGTACTTCCTGATGATGAACACCTAGATTTTTGACGATCATACCTCAGGATTCACTTTCATCATTGGTGAATTCCTTTGGTTCAATTGTCGATTATCACATATTGATTGACAAACTGTTGAATCCTTTCCATGTTTGACTTCAAACTACATTTATTCACATGGATTGGATTGTACTAGTTCTTTGGGGATTGTTTATGAAGACCTTAGTTCCTCACATATGAACTATGTTGCGCAAGATTATGTTCCATTTATGTACACAGCCTCTATATCTTTGAAGACTCATCATTATTGTATATTGTGGCTTCGATCCACCTTTGTAATATACATGGTATAGTACCCATATCATATGATGTACTCAAATATTGTAAAGGAGCTAGTGTTCCAGTATATTGAACATAGCATCCTCAGATATGACTTTGTATATGACATGATTATGTATTTGTTTCAGGTACTACCTCTGCTCCATTGGATTTCTAAGTTCTCCAAGATAAATATTATAATGTATTTCAGCCATTGCTTCTCTCTAACCTCACACATTAGGGGGCATCTATTATCTACCCAAATGGCACTTCTCCGTCCGAGTGCCAACATTTCCTATGTTGGCACACAAAAGGACACTTATGGATTTAAGGTTTCCTAAAACACTATAGATGGGCATGTTATGAACTACATTCATTATCCATCTAGCTTTCCAATTTTACCTTAGATTATGTCAAGTGCCATATGCGCCTTTTCCTATATGCAACCTATGTACATACGCGACTTCTCCTACAGCATGTTGTGTACTGTACACGAGTCTTGGTAATTGCAACCCATGTACAGATCTGTACGTGGGATTCCCTTAGAGAAACTCTCGTGTCATACATGGGTTTCTAGTATCAAAACCCGCGTACACCTCCCTTTGAAATTAAAAATAATAAATCGTTGAGATTCGTTAAGCCCTTAACTATAACCATCTTAATTGTCTCAACCTCCTCAACCCTCGAAACTGTCTTATTTCACTAAGTATAAATAAAGGCCTTGGGGAGGGTATTAATCAATAATACATGGAGAGAAAAGTTATGTTGGTGGTGTCTATTCAGAAGTCTTTGGAGCAGTGGAACTCTGAATCCTTTGGTTGCAGAGGAGTCCTTGTATCAGGCATTGGGTTGTAATCTTAACTCATTCACTATTGTTAATAAAGAGAATCCTTCCTCCAAATGTGTTTTGAATTTCTTTCGTGTATCATGGTTTAATGAATATTTATGATTAAGCACTCTTTATATGATTTATCTAACCTATTCTATATACATGTATAACATTGCACTTGGAGGATTTGCTCTTTACAGATGAAGGAGAAGCATACCTGAAGGATTTGGAGGAGAAGCAGAGCGAAAGAGGACAAAGCTATGATCAATCATTGTGAATCAGGTGAGTCTATTCTATCCTTTTGTTTCCTTTCTGTACTCTAAATTTGATTGCCTGCAAGTTTTATGATTATGTTGGTAACCCCAGACCTTCGATTATAAGGTGTTAATTCCTGTACAACAGACCCAATGGAAGAAGTTGAATACAAAACTGAGTTATAGTTCAACTTACCACCCATAAACCAATGGGAAGACTAAGGTATTCAATAGAATCTTGGGGAATATTTTTAGGAGCTTGGTTGGAGAACATCCCAAATAGTGGGACCATGTACTTGCTTAAGCATAATTTTCCTTCAATGATTCTCCAAATACAAGTACATGTTTGAATCATTTTCAAATTCTATATGGTATGCATCCCAGAGGGATTCATGATCTAAGAGATTTGGGGAAAGATGAAGAGAAGTGAAAATGGTGAGTATTTTTCTACTGCTATACATGAGTTGCATGAGCAAGTAAAGTAGAAATTACAAGACAATAGTCTCGAGTATAAAGCCATAACTAATTTAAAGAGAAGAGAGGTAAAAATTGAAGTGGGAGATTTGGTGTTAGCAATTATAAGGAAGGAAAAGCTTCCAAAAAGAGAATACAATAAGCTGAAGTTGAAGAAAATTGGACCTTGTAGGATCTTGAGAAAGTTTTTAGCTAATGCATATGAGATATAATTACAAGCACATGTAGGAATATCTCCTATTTTTAATGTTGCATACTTGTATCATTATCATGTAGGTGCAGCAAGTCAAACAACATACCATTGAAGAAGAGCAACATATTTAGTGGATGAAACAATTTATAGCAGCAATGTATTTAGTACTTGAGAAGATTTTGGATAAAAAGTTGAGAAAAAGACAAAGGGAAAATAGTACTTTAAGTACCTAGTCAAATGGAGAGACCAACTAGTTGAAGATGCAACTTCGATGACCACCACAATCTTACAGAAAAGTGGCGGTATAGTTGAAGACGTCATGGACATGAATCCATGTATATTTTGTTCCTTAGGAGTCATTGAATTCTTCAAAGTGGCTAGAAGGTCAATTTTAGTTACAAATGGGAGTTGGGTCTCTTCATTTAAAATTTTTGTTAACTTTAATTTAACTATTAGTATGCTATCAAGTAGGTGGTTATGATACTTGAATAAAAGGGAGTTAGTCTCTCTTCGATTGTAAGAGTCGGTTAGAGGAGGTAGTTAGTTTTTTGCTATTTTTAGGTAATCAATCCTATTTTTCTGGATCTAGTTAGGTTTAGGGGTTTGACAAGTTTGCAAGTGTTTTGATTGTAAAAAGGGGAAATAAAAATAAATACCTTTTGTGCATATTGAATATATGGATTCTTGTTGAAAAAACAAGTCTATGATATTGGTATAAGTCTAACTATGTGCATATCTCTTTGTTTGTAAGTGGATTTGAATATAGTCAATTCTCCGGGTACATGATTTAAATGCATTTTGAGAAATGGAAACGTTGTATAAATGGTGAGTCATGTTTAAATGCAAATTTATTGTTGGTTAAACACCTTATTCTCATGAATGAACATGCCTTGATAACGTTTCATCTCAAGACTCGATTTCTTACAAATAGAGAAACTAGGGAGGAAACCAGCAGAGCGCAAAGGCTTGCTGAAACACACAGAAGGAGAAACACTCAACTCATTGAATTAATGAAATAAGGTTACATATAAAAAAAATTGATAACCTAATCTAGATCCAATAAATGTGGATCAGATCCACCAGCATAGGAGTAGTTTGAACAAGGATAAACAAATATAGAAAACACATGAAGATATTTCTGCATTAAATCTAATAGCCTCCCTTAATACAGAAAGGGATTTATAAAAACACCTAATTTTTTTCCTAAGATCCTCAAAATGAATCCTTACAAAAGGCTTAGTAAATACATCAGAAACATTTTAACTTGTGTTACAATAAATGAGTTGTATTTCTTAAGACTCAATTTTCTCTCCGACAAAATGATGATGCAGCTCAATATGTTTGGATCTAGAATGATAGAATGGATCGCGTGCCAGCTTAATTGAACTTTGATTGTCACATTGGATTCTGGTAGCTTTTTTTTTTCAAATTCCAACTTTTTCAAGAATGCGCCTCAACCAAATGGCTTCACAATCAATAATCAATAGTTCCTTTTAAATATCTTAGGACTTTCTTTGCATCTTTCCAATGTGTTTCACATGGCTTAGCCAAGAACTGACTAAGGATGCTAACAAAATATGATAGGTCTGGCCTTGTAGTAGTGAGGTAGTTTATACTACCCACTAGTTGATGATACAGAGTACCATCAGCTTCTTTAGATCCATCACTATTGTATAATTTGGCATTTTGATCCAAAGGAGGGGATACATATTTGCATTCACTCATTTGAAACCTGTCAAGTATCTCCCTTGCATATTTGCTTTGAGTGATGAATGTTTTACCAGATTCTCTCCTAAAAGCAATGCCAAAAAAATAGTGTAAGTCACCTAGGTATTTCATTTCAAATTCATGTGACAAATTACTTTTAATATCTGCAACTAATTGATATGCTCCACCTGTAATGATAAGATCATCCACATATAGGGATATCAAGCAAAAATTTCCCTGTTTATCTGATTTTATATATAAACTCGAATGATTTTTACTTTTGAGAAATCCTTGTTGTTTGAATAAGGTGTCAATCTTGATATACCATGACCTAGGAGCCTTTTTTAGTCCATAGATCAATTTATTTAACCTACACACAAGCTTCTCCTATCCTTTCTAAACAAAACCTCCAGGCTGCACTAAGTATACTTCCTCTTTTAAATCACCATTTAGAAATGCATATTTGACATCTAACTGGTGTATTCTCTAGTTATGTTTAGTAGCTAATGCAACTAACAATCTGATTGTGTTTAAATTAGCTACTGGTGCATATGTCTCTTCAATGTCAATCCCCTCTTGCTAAGAATAACCCTTTGCGACTAATCTTACCTTTAACTTGTCAATACTACCATCTGCTTTAAGTTAATATTTGAATAGCCATTTTGATCCTATGGGTACTTTAACTTTGGGTAATTCTACTAAATCCCAAGTTTTGTTTCTCATAATAGAATTATATTCTTCATTCATTGCAGTTACCCATTCTTCCTTCTCTTTGGCTTGTTCATAATTTAATGGCTCTATGACATTCATTATACTAGTCATCAAGGCATAACCTCTAAACTTTACTGGAGGATGATTTTGACGAGATGACCTTCTAGGTACTACAGTACCTATTGGGGTTCCATCCATAATTCTTCTGTCTTTTGTTGTTTCATCATATGAGGTAGTATCACTCATGCTTGATTCATGTTCTTGAACATGCTGTTGTTCTTGCACCTGCTGTTGATCCTGCACTTTTTGAAGAATTTTATCTATTTTGACATGATCATCTAGGATCAATTCATCATTAGCATTATTCATCCTATTACACATATCTGTATTTTCATGAAATACAACATCTCTACTAGCAATCATTTTGTGCGAACTAGGATGAAAGAGTTTATATGTTTTTTGATGATCATAGTAACCAAGAAAGATACATTCTATGGATTGTGCATCCAATTTACTTCTGTCATATTTAGGTATGTGTGCAAAATCCCTAGAACCAAAGATCCTTAAATGACTAATTATAGGTTTATAGCCATAAAAGACTTCAAATGGGGTTTGAAGCTTTAGTTTCTTTGTTGGACTCCTATTCTTTAAGTACACCACAGTGTTTATTGCCTCAGCCCAAAATCCATTTGAAATGTTCTTACCTTGGAGCATGTTGTGAGAACATTCCACCAATGTTTTGTTTTTCCTTTCAGCAACTCCATTTTGCTGAGGTGTATCAGTGACTGTGAATTGTTGTTGGAGTCCATTTTCTCTATAGTACCTTCTGAAAGCTCCAGAAGTGTACTCACCGCCTTGGTTTGATCTGAGGATTTTCTATAAATTATGATTGAGGTTTCCATACCTTTGATGCCACAATCCGAAATAGTTGAAGCAAACAAAGACTTCTAAACCCACATGATTCGCCTTTTAACCCACAATGATTACTCAATTGAATAATCAACCAATGGAAAATAATTCCATATTGGAAATATTAAATAGATCTTAAATATGAATGATGATAAAATATTACAAGGTGGGTGCCATATATATATTAATTGTAAAGGCACTTTGGATACCATCCATGAAAGGATGCGTCATTTTGGAATAGTTTACTAATAACCATTTATTAATTATTAATTATTAATATCAATATATATTAACATTAATAATATATATTGTTTCTTGTTATTATTTAATTTTGTTACATTGCCTCCCGGTTCATGATGCGTTGTCCTCAAAGCATATTTTATAAAACTAGTTTATAATTTAAATATTGTAAGTGAAAAGATGGGTTATTTTGTAAAACCATGGGCTATTTCACTTTGTTTTTTGACTTTTCCCCTTTTATTTCTTTGTTGGTAATTTTTTTATTTTTTTTATTTTTTATTCTTCACTTTTCCCTCTCATTTTTGCTTCATATTTCAAGTGGAATTAATACTTCTTCAATGAAATTCAAAGGCCAAAGGCCAATTTTTGGTCAAATACCATTTTTTACCAGAGAAACTCTGAATATGGATGGCTAAAATCCATTGTGAGGTCAAATACCTAAATTCAAGGAAACCTTGTACATGTTTTTGAAGTTTTCTTTTTAACTTATGTTTTTTTTACATTTCCCCTTTTATTTCTTTTGTTGATAATTTTTTAAATTTTTATTCTTCATAATTTTTTTCTTCATTTTTCCCCCTCATTCTTGCTTCATATTTGGAGTCGAATTAATACTTCTTCAATGAAATTCAAATGGCCAAAGGCCATTTTTGGGTCAAAAACCATTTTTTACTAGAGAAACTCTTAATATGGATGGGTAAAAGCCACTCTGAGGTCAAAGACCTAAATTCAAGGAAACCTTGAACATTTTTTTTAACTTTTCTTTTTAACTTTTTTTTTTCTTTATTTTTCCCTCCCGTTCGTGCTCTGATATTACTTGAAGCAGACAAAGACTTCTAAACCCACATGATTCACATTTTAACCCACAATGATTACTCAGTTGAATAATCAACCAATGGAAAATAATTCCATATTGGAAATATTAAATAGATATCAAAGATGAATGATGATAAACGATTACAAGGTGAGTTCTATATATATATATTAATTGTAAAGGCACTTTGGATACCATCCATGAGAGGATGCATCATTTTAGAATAGTTTACTAGTAACCGTTTATTAATTATTAATTATTAATATCAATATTTAATAACATTATTAATTAATATTTATATTTAATATATATATATATATATATAGTTTCCTGTTATTATTTAAGTTTATTACAGTAAGCCCATGTGAACCTGGATCTGTCATCAACAAATATCAGCAAGTACCATGCACCACCAAGTGATCTGGTTTGCATAGGTCCACATACATCAATGTGTATTAGTTCAAGGAGTTCAGTTTGTCTCTTCTCTTCATGGTTAGGAAATTCATTTCGGTGCTGTTTCCCAAGTGCACAAGCAGTACATTCAATATGATCTTTTTTTATAACAAGAAGACCCTTATCCATTGACTTTTTCTATAAATTCTGATTGAGGTTTCCATACCTTTGATGCCACAATTCAACATCTGAAATAGTTGATGCTGCTAGTCCCTCATGATTGCCCTTGATTGCATCCAACTTGTACAATCCACCAAGTCTGGATCTTGTCGCTATTACCCTATAATGATCTTGGACATCTTTCACATGGGACTTGTATTTATCAAATTCAAGTTTCATATCATTATTAGTGATAGCATAAACAAATATTAAGTTCTTTTTGATGCCAGGAACATACATCACATTATGTATCTATTTAAACTACCCACCAGATAGGTTAAGACTTATCACTCCATAACTTAGGACTTTGTGAGACCTATTATCACCTAGATATATGTGTGTGCCATCATACTTTTCATAAAACTCATTATACCAATCTTTATTACAGGACATGTGGGCAGATGCACCCGAATATATGAACCATGCATTTTCATCATCTATCACAGTAGACAAAGCATGTTTAGATATGAACAGTCTTAGGTTTTTAAATCCATTGACATCTGGAGTGTCTTTTCTAACATAATTTCCATTATGTTTTTGTATCTGTTATTGGAATCATTGTTTGTCTTCTTAAAACAATCTCTATCTATGTGACCTGATTTGCCACAATAATGGCATACAACATCTTTATTAGCACTAGAGTCATTGCGTGGCATACCTTTGTTTATTCAACCAAAACTTGCCTCTGTGTGGGTTTAATGATTGCCTATGTGTGAGAATTTGCCTCTTGCCATCAACGCCTAATCTGAAGACTGAGATTCAGGCTCGTACATATTCATCCTTTCTTCTTCTTCTATTAGGATTCTTCCAAGCTCTGTAAATGTAGGAGGGGTCTGTCTTGCTGCAAGTGATGAGATGAATATTTTGTAATATGGCAACATACCCTTTAATGTGATAGATACCAGATCAGGATTAGATACTTCTTCACCTATCTCACCCAAATTATCTTGAAGGTATTTGATGCGGGTGAGATATTTATTCATCATTTCATTCACATACATCTTGATAGACAATAATTTGGTCTTTAAAAACAAAATTCTATTAGCATCAGACATTTCATACAAACCTTTCAGTTTGTCCCATGTGTCTTTGGACATCTTAGAATTTATGATGTAAGGTATGATGTTGTCTTTTATAGGCATACGAATCAACACCATTGCTTGAGATTCCCTAGAGTTCCAATCTGCAAGAGACAATGGATCTTCAGGCTTCTATTCATCCCCTTTCACAATTGGCCACAAACTAAGTGCTTCAAGCACAGTAATCAGTTTGAATATCCAATTTACATAATTTTCCCCATTTAGTTTTGATGCTTCAGTAATGTATGTATCGGCAAGAGACATGTCGGCCATTTTCACAAAACTGTAGGGTAAAAAAAAATTCAACAAAAGAGGAGAAAAAAAATGTCAAATTCTCACCTCTTTAATTGTGAGGAAACTCTCAGCAAATATACAGGCGCTCCTGCCTAGGTTTCCTTTTACGCCAGTCCAAAATTGTGGTAAGGAAGGTCTCTACAACGCTCCTTCTCTTCGGATGATAAGTGTCGAACTGCTCTAAGTTAGTTGCTAGAGGCACTGCCGGCACTTAAGATGATGTTGGAGAAGCACCGGGCGCTCTCACTTCTCGCTAAAATAACACCAACATGTATAACCCAGTGCACACAAATAAAAAAACATTATTGCATAGTGGAGGAAAATAATTCTTTCTTTTCACGTGCCAAGAAATTATTTGTAGACTGATTTGTCCTTAGTGATGTCTTCAAGCTGATTTTTCCTTAGCAATAAAAAAAAATTATTTATTTATCTCTTACGGCCTGCAATTTCAACAATCTCCCACGTAGGTATTTCTCCATGACGACAAGAATAGTGACTGTTTAAACATATAACAACGATCTTCACAAAATGAAGCTGCAATTTCTCCATGTGACGGAAAAAAATTACCAGCAATTACACTCTCAGTCACTCTTACGTCCAACACTCTAGCTCGCTCTCCCTTCAAGAGTTCAACCAAGGTTCAGCAATTTTCTTCTTCAACACAAACAGGAAAATAGCCAAGGGGAACCTCCACGGAGGCACACGTAGCAATTTCTTGGATTCCTCACAGCAACCCACACCTTGGCTCTGATACCAAAATAGAGAAACTAGGGAGGAAACCAACAGAGCACAAAGGCTCGCTCAAACACACAGGAGGAGAAACACTCAACTCATTTAATTAATGAAATAAGGTTACATATATAGAAAATTGATAACCTAATCTAGATCCAATAAATGTGGATCAGATCCACCAGCACAGGAGCAGTTTGAACAAGAACAAACGAATATAGAAAACACATGAAGATATTTATGCATTAAATGTAACACTTGCTAGATCAAGAAGGGGATTTTGATGTTTACTAAGCATTGGTTGTTGTAGAGACTACTATTAATCTGTCACAGTAATATAGGGACTAAAACATAGTCTCATAAGATATTTCAGACAATAAGGCATGAAAATGGTGTAATAGTGCTACAAAATGAGTAGTCGCTCTGTATAATCAATAAATAATGAGTAATACAATACAATGATCATGCTGCAAGCATGAATGACAAAGTAATTTGAATTCCCAAGGAGGTCATTTGAATTGAATGAGTGAGTCTACCTTAACTGAATGTAAGCCATAGTCAACACTCAAGTTAACCATTGATCAAAACCCTAATTGACTTAACTGATCCCTCACTCAAATCAGAGTGCAATAAATGACTGATTCTAACTAAAAGTAGCTCAGACACATGTCACTGCAATCCAACCAACAAGTGCTAGCACATCAATGACTCCAAAGAACCTCAATGAGGTTAACTTAAGTGTAACTTACCATCAGAAGTGGTTGGAGGCACCCCTGTTGACTCCAGTTCATTAAATCATCAATAAATAATCAATTTAATGAAGGAAGGCACCTTCACTACTCTGCTTAATTGATTTTAACCATTAGTTATCAATATGGGGCATTAATGACACTCATATCACCCCCGGAGTGCTCTAGTTAGCCTCCCCGAATGTAGGAGAAGGATAAGTTAGCCTCCTTGAATGATGGTAGGTGTGGGTGTGCTCATGCTGATGTCATCTAGTGCTCCTTTGATGTCAATTAAGTCAATAAAACTTAGGATAGTGGTTTAACTAGGCCAAATTGA
>LPNX011170105.1:171331-225542 GCA_001517045.1 Pseudotsuga menziesii
TTCCTAGTAATTGTATCCGTGGATATATTAATAGCACTTTGATTGTCACAAAAGAGGATAGTGGACAAAGTACTACCAAGATCAAACTCTGAAAGAATGCCTTGCAACCAAATTACTTGGATGCAAGCATTCACCGCTCCTCGATACTCGGCCTCTGCTGAAGATAATGCTATGGAGGCCTGCTTTTTGCTAGACCAGAAAATGGGGCCACCACCAAACATGAAGACATATCCAGAAATAGACTTCCAATCAATAGAATCACCCGTCCAATCAAAATCTGTGTATCTAACCAGCTCTAGCTCAGGTTCTACAGCATAGTGAATGTCGTAGGACCTGGTTCCCTAAATGTACTAGAAGATCCTCTTGGCTGACTTCTAATGAAGATCATGGGGCTGTTGCATGTATCTTGATACAACATTCATGGCATAACCGATATCAGGCTCAGAATGTGTCAAGTACAACAAGCTACCAATCAGCTGTCGATAAATAGTGCAGTCATGTTGTCCTGATTTTCTGACTTCGCCAAATTAAGGAGATTAAGCCCACAAAAGTCGCTTAGAACAGCTCCCGGTGTGTTTGAAATAGAAAAATCTAGCAAGTTATGGTCCTGCTACCAACTCAATTTTTTCTCTTAAGGAGAATCTAAAAATTCAGTAAAAATTTATCCTAGTTTTATTACTACCTAAATAAACCCTAGAATTAGTTTTCTAAAACTTAAGTTATCCTAAAATGCTTTCTTAAGGAAAGTCTTCAGTTTTTAGGGTTTTGCTTCAAATATTTTAATTTAAATACTATTTTAAATTTTACTAAGTTAATCTAATTCTATCTAACAATTGTTAAAAATAAACTAAAACTTAAAAAAAAATAAACTACACTAAGACTAAATTAACTAGCTATCCTATCTCAGCTGAGAGCAACTTGAAAACTAAATTAATTATCGATTAATGATTCAAATAAATAAAGATATAGACAATAACGATTTAAATGAAAATATTTAAATCATTATCATAAAATCACTTCATTGAATATACACAACAATAGAAAATTTAAAATAGGTAACTATTTTTTAAATTGTCCTGTGATGTTCTATTAACTAATAACTAATATTCAATACTAAATATTTGAATAATAAGATGATATTTATTCATGAAAACATTACAGAGAATACAAATGAAATCAAAAATAAATATGGAATGTTTATATTATCAAATTCCAATTATCAATACAAATATCGATTAATCAAACTTAATAATATTCTAAATCAAACATTTATATTGTGTAAACAGAGTACAATTTTGGATAATAAATGCAATCATAACACAGTATAATTGCATAAAAGCATAATGAGAAAACAATATATATATATATATATATTAAGTTTTCAAAATAGTAACAGACAGTGATACGAGTTTGAGAACTCGAGTCACAATCCTTCCCCGAAGGTAAAACTCCAACAAAGAAATTAAAACAAGAACTGTAATTATATTTCAGATAAGTCTATTTCTTCCATACTCCATTGACTCCTTCTATAATCAGTATTTCATAGTTTTATAAGAAGGACAATAACCGCCTCTCCTATTTCTATGTAATTAGAATCAAAAACAAACTATTGAGTCTACATCATCGAACATCTAGAAACTGGGACATTAACTATCATCTTCCTCATTAGTGCACCTGGCATTTGAATTGCAAAATTGATAACTGCTTTCTTATCTATGAATGTCGACTTATCCATGTAGCAACTGTTGTTTGACATCTGGAATCTAGATCATTCCAGCTTGAAAACAAATTCATCATTTGTTGGAAAAATAAAAGAAAATAACACCACCAAAATCGAAGATCCATATGACACATGCAAAATTAATTAACCATGCATGAGTATTATCATAAATATTAAAACTTAAATAACAATTTAAATTAAATGATATGCAATGCCTACAAAATCTATGATTATGTGGGCATGCCAATTACCTGTTCATCAATAATAACAATTTTAAGGTGCACTTTTGAGTTTAACAACTCGACGAGCCTCAGACAATTTAGCCCTTAATTTTATACTTTCCATTTTATGTTGTTCTTCTTGTTTCAAAAGATTCCTGTTAGAAGAAATCCAGGATTTTTTCAAATTTTTCAACCTGTCCTTTTTCTCCTTTAAATCCTGCCATCGTTTTATCCAAGTTAATAATTCATTCCTTAAGTTCTGCACTTCATCCTTCAACACAATGGAATTCTATTCAGCTTTTTCTAGTTTTCCTTTTAGTTTTCTAATTTGTTGTTTTAATTTTATAGATTTCACAGTATTCCCCAGTGTATGCTATGATGGAGAATCATTATTCAAGGCAGAACCTAACTTGATTTATTTACCATTTGGCAGGATTGATTATCATTATAATCATTATTCAAAGATACAACAGGATTATCCATTTTTTCTTCACACTCCTGTGAAGATACTTCTACTGAACCATAATCCTCTTCCTCAATTAAAATTTCGATAAAAGGAAAATTCTTGGCATGAACCGATACTTTTGAAGTGGAAGATTTCATGCTTCTAGTAATTCTTCATAAACCCATCCCTGTAATGGGGAATTCTGATAAACTCGATTAACCATCGAATTTTACCTTTCCTTTGTTTAACAATTTTGACTTTTCCCTTACATTTGAAGATACGGTATGAAGAACTTTGTACACATCTAAGACCATCGGGATTTCAAACTTTAAAGGAAGGGTTTCTATTTTAGCTGTATGCTCTGGATTATTCTCTGTCGGCATTCTTAATTTAGATGTTTCAACATCTTTTGACTTAGAATTGGTTTTAGTCTAAGGAAAACGTTTACATTTCCTACGGATTTTTGGACACATAGTAGGCCAATACTGGGTTAATCCAAAACTATTTGCACTCAAAAATTCATCCCAATATCTACCAATGCGATTTAACTGGTACTGAAATAAGATCTTAAGGAGACCATGATGAAATAGACTTTGTTCTATATCTCCAACAATATTTTGTACAGTATGAGCCATTTTCCTAAGACTCTAAAGAAGAAAGAAAGGAAAATTGATTTTGCTACCTTTTAAGGCCATCAACAACCGTAAATGATAGTAATGCATATGATAGTAGCGGCCATCGCAGGTAACATACCTAATTAAAATCTCAAAACAAGAGTTCCATTGCGGTTTCAAAAATTTAACATAAACGCCTCTTCCAAGATACGAACCCTCTGGTAATAGTAAGAGAAAAATTTCACACTTCTTCTTATTGACCTTCTGATCTTTGAACCAACGCTCACCAACTTGATGAAGCTTAGTAGCTTTAGCAATCATATCCTCATTCAAAACCAGCTGAAAATCCCTAATTTGAGCTACATCATCTTTCAATGACAAACTGAATTGTCTGGTTATTCCTACATGATGACCACTAAAACCTTTAAAAAATGAACCCCAGCCTATCTAATCAAACAATGCGGCTGCTTCTGGGTTTGATTAAACCAACTCAAGGCCTGAAATCTCAAAGCAATTCAAAGGTTCCATTTCCACTCTGCAAATGTTTCGATTAGGGTTCGGGATGAAGGCATGTGTGAACACAGATTGTATTGGAATCCATGTGAATTGCATAGTGTAAAATATCACATCATAACCCAGTTCACCTGAGATGAGAACTAAAACCATAAATCTAATTTTAGTAACCATAGTTTCAACGTAATGGAAACTAGTTCTAAAATTCTAATTCTTCGAAAAACGAGACAACCAATCTAACCAAATCATTATGCAATGCTTCTCGGAAACCATCATCTGATTTCAGGATTTGTTTTCCAAACGAAGTGAATTCGAGGTTAAAATCATAAAAAATAAGATTTGAAAATGATAACCCTGTACGTAAATATTTATGAGAATCATTCCAAAATGACAAATTTACCACACTACATTACATGTGTCTGATTATGAGATTTCGTATTTAATCCCAATGTTTTAGAATGATGACCCAAAAATCGACAGAAATTACCATTTAATAAATAATGATTTTGCATTGAAATTCTTGTCAATTCGTGATGTAAAAATAACAGGTGTAAGTATGTATAGGTTCGGGTCATAGTCCTTCCCTTCCAACACTTAACCTTTGCTTTGATAAGTCTAATACGTGGAGGTTAGATGTAACATCAATCTAAAAAATAGGAAACCATATGTTTACAAATGACTATGGTGTATAAATGATATCATCAATAATAATTGACAAGTAAATCTTTCCAATATAAGTTCATCAAAAATGTTAATTTGGAATATCAACTTGTTAATTATTAGAATTAACATTCATAAGCCATATAAATGTTAATTAGAAAACATCATACCAAGCCAACCTTTTAGATCAGAATCAATTTCGATTTATCATTAGAAGCATAGATAAAGGATTCTAATTAAAATTTGAAAAATAAAAATAAAGGCAATCTCTTTCTATTATAAGTATATATAAGGCAAATTTTATTTATTTACACATTATATGAGACATAAGTTATAGAAGTTTGTAATGATAAAAATGTTCAACAAACATATAAAGGTTTTAATATAATAAAAATTATCCAACCTTACATATATGTTTGAACATTTTTGTTTGATAAATAACACTATGTCAAATATTTGATGTCAAATATTTAAAAAGAAACTTTAATAAATACAAGGGTTATGTATCACTTAAGCTAATTCTTTCTTACCAAATAATGTAAAGCAACAATTCATTTATATTAATAATATACGATCATGGAATAATGTGAATGAATATAATAGCTGCAAAAAATGAAAGACTTAGCTTGACCCAAAGTGTTTCCTAAACTACCATCTTGACCTCTAACTCTTTCATTATTGAGAGTACCTTCAGAATCGAAGATTATGAAGGCACTCTTATATAATATAAAAGAGAACTAATCAATTTTGTTCAGTTAAGCAGAAAAATTGAGAGGTTTGTTTCCTGCCAACAAATGGCGACGACCTGGGCAAACCAGTTATCTCTACTCATACAATTTTCAGATGATGATATAAACAAAATCTTAAAATCTATTCAAAACAATAAAAAAGTCTCAGTCTAAGTAAAAACCATTATCTGATTTATATTTGCAAATATAATTCAGAAATATCCCATCTCTATAAATAAAAGTTTTGTTAAAGATAAACTTAAAAATATCCTAATCAAAACAAAGTACTTATAGTAAAGATAATCTGTACCATGAGTATAAAATATAGAAATTTACTTCACTGATAAATTTCTAGGATCTGTTCCGTGAATAACCTGATGTGATAGTATCAGGTTATTGATATTGATATTGAAATAATTACTTAGACTGAAGACTACTATCTAGGCATGATAACCTGATGTGATAGTATCATTCATGAGAACTGCCTAGAATAAGCAAGCCTGCTTGTGATGAGACCTCTTGCCTCTTGATATTTTAACCAAGAGCCATCACCCTGATGATCAGAAATGAAGTTATACTAAACAGCATTGATGATCATGATTAGGTCAGCTCATGATGAGACCTCCTATTCTTCAATCAAAGTTATGTTTCACTTTATTGACTTTGAAATTTTATATTTTATAAAATAAGAGATCATTACCTAGCATGGTAACCAAATGGTAATGTTAGTCACTAATATCATCAAAAAATGAATGAGCTGGCTCATGATGAGAACCTCTATCTCTTGACTTACCACCAAGATCCATTATCAGTTTCTTAATAATGTCGTTCCTATTAACACTCAAAATGTACCCAGGTTGCAAAGGTAAATTCCAAAGGTAACAACAAAAACCACTTCAGAAAGAAACTAGCTTTCCTTTCCAGAGAGGGATCTCTCAAAATATAAATTTAACAAGGCCAGATATGAAATCAATACTCAAAATTTTTATAGACGGTTGAAAAAATACACATAATCATTGGGCAATGGAGTCACATATACAGGTATCACAAAATCGCATGCATGATATTTTATCAAAGGCGAGATAACTACTTAATCATAGTCATTCATTTAGTTCAGGTGGAAAAGAAGAAATAATGAACAATCCATCAATACAGAGCATTAGCAAATGAATTGCATATTAACTTTAGCAAAAACATTTATAAAATATCTGAAACAATAATCAGAGCATAACAAGTATGAATTCCAACCATTCAATACTACATTTTAGATATGAGGAAAACAAAATGGAGTGTAACACTACAAAAACGATCACAAAGGAGAGTAAATACAAACTGTAATGTAAATAGCAAAAGAATCTCTGATAACCCCACATGCATTCAACTTTGTTATTTCAAAAATTATATGTCTTCAAAAACATTCATCAACAAATGGGTTCCAACCCCCATTACATAAAGTAAATGCAAATATATACATAAATGATTTTTCTTCCAAGAAGATTTAATAACTGAATAACCTGCTTAATCAAAGTCTTTGTAACTATATTCCTAACAACTAGGAATAAACTACTTGCTTTGATCCTGAAAAATCATTTAATTAAAATCAACTCGGTAACAAGGCCTGAACAAGCAGCTCCATAGTGCGCAACACCTGTTTTCACAGATGAAGAATATACTTTGTTTTTCCAAATCTTTCCACGGCTCTCCATTGTTCGGAGCTTGGGATATCGCACTCAATTGTTTCCTGAAAAGACACTTCTAGATCGATATAGGATTCATAAGACATAGTAGGAAACCCTCCTCTAACGATCAGAAATTTATGCAATATCTCAAAGTCTTCAGTTAGCTTATCTACGATGACTTTTCCCGTCCGCCCCTTTACCAAATCATCAAATTTAGAGTGATCCATACGGCTTTGCACTAACAGGGTGTGATAATGTTCTTGAGAAAAAAGTCGTCCTTCCTCGTCCCAAAAAAAAGGCAGGCAATCTTCAAACAATTCTTTAAAAGCATGCCTGAAATCATTAATTCGTGAGGTCATCTCATCGGCCTTATCTTGTACTGTCTTCATAAGATGATGTTTATGAATAAACCTTTTTTACCACAGTACCATTGCCACTCTATATTTGATTCCTATATCTTGTAATTTTTGATAGGTTAATGAATTTAAGAAATTCAATGCATTATGAGCTGTGCCAAGGGGATTCCTCTCCATGGTCTCATTTACTAGTTTCAGTCTTTGATTGGATAAATTAACCAATGTACTTTGATCATCAATGAAGTTCAATTAATGTCTGAACTTAGTAATTTCCATAGACAACATATCCCAAATTATGTGTTTAGCTCCCTGGAGAGGACCCTTTCCTGTGTTCCTTTATTTTAATTCATTAAGATTCTTTTGTAATTGACCTTTATCCGTTAATATCTTATTCTTGCTTTCAGTTATTTTGGTTAGCTCATATTTTCTCATTTTCTTGTTTTAATTCTCTTATCTCTACATCCTTCAAGCTGACTTGGGACATGGGCACTAGTAAGTCATTAGCAGAAAAATCATTTAAAGGTTTTTCAATATTTACAATAGTCAAATATTCATCAGTGGGAGTCTGGCTCATTAGTTCCTCCATAATTTCTTTTTCCTCATTTTGGTCTTTTTTCAGCCGTGAAATTTGTGATATTAACTCATTTTGTTCTATTTCCCATTTGTTCTTTTCTTCTTGCAATTTCACAGTCTCACCTTTGTACTCCATCATATCCTGATGAATCTTATCCTTCTCCTCCTCCAATGCGTGACAGCTCTGATGATTGAACATTGTCTGAACTCAGGATTTTCAGCCTCTTCTTTAGTACCTGGAGGGCATTATCTTTTTCTTCTAAAAGTCTTCTGATGGCCTGGGTGTTCCCTATTTCATCCCCTGAGCTTACGATATCTTCTTGTAATTTTTTTATTTGAATAGAATTAGCATTGTTCTCAACCTTCTCATGTTTTAATTAGACCTCTAATTTGTCAACCAAAACATGCAACTTGTTAATTTTTACCATAGCATGCAATAAATATGAATAAATAATATCTCCCATTTGTTTATGCAACTATATTTCATCTAGTACACTGATTTTGTCTAATCTTACTTCCATTTCGGACACTTTCTTATCACTTACCATAGCCATTTTTAAAGTATTTCTTTCTACGTCCCAAGTAGAAATCAGGGAAGTCTTTGGATTATTCAGACTTCTCACCTGTGGGAGTAGATTCCTTGTTTCTTCTAGGGATTGTCTTTGCTTTTCCACATAGCTAGTCTTGAATTCTTCTTTAGATTTAAAAACTAGACCTAATTTTGCATTATCTATACTTTCAAAAGAAAATTGATTCACCTATACAGATTTCTTAGGAATCAATGCAACTCTTTTAAATTCATCCGAAATTACTTCGCTTGAAATTTTATCATCTTGAAACATTTTGGTCTTCTTATGTGAACTGTCTTTATCTATTTCCATACTTTCAATCTCATAAAAACTTCTTTTAATCAAAATATTATAACTATCTAGTATTTGAGACACTGCAACTGATCCACTGCTTGTATTCTCATCAGATCCTGGAATTTCCACAAAGTAAAACAAATTGGCTACTTCCTTCAAACCCTCAATAACTTGATGGTGAAATGGATTATTTTTATTGGCTTGTTTTCTTAGAGAAATTATATGGTAAGGATCATAATTGACCCTTTGTTCCCTTTGAAAATCCATGCTTTCCAAGAATTTCTCTACAAACACCAGGGCACCCTTGTTTTTAAAAATAAAGGAACCAACTTTAAGAGGGAACTTGATATTGGAAGATTTCTTGAAAGCCTCGAAATGTTCCTCTTCTGCATGTAATCTATGTCTCATGTATTCCAATACAAAAATCCTAGGGTTAAGCAAAGCGGGCGGCCTGTGAGGCTCTCCAGTGAAACCGTATACTCTCAAAACTGTAAAGTCTTTATACAAGAACCAATCTCCAATCCTATGCATCATACTCTTCATTTCTTTCAATGCTCTGGGTAATACTTCATCAAACAGTAGCCTATATATTTCTGACATAATGGAGTTTACAAATTCGAACATATTGATTTGCTTAGGAAAATATGAAGAGAATATAGTACTCAAGAATTTCAATTCAGTTACATTAGAACATAATAACATGTTCAGCAAATAGGATTGATACTTGAAAAACCTGACTTTTAAAAACTCGACCAATTGGATATGGATAGCTTCTACTAGATATTCGTCCAAATTGAAGACATGGACCGGATGAGACTCATACTCAAGACTAATTGAACTCATTTTTAATAAGAAACCCAAGATAACTTCACTAACATGACAGTCATCATCTAGACCTAAAACCTGACAGGACAAAGACACAACTAATTGAACCCCCTCCTTGAAGATGTGAACACGATATGGTAAAAAGAGACCTTCCAGTGACTGACCTTCATTAAGAATGCTAGAAAAGAATTTACATCAAACTTTAGTTTTACAATTTCTGTACACTTCAGCCAAAACAGACTCATTTACAGACTCATGACTATCAGGGTAATTATCGGGCAAATTCAGGATTTCACGGATAGCTTTTGCATCAATTCTACACAATATCCTGGACGTAGAATGACTTACAATAACTCTCTCAGAAGACGAATAATTAACTCCACACCATTCGATGAATTCAGGAAAGTGTAGGGTCTTCTCAATGGAAAAATAATACAGAAACGACTTACAGGCATTTAAAATGTCATTTCCTTACGAATTATATCGCCATAATCTTTCTTTAATAATAGGTACATTTCCCACAGACAGGAATGGGTCATATACGCCTCTACCTCTATCAACGAGGAATTCTCCTCTTTCATCCAGAATTCAGTTAAACCCTTCTAACCCTCTCTCTTTATCCATAATATAAAAATGACGGCAATTCTATGAATAAAGCTCGAGTATTTGAAACTTACCTACGACTGTAACTGCATATACCCAAAGTTGACTGTGAAAGGGTGGTGGGTGGTCCTTTTCATTCATCTCAGCATAATAAAAATTGATTCCTCAAACAAGTCAACTCTACTTTATATAGAATTCCATTCCGAAGACTCCCTTTAGTGGTTTCCCTCAAACCATTTTTCTCCGCGGAATGTACCACAAGTTTCCACATGTACCACGGTTTCAATTCCGTTACCGCTTTGTTACTCCAACTGTCATGCAACTCTATCCTCCAGATCCGATGATGACCATCGATGAATTTTCACTTTATTTTCCAGCCATTGGATAAGCTTACACTTACACATTTCGCTGATCCCTTTTGTTTTAATTAACGCACAACTTTACGGAGCGGATTTCTTATCGATCGTAGATTTCATCGACCTAACTTCATGACCATCGATCTCCACATCCAGTTAACTATCTCCATATGCCCTTATCTTAGGCGCATCTTCACAGAGCAGATCTATTATAAGCCATCGATCTTCACCTCCTCGTTCTATACCATTGGATCATGTGATGATTTCATTGTTTATGTGCCCTTTTATCATACATTCACACTATTATATTTAACAAAAGTTTCAAGAAACCATAATTTCTTTCTACCATGCTCCCTTCGACACTCTGCTAGTTAGAAGTTGTTAACAACTAGCTCCATCTGGGGACGATATCCTCCCTGCAAGGTATCAAAGAACCCGTAGACTAGGTGCCTGTCTTTAATCTTTTCATGATAACTTCCGATTTTTTTTTCTTTCTTGTTGATATATTTAATAAAAAGGAATGGCATGCCTCCTGAATCTTAGGGATTTCACTGCGAGCTTCAAAAACATTTGGCTTACCATCTGTACTGCTTTCTAAAGAAAAATAAATATTTACAGCCTATAATACAAGTTTTACCTTCTTCCTTAGGATAAGTAATGTTTCATAAATCTCCCATTAACAGGGTTACTATCTAGAGAAACCCCATTTGGATATTCCAAAAGAAATGCATTTTGTCCTCTGTATCCGGAAATAACATAAGGACCCACCCACATATGATCAAATTTTCCATGTTAATCTTCTTTAGGAGCATCCCACTTCAGGACCAAGTCATCAATTTGAAACTGTTCTTCTTTCACCTTTCTTTCAAAAGTATTTTTTATTTTTTCCTGGTGTAATTACACCTTATCATAAGCCTTATTCCTTTTCTCTTCCAGCCCACTAATCTGATTTATTCTCCTTTTCATGTGATTTGGTTCTTCTTGTTGCTCTTGGAAATATCTCATAACTGGAACACCTAACGACGTTGGAAAAACAACTTCAGTTCCATACACTAGTTGGAAAGGAGACATTCCAATTTCCCTTTTGGTACTAATCCTGTCCGCCCATAAAGCATGTTTGAGCTTGGTACGCCATGATCTTTTATTATCTTCCAACAACTTCCTGATGATCCTTACTAAGCTTTTATTTGAGGATTCGGCTAACACATTTCCCTGTGGATAATAGGCAGTCGAATGATTAAGACTTATATGATATTTGTGACAGAAATCAATCATTTTCTTGGATTTAAAAGCGGTTGCATTGTTCATTACTATTCTTTTGGGGCGTCCAAATCTAGCCAATATATCTTCCTCAAGAAAATCCATGATTACAGTTTCAGTGGCTTTCTTGGTTGGAATCGCTTCAATCCATTTTGTAAAATAATCTGTAGCTGTCAAAATCCATTTGTGTTGTCCTGACAAATTCAGGTTTATTTCTCCAATGAAATCCAAACCCCACTGTTGGAAAGGAGCTTCTATCGTTATTGGATTTAAAGGAAGAGGAAGTACCTTTCTTTTACCATCAAAAATTTGGCATTGATGACACATGCTGGTTTCTTTATATACATCTGAAAATAATGTTGGCCAATAATAACATGCTCTTAGAATTTTATTTGCAGTCACCTTCCAAGAATGATGCCCTCCACAATATCCTTTATGAAATTCTTTGACTGTATGTTGAGCTTCATTTTCTAAAAGATAGTTTAGTAACACACCTTTGGGGTCTTTCCAATAAAGACATCGATTTATAATACAAAATTTGGCAGCTTTCAATTTTACTGATCTTTCCCTTGACTTACTCAATCCTACTGGTGCTTGTAAATTTCAAAGGACGTAAACAATATCAGAGTACCATGGAGATGCCACAAAATCAATCATTATTTCCACCTCTGTATCCAACTGATTAAACTGGTGAGATAAGAAATTAATTTGTAAAGATTCACAATTTGAATTTGTCATCATTTTTGCTAATCCTTGTCCCTTAACCAGCTTAGTGTCCCTTAACCAGCTTAGTAGGCTTTATCTCTATGTCATACTCTAGTAATATAGCTATCCATTTTTCCCTTCTACCTTCCGGATAAGGTTTTGTCAAAATTCCTTTCACTACATCAGTTGGAACATGTGCGATTACATGTGAGTGTAGAATATATACTCTGAAATCTTTCAATGCCTTGACTAAAGCATATGCCTATTTATCCATGATGTCATATTTCAATTCTCCATCCCTTAACATCTTGCTGAAAAATGCTATGGGCTACTCCAAGTTCTCATCAGTCTTCTACAATAAAACCGTTGCAATAATACACTCTGAAGCATATGAAAATACTAAGAAATCTTTGGTAAAATCTGGACTCACTAACATAGGAGCATCTAAGATTGTTTGTTTGATTTCCCAAAATGAATTCCTAGCTTCTGCATTCCATTTTATTTCATGACCCTTTTTCAGCATATTTGTAATATTCATTAAGATTTCAGCAAAACTAGGCACAAACCTTCTTAAAAAATTCACCCATCCCAAAAATGACTATATCTCCTTTTTACTCCTAGGTTCTCCTACCTTTAAAATTGTGCTTACCCTTTCAGGATCAATTTTTATTCCATCTGTAGATATTATATGGCCCAACAATTTTCCTTCTTCCAGTGCAAAATTGGACTTCTTTGGGTTCAATGATATACCAAATTTCCTGCACTTCATGAAAAAATTTTCTAGATGATGAATATGTTCTCTGTCAGATTTTGAATAGACTGTGATGTCATCCATATAAATTACCACAAAATTCTCAATTTCTCCCACAAAAGCAATGTCCATGGCTCGCTGAAAAGTAGCTCCTGCATTCATTAAGCCAAAAGGCATCTTTGCATACATAAAAGTGCCCCAAGGTGTAGTAAATGCAGTCTTTTCTTGATCTTCAGGTAATACTTTGATTTGATTATAACCAGAAAAACTGTCCAACATTGAAATTCTCTCAGCTCCAACCACCTTATGCAATATATGATCCATCTTTGGCAAGGGATAATTGTCCTTCATAGAAACTTTATTTAAATTCAAAAAAATCTATACACAGTCTTATTTCTCTGTTCTTTATTCTAACACGAACCAAATTTGTAGCCCATTTTGAAAATCTTAGAGTTACAATGATTTTGGCATCAAATAATTTTTTAATTTCCTTCTCAATAATGGGAAGCAATTTAGGATTTATCCTTCTAAGTTTTTGTTTGAAAGGTTTCTCCCCAGGTTTTATAGGAATAGTATGTTGTATTATAGATGTATCATACTCCTTAAGATCTTCATAACTCCAAGCAAATACATCAGTATACTTCTTCATTAAATTCACATATTCTTCTTTTTCTTTTATAGGCAAATTTTTGGATAATTTTATAATCTTAGGATTCTCCTTAGTACCAATATTCCTATCTTCAACAGCATTCTCAACAGGCTTCACTTTAGGATTCTTAGCAACATCATTCTGATCAAAAAAAATTTCCAAAGGAATCAAACCTCTTGATGTAAAATTATTTTTTAATTGAATAATATCTTTTCCTCTTAAGGTTCCCTTTAATTTTTCAGCGCCATCCTTTTCTTTCTCAGGTTCTTCATCATCTTGAAAGCTCTCACCATTGTCATTTTCGGTGTCAATATTAGTATTTACGAATTCTCCTGATAGTTCTAAGAATCTTCTGATCTGCATCTCATCTTCAAATACCTTCCAATATTTAGAATTGTCAAGAATAGAGGGTCTATTCATAATGTCCACCTGATATTCTTTCTAACCAGCAATAGGGGTTTTAAATTTTCTAGCAGCTACTGCCAAAGACTCTGCCACGGTATTTTCATGTCTGGAAACCACCTAAATCGTATGCTCTGTAAAAAAGTTACCAATCATATCCCATACTTCATTCCTATAATCCCTCATCCGGGAATGCCTGGTTTGATAACTATCATTCACTTGGTTTATCACCAATTCTAAATCTCCTAAAAATTTTATCCTTTGTGCTCCCAAATCTTTCAAAGCATGCAACCCCAGTAATAAAGCTTTGTATTCTGCTATATTATTTGTGCATTCAAATGTTAATTTATATGATAAAGCTTTAAAATCTTTGATGGGATAAATTATATACACACCATCTCTAGCACCTTTTTTTGCCACAGATCCATCAAAGTACATAGTCCACAAACCTTCTCTTTTTTGTCTTGCCTCCAAAGCATCCTCTTCCATCACTTCTTCTTTCTTATTTTCCTCAGACTTATTCTGCAATGTAGCTTCCAAATCATATGGGACAGTATCATTAAAGAAAATGGAAGACCCCAAATTAGTATCAACAACATATATATGATGAAATTTAGGTTTATCTTGACTCCTCACTACATAAGGAGTTCTTTTTTCACTATGGAGCCTCTTACTTCCATCTTGAAGAGGAATAGTAGGATATGACATATCCATTTATAAACTACCCTTCAACTTTGAAGTCCAAGATCTTGACAACAATACTCCAAACTTGGGTGAAATATCTGCTACTACTACATCCATTACTATAGTCTTAGATGGTAATTTATTTAGAGTTACTACCATATCTTTAATCAAAGCAAGACATTTTACTCTTTTGGAATCAAACGAATACAAATCTGTATAGGGTCTTCTCACTTCAAATCCCATACTTTCATCTACTCCCTTTGGCATTAAATTATGTGATCCACCTGAATCTAACATAGCATTATGGACCACCATATCATGCACATTCAAGCTCAAATAAAAAGGAGGGACTTCTTCATTTTCTAAATTTTCAACTTTCGACCCAAATGAAATAGTAGGATTATCATCATTCAATTCCAAAATATCAGATTGCAATTCTCCTTGACCTTTGACCATTTTTGTTATGGTATTTCTATATTCATTGTTTCTCAACAACTCATTAAATGGAACAGAGATTTTTAACTTTGAAATCTCATTTTGCAAATTAAAACCAGAACCAACTCTTTCAACATCAATTGGGGTTACTTGCTTCATTCCCTTGTTTCTTTGTATCTCATTTTCAACTTCTTTATTTACAACAGACTCTTTTTGCACTTCTTTTTCCCTTTCTATATTTAGAGAATTAGTGGAAGGATGATTTGGATTTACCTTTCCTTTATTTATAATGACTTCTCTATTTCTCAATCTGATCTTCCTCTGTACATCATCCATAGCATGTAGATAACCCCTTTGATACTGTTCGGTATCCCTTTCAAATTCTCCATTTCCACCTTCCTATTCAAACTTGTTATGTTCTTCTTCAGTAAGATATATCTCTGAATCTAGTTCTCCAAAAAGATGCATTTCATTTTCAGTAGGGTCTTCCTCATCAACAACATAAATTTTAGGAAATGGTAGTCGAATTTGCTGTTCTTCCTGATTTCTTGGGTTTCTCACGTCTCTCTGCCTATTTTGTGGAAGAATAGGAGGATTTGTTCTTCTGAAATTAGGATTCCTGATTTGAGGATCGACTTGTTCTCTATTGAACACCCTATAATCCATAGTCAATCTGTCCATCAACTTTTCCATCATCTTCAACATCATTTCAAATTTGAAATCAGTGGTAAAAGAAGAAGCAGAGGGAAAATTTTCTTCCTTTTTCCTCCTATCTATGTCTCTGTGTTTCATTTTTCCACTTGCCATCATATCCGCTTCCACTTCTAAAGCATATGTAAACATTGCAGCAAGAGTTGCAGATTTTCTTTCTCTCAATGAAAATGCAAAGTCATTATCAAATGCTCCAGCATAATGCAGTTTAGCAGCGGCTGTAGAAGGTTTTATGTCTTCTAGAATAGAATTATAAACCCTCATAAACCTGCTTGAAAATTCATTAACAGATTCAAAACCCCCCTTTTTGAGACTATTATACTGAGACAAAAGCTGTAAAGGATTATGTTTGTCATCCCATCTGTCTAGGAATGCATTCTGGAAAGCTTGAAAATTCAATATAAATCCATCAAGCAAGTCTTTAAACCATTTATTTTCCTCACGTAAGAAACTTTGAGCGAATAATCATATTTTAACATCTGCATAATCAACTTCTTCCAAGTCAACAAAATATTCAAACCTAGCCACATGTTGCTTTGCGGTTATGTCACCTTCTCCATCAAATAAATAAATTCTTTGGGAATAGTTCTGAGGAAGTTCATGTAATAAAGCAGGCAAACGCAAGGGATCGAATCTAGCTACCATTGGTCTAGGTGGGTTCAAAGGAACTGAAGACTTTTGAGCGTTTTGAATATCAAGTGTTTCAAATATCATAGTCTGTTGTAAATATCTCCAAAGGGAATCCAACAAATAAGATTCTAATCTACGAGAATTAAATTCAGTATTTTTAATATCAGACTCAGACTTAGTTTTCAACAAACTCCTTCCAACATTAAATTCCCATTCTGGATCAAAAATATTAGGACAATCTTGAAAACATGATGCACCAAACAAAGGAAAATCTACTTTTTCTTTATCCTTTTTCTTAAATAACCGTTCTGGATCTTCCAAACTCTTTAAAATTTCAGTATCAGAATTACCATGTGTGTGTCTTCTTGAAGCCAGAATGACTTCTTAAAATTTGAAAAGTTTTACAATGGAATTGCCAAGGAAAATATACAATCTTCTCTACTAACAAAAATTCCTTTTTGCCCACATAAATCTTTTCTTGGTCTTCAAACTCTATCATTCTCCCTAGGGTATATTTGCACTTCCGTTCCCCAGCAACAGCACCAATTTGTTAACACTCAGAATGTACCCAGGTTGCAAAGGTAAATTCTAAAGGTAACAGCAAAAACCACTTCAAAAAGAAACTGGCTTTCCTTTCCAGAGAGGGATCTCTCAAAATATAAATTTAACAAGGCCAGATATGAAATCAATACTCAAAATTTTTATAGACGGTTGAAACAATACACATAATCATTGGGCAATGGAGTCACATATACAGGTATCACAAAATCGCATGCATGAGATTTTATCAAAGGTGAGGTAACTACTTAATCAAAGTCATTCATTTAGTTCAGGTGGAAAGGAAGAAATAATGAACAATCCATCAATATAGAGCATCAGCAGATGAATTCCATATTAACTTTAGCTGAAACATTTATAAAATATCTAAAACAATAATTAGAGCATAATGAGTATGAATTCCAACCATTCAGTACTACGTTTCGGATACGAGGAAAACAAAATGGAGTGTAACATTGGAAAAATGATCACAAAGGAGAGGAAATACAAACTGTAATGTAAATAGCACAAGAATCTCTAATAACCCCACACGCATTCAACTTTGTTATTTCAAAAATTATATGCCTTCAAAAACATTCATCAACAAATGGGTTCCAACCCCCATTACATAAAGTAAATGCAAATATATACATAAATGATTTTTTCTTCCAAGAATATTTAATAACTGAATAACATGCTTAATCAAATTCTTTGTAACTATATTCCTAACAACTAGGAATAAACTACTTGCTTTGATCTTGACAAATCATTTAATTAAAATCAACTTGGTAACAAGGCCCAAACAAGCAGCTCCATAGCGTGCAACACCTATTTTCACGGATGAAGAATATACTTTGTTTTCCAAATATTTCCACGGCTCTCCATTGTTCCGCGCTTAGGATAGCGTACTTAATTGTTTCCCGAATAGACACTTCCAGATCCATATAGGCTTCATAAGACACAGTAGGAAACCCTCCTCTAACGATCAGAAATTTCTGCAATATCTCAAAGTCTTCTGTTAGCTTATTTACGATTACTTTTTCCGTCATCCCTTTACCAAATCATCAAATTTAGAGTGATCCATATGTCTTTGCACTAACAGGGTGTGATAATGTTCTTGAGAAAAAAAGTCATCCTTCCTCGTCCCAAAAAGAAGGAAGGCCATCTTCAAACAATTCTTTAAAAGCATGCCTGAAATCATTAATTTGTGAGGTCATCTCATCAATCTTATCTTGTACTGTCTTCATAAGATGATGTTTATGAATAAACCTTTTTGACCACAGTACCATTGCCACTTTGTCTTTGATTCCTATATCTTGTAATTTTTGATAGGTTAATGAATTTAAGAAATTTAATGCATTCTGAGCTGTGCCAAGGGGCTTCCTCTCCATGGTCTCATTTACTAGTTTCAGTATTTGATTGGATAAATTAACCAATGTACTTTGATCATCAATGAAGTTCAAATAATGTCTGAACTTAGTAATTTCCACAGACAACGTATCCCAGATTATGTGTTTAGCTCCCTCGAGAGGACCCTTTCCTGTGTTCCTTTCTTTTAATTCATTAAGTTTCTTTTGTAATTGACCTTTATCCTGTAATATCTTATTCTTGCTTTCAGTTATTTTGGTTAGCTCAAATTTGATTTTCTCATTTTCTTCTTTTAATTCTCCTATCTCTACATCCTTCAAGCTGACTTGGGACATGGGCACTAGTAAGTCATCAGTAGAAAAATCAGTTAAAGGTTTTTCAATATTTACAATAGTCAAATATTCATCAGTGGGAATCTGGCTCATTAGTTCCCCCATAATTTCTTTTTCCCCATTTTGGTCTTTTTTCAGCCGTGAAATTTGTGCTACTAACCCATTTCATTCTATTTCCCATTTGTCCTTTTCTTTTGCAATTTCACAGTCTTACCTTTGTACTCCATCATATCCTGATGAATCTTATCATTCTCCTCCTGCAATGCTAATAGCTCTGATGATTGAACATGTTCTGAACTCGGGATTTTCAACCTCTTCTTTAGTACCTGGAGGGCATTATCTTTTTCTTATAAAAGTATTCTGATGGCCTGGGTGTTCCATGTTTCATCCCCTGAGCTTATGATATCTGCTTGCAATTTTTTTATTTGAATAGAATTAGCCTTGTTCTCAACCTTCTCATGTTTTAATTAGACCTCTAATTTGTCAACCAAAACTTACAACTTGTTAATTTTTACCATAGCATGCAATAAAACTGAATAAATAATATCTCCCATTTGTTTATGCAACTGTATTTTATCTGGTACACTAATTTTGTCTAATCTCACTTCCATTTCGGACACTTTCTTATCACTTACCATAGCCAGTTTTAAAGTATTTCTTTCTACGTCCCTAGTACAAATCAGGGAAGTCTTTGGATTATTCAGACTTCTCACCCGTGGGAGTAGATTCCTTGTTTCTTCTAGGGATTGTCTTTGCTTTTCCACGTAGCTAGTCATGAATTCTTCTTTAGATTTAAAAACTAGACCTGATTCTGCATTATCTACACTTTCAAAAGAAAATTGATTCACTTGTACAGATTTCTTAGGAATCAATGCAACTCTTTTCAATTCATCCGAAATTACTTCGCTTGAAATTTTATCATCTTGAAACATTTTGGTCTTCTTATCTGAACTGTGTTCATCTATTGCCATACTTTCAATCTCGGAATAACTTCTTTTAATCAAAATGTTAGAACTATCTGGTATTTGAGACACTGCAACTGATCCACTACTTGTATTCTCGTCAGATCCTGGAATTTCCACAAAGTAAAACAAATTGGCTACTTCCTTCAAACCCTCAACAACTTGATGGTCAAATGGCTTATTTTTATTGGCTTGTTTTCTTAGATAAATTATATGGTAAGGATCATAATTGACCCTTTGTTCCCTTTGAAAATCCATGCTTTCCAATAATTTCTCTACAAACACCAGGGCACCCTTGTTTTTAAAAATAAAGGAACCAACTTTAAGAGGGAACTTGATATTGGAAGATTTCTTGAAATCCCTGAAATGTTCCTCTTCTGCATGTAATATTTGTCTCATGTATTCCAATGCAAAAATCCCGGGGGTAAGGAAAGCAGGCAGCCTGTAAGGCTCTCCAGTGAAACCGTATACTCTCAAAACTGTAAAGTCTTTACACAAGAACCAATCTCCAACCCTATCCTCTGGTGAGGATTGCATCATACTCTTCATTTTTTCCAACACTCTGGGTAATACTTCATCAAACAGCAGCCTATATATTTCTGACATAATGGAGTTTACAAATTCGAACATATTGATTTGCTTAGGCAAATCTGAAGAGAATATAGTACTCAATAATTTCAATTCAGTTACATTAGAACATAATAACATGTTCATCAAATAGGATTGATACTTGAAAAACTTGACTTTTGAAAACTCGACCAATTGGATATGGATAGCTTCTACTAGATATTTGTCCAAATTGAAGACATGGATTGGCAGAGACTTAGACTCATGACTAATTGAACTCATTTTTATTAAGAAACCCAAGATAACTTCACTAACATGACAGTCATCATCTAGACCTAAAACCTGACAGGCCAAAGACACAACCAATTGAACCTCCTCCTTGAAGATGTGAACACGATATGGTAAAAAGAGACCTTCCAATGAATGACCTTCGTTAAGAATGCTAGACAAGAATTTACATCGAACTTCAGTTTTACAATTTCTGTACACTTCAGCCAAAACAAACTCATTTACAGACTCGCAACTATCAGGGTAATTATCGGGCAAATTGAGGATTTTATGGATAGATTTTGCATCAATTCTACATAATATCCTAGATGTATAATGGCTTACAATAACTCTCTCAGAAGACGAATAATTAACTCCACACCATTCGGTGAATTTAGGAAAGTGTAGGGTCTTCTCAATGGAAAAATAATACAGAAATGACTTACAGGCATTTAAAATGTCGTTTCCGTGCGAATTATATCGCCATAATCTTTCTTTAATAACAAGTACATTTCCCACAGACAGGAATGGGTCATATACGCCTCTATCTCTATCAACCAGGCATTCTTCTCTTTCATCTAGAATTCGGTTAAACCCTTCTAACCCTCTCTCTTTATCCATAATATAAAAATGACAGCAATTCTGTGAATAAAGCTCGAGTATTTGAAACTTACCTGCGGCTGTAACTGCATATACCCAAAGTTGACTGTGAAAGGGTGGTGGGCGGTCCTTTTCATTCGTCCCGACATAATAAAAAATGATTCCTCAAACAAGTCAACTCTACTTTATATAGAATTCCATTCCGGACACTCCCTTTAGTGGTTTCACTCAAACCATTTTTCTCCATGGAATGTACAAAAAGTTGCCACGTGTACCATGGTTTCAATTCCGCTACCGCTTTTCTACTCCAACCGTCATGTAACTCTATCCTCCAGATCCGATGATGACCGTTGATGCATTTTCACTTTATTTTTCAGCCATTGGATAAGCTTACACATACACATTCCGTTGAGCCCTTTTGTTTTAATTAACGCGCAACTTTACGGAGCGGATTTCTTATCGATCGAAGATTTTGCCGACCTAGCTTCATGACCGTCGATCTCTGCATCCTGTTAACTATATCCATATGCCCTTATCTTCCGTGCATCTTCACAGAGCGGATATATTATAAGCCATCGATATTCACCTCCTTTTTCTATACCATTGGATCATGTGATGATTTCATTGTTTATGTGCCCTTTTATCATACATTCACACTATTATATTTAACCAAAGTTTCAAGCAACCATCCTTTCTTTCTACCATGATCCCTTCGACACTTTGCTAGTTAAAAGTTGTAAACAATGTCGATGATATCTATGATCCTGATCGGATCGGCTTATTACTAAGACCTTCCGTCTCCCATTTTGAATTTTAGAATTTTATTGAATGTAACAGATCTAAAATTTTTACAGATTGTAAATAACTTTATAATGACTGGTGATAGAAATTCATAAATATTTTTCAAAGTACAAGTTTTGAAAAAGACATTAATTAGCCATCTTAACTATCAAAACCACTTATACTATGAAACGAGAACTCGACACGGTTCTCATTTTTCTCTCTCCTAATTTTAGTAGTTATTTTCACCTCTATTTCAAAAAGGGTTTATACGAGTATCACACATTTTCATTTTGAGGCATTTTTTGGGGCCTTTGAATCATCTTTGTCATAAAATATTTTTAATTTCTATTTTCAAGTGTGCTTTTTAGAAATTTAACAAAATAACATACATTTACAAGCAAGTTATAATGAAAAACATATACATTTTGTAATCTTTTTTTTAAAATAAAACATTTTTTTGGACAAAATAAGACATTTTTATTGACAAAAATGTAAAAAAATCATAAAAATATAGACATTTAAAACCATTTTCAATGAATTTTGAGAGAACTTTTGTATAAAAATGATACTATTTCATATTATTTTCCAAAACGTGACGATTTATGTAAATTCAAGAAAAATTATACTATATATTTGTAAATGACATTAAAAACATTATATATAGAAATTTTATTTCTAAAATAAAGTATGAAAGTCAAAACATTACTAATATATCTTATCAAAAATTTGTCAAATTTAACATTTTCTTAAAGACATTAAACTAATAAACAATATCATGTAGGACAATTATTTTATCTAAATTGGAATTTTATGAAGCTTGGATTTCTTCACGGGCATCATTATTGTCTTCCATTGGATCTTCTCTGTCACTCCTTTCAAATGTATTTTTTCATATGTTAATTTTTTAACAAGTGCATTATAAATCAACATCTAACTATACTTACTTTCACTATTTTCATTTATTAAAACATATTTATAAGTCTCATTGATGAACTACGGATATTAAACTTTTGCCTATAACAAAAGTATATAAAAGATATTAAAAAACAAAACAAACAAACAAAATAATGTTAAAAAAACTAATGTTTAAAAAAATAGAAAACAAAAATAAATGATTTTCATAAACAAAACACAAAAACAAATAAAATAAACAAACAAAACAAAAATAAAATAAACAAAACAAAAATATACAAAAGCAAAAAAACAAAAAAAATAAAAATATACAAAACAAAAAACAAATAAAATAAACAAAACAAATATTAAAAAATAACACATAACATAAACTAACTAAAAAAATAAAAGAAAAGCAAATAAAATAAAATAATAAACAACAAAATAAAACGAAGTATGGCAAAGGTAGTGTGTAAAAGGGGTAGGGAGAAGCGACGCGATTCTGAGAATCGCACCGCCTCTCCCTACCCCTTTTACACACCACCTTCGCCGCCACTCCACCAAACCACCACCTACACTCCACTCCACTCCACTCCACCCCACCGCCCATACTCCACTCCACTACCCTCACACTACACTCTACTTCACGTTACATACTATATAATATTATATAGTATGTACTCCATACTATATAATATTATATATTATGTAAAGTGGAGTGGAGTGGAGTGAAGTGGGGAGTAGGTAGGTAGGTAACGTAGTTGTGTGTTTTATTAATTTTTTTTATTTTTGTTTGTTTTTTATTTATTTATTTTTGTTTTATTTTGTTTTCTTAAAATATTTGTCCTCACAAAAATGTTTATACACATTTTTTTTATTAAAGTTTAAAAATATAATTTTTTTACATAAGTTGTTTACAAACATAGTTAAAATGTTATTTTTAATTTTGTTTTTTAAGTAAGAAAATTAGAATTTGTTATAATTTTTTTATCATAATTTTTTTTTTAAATTTGGGTTAAAATTAATTTTTTCAGTTAAAATTATATGAACAGTTTGTTTTGATAGACTCTAATATATGATTTCATTACGAATCACATCACAATTTCTTTGATTTTCTATGGTTATAGTAATGAAATTATTTATAATATTTTTTTTTGGTTTACTGTGCAAGTTTCAAAAAAGTTTTAATTTATCTCTTTAAGAAAAAAATATTTTCCCAATTTAGGGATTGATTTCAAAGTTTTATAAACAACATGATGAGATGTTTAGACCGTGGCTCTATTTTTTACCCCGAAAAAAAAAACATGTATACTGGTATTAACGCTTTTGTATTTGGGGGGTGTTTTTGGTGTTTTTTAATGAAAAAATCATTGTTTTTATTGCTAGAGTTCTCGTTCTTAGTATAAAGTTCTCGTTTCATAGTATAAGTGGTTTCAAAAGAAAATAGAAAAATGATGGATACTTTGAACCATATTTTCAAATATTTACAAATAATGATAGGTTCTTAATAGACTTAAGAAACTTTGATCATTCTAAGCCAATTTTTAAAAGACTTAGTTTACTACCATAATTTTAAACTAATGAACAAACTGAGTTAAACCACATGACTTATTTATTTGCAAATGTCCTCTTAACAACGTATGTACATTAGTGACTGATTATCATGAAAGATATATACAGAGATTCGATAATCCTTGATAAAAGATTGATATGTTAATACTTGATTAAGAATAATAAAAAATAAGTTTCAAAAGTATGTACATGGGTCAACTGATATTTGAATGTACATAAGAATCATGAATTTATCATAATTCTGCTTAATAATCAAATTTTATAAAATTTTATGATAATAATATATACAGGAAATTCTTAAAATTTAAATAAAATTATTTACAAACAGGAAAGAGAAAACAAGCTCATATAAAAAAATATATACAAATTTTAAGGTGTGGAAAAGTCAACAAAAATATTTTTTTAAGATCAGCCCATTTACTGGAAATGTTTCAAACTGACCTTCCAGGGTTTGTAAATGAAAAGTAATTGGACCTATCGTTCAGCAATAACAAATGGGCCTAACCAAAGTTTTTGAAACTTGGTATGATCTCCTTTCTCCTCATGGACTTTTTCCCATTTTAACACCAAGTCCCCCACCTGAAATTCTCGGTTAGAACTTGAGGATTAATCAAACCAGGACATAACAATTTGTTGATGTTTTGTAAAATGTTGTTTTGACCTGTCTCTTTCTTCCTCAAGTTTTAATAAAGTGTTAATCATTTTCTCCATTGCTGGACAATCTTCATCTTGAATAGACTGGGCTAACTGTAATGAAGGTAAAAATAAATTTGGTGGTAAAATAGCCTCAATTCCATAAACCAAGAATAAAGGTGAGTTACCTATTGCATATTTAGGATTTACCCTATCTACCCAAAGGGCATTAAACAACTCTGTATGCCAATCACGATGATGAGTTGAAATAGTTCTTTTGAGAATTTTCAACAAATTTTTATTTGTTGATTCAGCTAAACCATTTCCATGAAGATGATAATTAGTTGAATATCTAACCCTTATCCCCTTCTCTAAGGAAAATTGAGCTAACTCAACTAATGAAAAATATGAGGCATTATCAAAGACAAGCGAATCTGGAACACCAAATCTTGTTATGATAAAATATTCTAAAAATAATATACCCTGATTGGTGTTTACAACCCTTAAAGGTACAGCCTCTGCCCAACGAGTAAAATAATCAGTTGCATTTATTATGTACTTGTGTTGCATAGAAGAGGGATGGTTTATTGGTCCTACTATATCAATACCCCATTACTGAAATGGTCTTTCTACTGAAACAGGTTGTAAAGGAAAAGCAGGCTTCTTAACTCTTCCTGCAGCAAGTTGACATTCCTAGCATTTCCTGAAAAAAGTATAAGAATCTCGAATAAATTAGGCCAATAATAACCAGCCCTAAGAATCCTATGTGTCATAGTTTCTCCACCAAAATGACCACCTGCTGGTGCAAAATGTAATTCTTTCAAAATCACTTTTGTTTCATCTTTGTTTAGGCATCGAAGTAAAACACCATCTGAATTTCTCCTAAAAAGAATATTATCAATTAGTAAATAAGGAGCATATTTCAGTCTCAGTTCTCTCCTTTTCCTTGGTTTAAGATAATCAGGACCAACTCCTGTTTCAAGTAGTGTCCTTAAATCTGTGTACCAAAAGTCTTGTGCTGGAGGATAAAAGTAAATTTCCCGAGTTAGTAAGACTTCATCCATGACAACTTCGGAACTACTATTAAGCAGATGAGTTGCTTCAGCAGCAAGTTTACATAATCCTTGACCCTTGACTACTGTTGAAGGTTTAATTTCCAAGTCATACTATTGAAGGGCTGTCATCCAAGGTGCTCTTTTTTCACCTAAATCTTTTTGTACTAACAAATTTTTTACTAAAGGGTAAGGAACTATCACTTTCATTCTAGATTTCAATAAATATGGACGAAAGTGTTCGACAACTTTGAAAACAGCAAAAGCTTGCTTATCAACCTCATGGTAATTAAGTTCAACACCTTTAAAATTTGAGCTCATAAAAGAAATTGGCACTTCACTATTTTGTTGATTTAGCTGAGTTAAAACTGTTGCATATGATATGTCAGAAGCGAAGGTATACAATATGAAATCTTTGTTAAAATCTGGGCTTAAAAGACTAGGAGCTTTTGAAATGGCTTCTAAAATTCTCTGAAAATATTCTTTTTTAGTTTGTCCTTAATTAAAAATAGCATCCTTCTTAATAATTTTTTGTAAAGGATGAATGATTTCAGAAAAAATTGGGGATAAATCTCCTCACAAATTTTATTATACCAAGAAACGATTGCATTGTTTTTTTGCTAGAAGGATAAGTTATTTTTGAGATAGCTTGGGTTCATTCAAGATCAATCATGATCCCATCTTTTGAAACCACACATCCTAATAAAATACCTTCTGAAACAACAAATATTCTTTTCTTTGGATTTAAGGACACTCTGAATTTTCTACAATGTTCAAATACTTTTCTTATATGATTAATATGATCATGTCAACATTTAGAATATACAGTAATGTCATCTAAATAGACAACTACTGAATTATTAATTAACCCTCTGAAAGCAATATCCATTTCCATTTGAAAAGTTTCCCCAGCATTGATTAACCCAAAGGGCATATTTCTGTAAGCGTACATGTTCCCCATGGAGTTCTAAAAGCTGTTTTCAATTGATCATCCGAGGACACCAATATTTGGTTGTATCCTGAGAAACCATCAAGAAGTGATAGTATCTCAGACCCAGAAACTTTCTGAAGGATTTGTTCCATGGGAGGAACTGGGTAATTATCCTTTTCAGAAGACTTATTAATATTTCTAAAATCAACACATAGTCTAATATCACCATTTTTCTTCCTAAATGGAACTAAGTTGGCTACCCACTGAGTATGCCGAATAGGAAAAATAATCCTAGCAGCTAACAGTTTATTTAGTTCCTTCTTAATTGTTGGTTCTAGTGACGGATGATACTTCCTAAGTTTCTGTTGAAAAGGTTTTGACTATTGGTTTATTGGAATAATGTGTTGCATGACTTGTGGATTGAAAGTTTTCAAATCTTCATATGTCCATGCAAAGACATCCTTAAATTCTATAAATAATTTTATGAATGTTGATTTCTCTGTAGGAGTACAATCTATTCCTAGATTTACAGTTTGAGGATTTAGTTCCGTTCCTAAATTTATGGTTTCATATTTCATTTGTGAGCTATTGGTTTTACAATTAGGAAGAGACATAAATTTATCTTGAAGATCAAAAAAAATTTCTAATCTCAAAACTGAGTTAGGAATTGGTTTTACCTTCTCAAAAGATTTTTCAACTGAACAAAAATCATTTATTACCGAAAAATCCCACAGATTTTCGTCATGTGTAACTTCATCAATGGCTGAATCTTTAAAAGTATCATCATTTGTTAGGAAATTCAGCACCTCTCGTTGATAATTCTACAAATGTTCAGAAATGCAATGAATAAAGTTACGGACATGCCTAACGATAATTTCAGAATCTTCATATGCAATTAGCACTTTAATATCCATATCAATTGCTTTCTTCAGACCCTGAATCAGAGCTTCATATTCCACAGTATTGTTTGTACAATTAAATTAAATCCTACAAGCTATACATGTTTTATTTTCTTTAGGTTCAATTAACAGGCAACCATATCCTGCTCCTTCTTTAGACTTTGCCCCATCGAAATATAAAGTCCAAGTAGAACTATTAACAACTACTTTACTTTCGATAATATTCACAATATTATGACTATCTACATCATTTACAATTTCATTGAATGAAGAATCATGGGAAATGGTTGTAACATTAAGAATTTTTTATTGCTGTTTATTTTCAGAGAAAACAGAATTTTCAAATTTAAAATTACCAAACCCAAGTTCATACATATAGTTCCCCATAATGGAATCTGAAAATAAAACCGATTCACTAGCATCATGTAATTTGGTCACAGTATGTTTCATATATCTTTCTCTGTTTATCTTATTTTGATTTGACTTTCCATTCTTAGGTAACCATAAAGTTTACCAGTCTGTAGCGAAGCATCCATTCAATTGTTGAGACCAATCCCTACTCAAAAACAGCCCATACGCGTCAGGAATGTCTGCAACCACAATGTCTATAATTTGAAAAACTGAAGGGTTACAAGCAATCCTAACTAGAACATCTTTCATCTCTCCTAAAACCCTCACATTTTTCCTATCCAATTGAGTAATCTGTGAATTTGATGGAACATACTTTCCATTCAACCTTTTGCATACAGACAAAGGCATTACATTGGAAGATGCTCTGGAATCAACCATGCAATTATGAATGTTCCTATTAAAAATCTCGAAGGTAAGTGGGAATGGAGGAGTTGTTGATTTTGAATTTTTCCCCATTAGTGAAGCTTTATCAGCTACTGACTTTCCTTTATCAGTTGATGTTAAATCACTATTAGAATTGTTAGCAGCTATATTTTGTTTAGCATTAGGAATTATTGAACTCATGGCCAGATTTATAATAGGAATATTAGGCATTGGGTAAATTTGAAGAAGATCATACATACTAATGTTTGCACGTGTCTTCTTTAAATCTTTAATTATGTCATATTGTAAATCCAACTTTGGATCATTTTGAATAGGCTGAGCAATCCTCGCAGATTGAGTCTATTTGCCAGAATGAGTTTGTTTATTGGGTTGTGAATTATTGTTATCGTTACTCGGGTTAGAACTTGATGATGCTCCAGGAGTATTTGCAAATGTTCTACTACGAGTATTACAGGCAGGTTGTCCTGAAGGAGGACTTTTACCTTCATAATCTTTTACAAGACTATCCTAGAAATGACCGTTAACTTGTTGAGGTTCTTCCAATTCTTCTTCATTTTCAGATTCCTCTTCCTCTTCGTTTTCAGCAATTTCTTGATTTGAGGGAGTTTCGGATAAAGATAAGACAGCTCGAATAGTATTAAAAATTTCTTCATTTACTACTATATCAGGCGATGTACTCGTTTTATTATTAGTGTCACGATTCTATCTAAACTGATTTCTAAAATATGCTCTAGAGGAGGAAGCTTCAAAATTAGTTATTTGTAATCCTACAACTTCATTAGTTAATGCTCAAATAGCATTCTACAACTGTTCTACATCAAATTCCTTATCCTTTTTTGAATTAGGTCTTTCAACTTTCCTACGATGAAAAGTATCATCTTTTTCATTTCTATCTGGTTCATAAGACATAGAATCCTTCTCAACTTTAATGGCTTCCTCAAAAGTTTCCACAAGAGTTGTTTTACCAGCTCTTTTAACAAGCATCCCAGGATATTTTGGTAAGGATAAAGTATATTTTTCTATTATTATGTCCTCGGGTGGTTGAGAAGCGACAGGAATTTTATTTTTTAGTGTAAGAAATCTCTGATTAAAATATTTAATTCTTTCTTTAGGTTCCATTTTAATCCAAGATAACTCAAGGGATAAAAGAGCAGGTGTTTTATCCTCCCCAAATTTATCTAAGAAAGCTTTATTGAATTCAACCCAATTTGTAATTGATCCTTGGACTATCAAAAAGTACCAAGTAGATGCTTTCCCTTCAAAAGTTAAAGGAAACAATCGACAAACCACGTCTTCATGCTGAATACTCAAAGTTTGAACAGCTAACATGAATTTATATACATGCGCCTCTGCAGGCTCTTTGTTATCTGGATTAAACTTCGAAATTTTTTTATCTCAATGTTTGGGAAGAGGATGTTGTACACCAAGAACAGCTACAGCAGATGTTCTCAACCAAGGAATTTGTGGATTGGGTGGAGGATTAGGTGGATGATTACCTCCTCCTCCTATAGGTATGTTTCTAGCCATAGGAATTCCTTCAGAATCTGAAGAACTCCTTGAATTAGATGACCTTGGACTATCAGATGGTGATTCTGGAGGAGAAGGTCACTGATCAAAACTGCCTACAGAAGTCAATCTTCTAGCAATATTTGTTTGAGTAGTTTCTCTCTGATGACTTCTAATTTGATAACTTGGAGTGCTATCAGCTTCTACTTAATCTCAAGTAACTATATTCAATTGAGGATTGTGTCTTTGTTGTCTAGAAATACCATAGTCTATTGGATTTAAACCAAGTTGATGAGCATATGCTCTCATAAGAATATGACGTGATTATTCTAAAGTTTGAGTACTCTGTTCAGGAGTGAATGGAGATGTAATGTGATCATGCTCAAGAATGCTCCTAACGGTTTCTATGAATGGTGATCTACTAACTTCAGATTGTAAAGGAGGTTGTTTACTGGTTGAAGTTTTACCATTCGTTTTACCTACCATTAATCGTTAACATTCCCTCCTTCTAGCACCATTTGTTGGTTTGATTTTCTAACTTGGCCAACTTAAGTAGATTAATCCCACACAAGTCACTTAGAACAGCTCTCGGTGTGCTTGAAATAGAAAAATATCACAAGTTATGGTCCTTCTACCAACTGAATTTTTCCTCTTAAGGAGAATCTAAAAATTCAATAAAAATTTATCATAATTTTATTACTACCTAAATAAACCCTAGAATTAGTTTTCTAAAACTTAAGTTATCCCAGAATGCTTCCTCAAGGAAAGTCTTCAGTTTTTTGGATTTTTCTTCGAATATTTTAAATTAAAGACTATCATTAAATTTTACTAAGTTAATCTAATTCTATCTAACAATTGTTTAAAATAAACTAAAATTAAACAAAAAAATAAACTACACTAAGGCTAAATTAACTAGCAATCCTATCTCAGCTGAGAGCAACTTGAAAGCTAAATTAATTATCAATTAATGAGTCAAATAAATAAAGAGATAGGAAATAACGATTTAAATGAAAATATTTAAATCATTATCATAAAATCACTTCATTGAATATACACAACAACAGAAAATTTAAAATAGGTAACTATTTTTTTAATTTTCATGTGATGTTCTATTAACTAATAACTAATATTCAATACTAAATATTTGAATAATAAGATGACATTTATTCATGAAAACATTGCAGAAAATACAAATGAAATAAAAAATAAATATGGAATGTTTATATTATCAAATTCTAATTATCAATACAAATATCAATTAATCAAACTCAATAATATTCTCAATCAAACATTAATATATTGTGTAAACAGAGTACAATTTTGGATAATAAATGAAATCATAACACAGTATAATTGCATAAAAGCATAATGAGAAAACAATATATTGAAATATATATATATATATATATATATATATATATTAATTTTTCAAAATAGTAAGAGACAGTGATACCAGTTTGAGGACTCAAGTCACAATCCTTCCCCAAAGGTAAAACTCCAGCAAAGAAATTAAAACAAGAACTATAATTATATATCAGATAATTCTATTTCTTCCATACTCCATCGACCCCTTCTATAATCAGTCTTTCATAGTTTATAAGAAGGACCAATAAATGCCTCTCCTATTTCTATGTAACTAGAATTAAAAACAAACTATTGAGTCTACATCATCAAACATCTAGAAACTGGGACATTAACTATCATCTTCCTCATTAGTGCACCTGGCATTTGAACTGTCAAATTGATAACTGCTTTCTTGTCTATGAATGTCGACTTATCCATGTACCAACTATTGTTTGACATCTGGCATCTAGATCACTCCAGCTTGAAAACAACTTCATCATTTGTTGGCAAAATAAAAGGAAAGAACACCACCAAAATCAAGGATCCATATGACACCTGCAAAATCAATTAACCATGCATGAGTTTTATCATAAATATTAAAACTGAAATAAAAATCTAAATTAAATGCTATGCAATGCCTACAGAATCTATGATTCTTTGGGCATGGCAATTACCTATTCATCAATAATAAAAAATTTAAGGTGCACTTCTGAGTTTAACAACTCAACGAGCTTCAGACAATTTAGCCCTTAATTTTATACTTTCCATTTTATGTTGTTTTTCTTGTTTCAAAAGCTTCCAGTTAGCAAAAATCTAGGATTTTTTCAGAGTTTTCAACCTGTCCTTTTTCTTCTTTAAATCCTACCATCGTTTTATCCAAGTTAATAATTCATTCCTTAAGTTCTGCAATTCATCCTTCAACACAAAGAAATTTGATTCAGCTTTTTCCAGTTTTCCTTTTAGTTGTCTAATTTGTTGTTTGAATTTTATAGATTTCACAGTATTCCCCAGCATCTACTCTGATGAATAATCATTATTCAAGGAAGACCCTAACTTGATTTATTTATCATTTGGAAGAACCGACGATTGATTCTCATTATAATCATTATTCAAAGATACAATAGGATTATCATTTTTTACTTCACTCTCCTATGAAGATACTTCTACTGAACCATAATCCTCTTCCTCACTTAAAATTTTGATAAAAGGAAAATTCTACGCATGAACCGGTACTTTTGAAGTGGAAGATTTCATGCTTCTAGTAATTCTTCGTAAACCCATCCCTGTAATGGGGAATTTTGATCAAATCGATTCACCATCGAATTTTACCTTTCCTTTGTTTAACAATTTTGACTTTTCCCTTGCATTCGCAGATATAGTATGAAGATCTTCGTACACATCCAAGACCATCGGGATTTCAAACTTTAAAGGAAGGGTTTCTATTATAGCTGTATGATTTGGATTATTCTCTATTGGTATTCTTAATTTAGATGTTTCAACATCTTTTGACTTAGAATCGGTTTTAGTCTGAGGACAACGTTTACGTTTTCTATGGGTTTTGGACATAGAGTAGGCTTATACTGGGTTAATCCAAAACTGTTTGCACTCAAAAATTCATCCCAAGATCTACCAATGCAATTTAACTGGTACTGAAATAAGATCTTAAGGAGACCATGATGAAATAGACTTTGTTCTATATCTGCAACAATATTTTGTACAGTATGAGCCACTTTCTTGAGACTCTGAAGCAGAAAGAAAGGAAAATTGATTTTGCTACCTTTTAAGGCCATCAACAACTGTAAATGATAGTCATGCATATGAGAGTATCCGTCACCGCAGCTAACATACCTGATTAAAATCTCAAAACAAGCCTTCCATTGTGGTTTCAAAAATTTAACAGAAACTCCTCTTCCAAGATCCGAACCCTCTGGTAATGGTAAGAGACACATTTCACACTTCTTCTTATTAACCTTCTGACCTTTGAAACAACGTTCACCAACTTGAGGAAGCTTAGTAGCTTTAGCAATCATATCCTCATTCAAAACTAGCTGAAAATCCCTAATTTGAGCTACATCATCTTTCAATAAAAAAGCGAATTGTCTGGTTATTCCTACATGATGACCACTAAAACCTTTAAAAAACAAACCCCAACCTATCTGATCAAACAATGTGGCTGCTTCTGGGTTTGATTCAATCAAATCAGGGCCTGAAATCGCAAAGCAATTCAAAGGTTCCATTTCCACTCTGCAAAGTTTTTGATTAGGGTTCAGGATGAAGGGATGTGTGAACATAGATGGTATTGGAATCCATGTGAATGGCATAGTGTAAAATATCACATCATAACCCAATTCACTTGAGATGAGAACTGAAAACCTAAATCTAATTTTAGTAACCATAGTTTCAACGTAATGGAAACTAGTTCTGAAATTCTGTTTCTTCGAAACATGAGACCACCAATCTAACCAAATCATTATGCAACGCTTCTTGGCAACCATTATCTGATTTCAGGATTTGTTTTCCCAACGAAGTGATTTCGAGGTTAAAATCATAAAAATTAAGATTTGAAAGTGATAACCCTATACGTAAATATTTTTGAGAATCATTCTGAAATGACAAAATTACCACACTGCGTTACATGTGTCTGATTTTGAGATTTCATATTTAATCCCAATGTTTTAGAATTTGATGACCCAAAAATCGACAGAAATCACCATTTAATAAATAATGATTTTGCATTGAAATTCTTGTCAATTCATGATGTAAAAATAACAAGTGTAAGTATGTATAGGTTCGGGTCATAGTCCTTCCCTTCCAGCACTTAACCTTTGCTATGATAAATCTAATATGTGGAGGTTAGATGTAACATCAATCTAAACAGTAGGAAACCATATGTTTACAAATGACTATGGTGTATAAATGATATCATCAATAATAATCGACAAGTAAATCTTTCTAATATAAGTTCATCAAAAATATTAACTTGGAATATCAACTTGTTGATTATTAGAATTAACATTCATAAGCCATATAAATGGTGATTAGAAAACGTCATACCAAGCCAACCTTTTATATCAGAATAAATTTTGGTTTATCAAAAGAAGCATAGATAAAGGATTCTAATTAAAATTTGAAAAATAAAAATAAAGGCAAGATCTTTCTATTATAACTATATATAAGGCAAATTTTATTTATTTACACATTATATGAGACATAAGTTATAGAAGTTTGTAATGATAAAAATGTTCAACAAACATATAAAGGTTTTAATATAATTAAAATTAGCCAACCTTACATATATATTTGAACATTTTTGTTTGATAAATAACACTATGTAAAATATTTGAAGTCAACTATTTAAAAAGAAATTTTAATAAATACAAGGGTTATGTATCACTTAAGCTAATTCTTTCTTACCAAATAATGTAAAGTAGCAATTTGTTTATATTAATAATATATGATCATGGAATAATGAGAATGAATATAACAGCTGCAAAAAATGAAAGACTTAGCTTGACCCAAAGTGTTTCCTAAACTACCGTCTTAACCTCCAACTCTTTCTTTATTGAGAGTAAAAGGCACTCTTATATAATATAAAAGAGAACTGATTAGATTTGTTCAGTTAAGCAAAAAAATTGAGAGGATTGTTGCCTGCCAACAAGTCCATGGGAGGTGTGCTTTTTCCTTCTTCAAGGCTGATCCCTGAAAGGAAAGGGAATGGTGCAAGCCTACTTTCAGCCATGTTAAACTTGAATAATAGGTCTGATATGTATTTGGATTGAGTGACCACTATCCCATCATAATTTTTCTCAATTTTGAGCCCCAAAAATTGTTTTAACAGCCCCAACTCACTCATTTCAAATGAACTGTGGAGAGCAATTTTGATGACTGAAATAGAAGCAATTGTGTTGCTTGTGATCAGTAAGGCATCAACAACAATAATAATCAAATGACCATCAGACTACTGTATATACAAATTTGTATCTGATCTACACCTTTGTAAGTTTTGCGAGAGAAGGAAGGCATCCATCTTTGAATACCACTCTCTTGGGGCCTTTTTTAACCCGTATAGTGACTTCTTTAGCTTGCAAACCAAAGATGGATCAGGGATGTATCCCTCACGATGCTTCATGTATATCTCCTCATGAATATATCCATGCATAAATGTTGACTTAACATCCATATGATGCAATTCCCAGTGCTTTGATGCTGAAATTGCCAAAACTAGGCGGATGGAGTCCATTTTTGCAACCAGTGCAAAAGTTTCATGGTATTCCACACCTTGGACCTGGGAGAAACCTTTTTCCACCAGCATTGCCTTATATTTGCAGGTGCTACCATCTAGAGCAACCTTGGTCTGACACATCCACTTGCATTGAACCAATTTTCTTTCCCAGAGGAAGAGAAACTAGCTCCAAAGTAGTGTTTTTCTAAAGAGAATTCATCTCTTCATCCATGGAAACTTGCCATCTCAGATCCTTTCGAGCATGGTAGTAGGACTTTGGGTCTGAACTAATCATCAAATAACAAGTTTCAAATAACAAATTATCAGGACAAGAGAGCGCAATACCTGCTCTTTGGAAATTAGACCAGGTTCTCCTTGGATCATCTGGATTTCCAATGTTATCTCCTGCGGAGGAGAGTGTCTATCGAGCCCATGTTGGGAGATTATTTTGTACTTCGGGTTCTGATTCAGCATTTGATGTTTGCTATACACTGATATTAGAAATCATAGGATCCAAATCAGACTCATCACCCCCAATTTCATCATCTAAATATTCAGTAGAATAGGAAGGAAATTCAGCAGTTTTCTCCTTCACTAGTTCCACCTCCTGAAGAGGCTCATCGAAACTGACACTCCTTTCGATGATGATATATTTTGTTTTGATATCCAGTAGCTTGAAACATTTTGATTCATTAGGACACCCAATAAATAGACATTCTATGCTTTGCAGTTGCAAATCCCTCCTTTTATCAAGTGGAATTTGGGCCCATGCAATGAACCCAAACACCCGTAGGTTCGACACATCCGGCTTGTGTCCGAAGTATGCTTTGAAAGGGGTCTTCCCTTTCACGGATGAGTGTGGCACTCTATTCTTCATGTATGCTACAGTATGCACGAATTCAGCCCACAAATTTGCAGCCAATTTCTTTGATTCCAACATACAGGTGGCCATCTCCTTGAGAGACCGATTCTTCCTTTTCGCTACACCGTTCTACTGGGGAGTGTAGGGAATTGAATGTTGGACCTGAATACCAATTTGGGAGAATATGTGCTGCAACTCATTACTAACATACCCCTGCCATTATTAGATCTCAATATCTTGATCTTTAGGCTAGATGCATTCTCGATCAAGGCCTTCAGTTCAGTGAATTTTTCACTTACTTCAGATTTCTTTTTGAAAAAAGAAGACCCATGTGTACCTGGAAAAATCATCAATAAAATTCAAAAGATACCTTGATCCATTCATGGATGTCATAGGCATGGGACTGCTGATATCATAATGTATCAGCCCCGAGATGCATGTAGCTGGGTTTGCTTTCCCCCGATCGAACTTGTGCTCAGGGTGCTTTCCAATAACACAGCCCTTACAAATTCCAATGGTTTCCTTGATGACCAGGAGGCCTTCAACCATGGAGTTTTTCTGTAATTGCTGCAAGTATTTGAAATTGAGATGGCCAAACCTCTCATGCCACAGTCTACTAACTTCATTTCCATGAGTTATCAATGCGATGGGCTTTGCATCCACCACAAAGTGGGAAAAATCATAGGCTTTTGCATGATGGTTTGCAAGGCCTTTTGCAACAAGTTTCCTCGATGCAAGTTTTGTTATCTCAACATCATTAGGATCGAAGCATACTCTCTTAGGTACTTCTATATGTTTCATCTGATAGACACTAAGGATATTTGATGCCAAAGACGGTACATAAATCCATTCTCAAGATGAACCGTACCTTGTCCTTCTAAAATGATGGTGGAGTCATCTCCCATGTGGATGGGGATGGATTTGCCAGTATCCAAAGATGAGAAGGATTCTCTTTTATCCATCATGTGGTTTGAAGCTCCATAGTCAATCAAGAGTGCTTTGTACTTCGAAGTGCTTGCCATGAGGGCATGACCTCTTTCATGTTGTGGTCCCCAATCTTACTGATCTCTCCTCCGAAAGCTTTCCAGAAGATTGATGTGATTTCTCTCAAGGAGAGAGGTAGCTTCATCAAGTTTCTTCTTCATGCAGGCATATTCAGGGTGGAATCCCTTCCCACAGTATGAACACTTGACTTTTTCCTTTCCATGATGCCCTTTTCCTTTGTTCTTCTTTGAGCCAGAAGACTCCTCATGCTGCTAGTTTTCAAATTTAGGCTTAGGAGCTTTGAATTTAGTTTTTGGGTTCTTTTTGGTGCTTTCCTTTACCCTTCATATCTTTGGGCCCCGAGACATGGAGGGATTGATCATGGGAGGATCTAATGATCCCCATCTAGACAAACTTATCATGTTCACTTGTTAGGGACTCAATGAATGCATTGAGTGTAGGCATCTTTCATCTAGGGGTTGTGAGCTTCCTCGCACAGAATGTAGAGACAAAAACTGAATAATCAGCTCCAAGTTTGGAGAGTATGGTGAGGATGAGTTGATCATCCTCCTTCTCCACTTTGCATTGCTTCAACAGTAAGACAATGTGCTTGAACTTTGTGAAAAAGTCATTCAAGGTCTCAAAATTGGAAGGCTGGAGAGACATCAACTCATTCTCAAGCTGATATACTCTCAAATCATCCTGCTTTCCATACAGGGTTTCCAATTTGTCCCAGATTTCCTTTGGAGTCTTCAATCTCGAAAGATGGAAAAGAAGATCTCGAGAAACAGAGAGGCACAAGAATTTGAATGCTTCATCCTTCTTGTTCAATAATCTAGCTTTGTCTGTCATAGAAGCATGCTCTTCTTCAGTGTCCATAGTGACCCTATAGAGTCCTTTGGCACGTAGTTGGATCTCTATGTCTCCTTTCCATGAGTGGAAATTGAACAGAGTCAAAAGATCTATGGAAGAAGCCATGTGAATTTGTTGGAGTGAATGCTTTCACCTGTAAAAAACCTGAAAATCACAACAAAAGGGGCACTGTAAGGTCGGACAGCATGTACATTTTAGGCTGTCATCACACTCAGCATAGTTAATCAAGCAAGCTTGATCAACAATTTCCTTACTTGGGGTATTAAGTGGTAAGCCTTGCCTTTTGGTGCGGTGCTGTATTTTTGAGCTATTGCTCAATTTTCATGCAAGATCTATCAAAAACCTTGTTTTTGAGAGATCTAAGCTTCATTCCGCCATCAGCTCTGATACCATATTAATCTGTCACAGTAATCTAGGGACTAAAAGACAGTCTTATAAGAGATTTCAGACAATAAGGCATGAAAATGGTGTAACAGTGCTACAAAATGAGTAGCCGCTCTGTATAATCAATAAAGAATGAGTAATACAATACAATGATCATGCTGCAAGCATGAATGACAAAGCAATTCAAATTCCCAAGGAGGTCATTCGAATTGAATGAGTGAGTCTAGCATAACTGAATGTAAGCCACAGTCAACACTCAAGTTAACCACTTATCAAAACCCTAATTGACTCAACCGATCCCTAAGTGAAGTCAGAGTGCAATAAATCAATGAGTCTAACTGAAAGTAGCTCAGACATATGTCACTGCAAGCCAACCAACAAGTGGTAGTGCATCAACGACTCCAATGAACCTCGATGAGGTTAACTGAAGTGTAACTGACCATCAGAAGTGGTTGGAGGTGCCCTTGTTGACTCCAATTCATTAAATCATCAATAAAGAATCAATTTAATGAAGGAAGGCACCTTCACTGCTCTGTTTAACTGATTGTAACCATTAGTTAGCAATATGGGGCATTACTGACACTCAGATCACCCCAAGAGTGCTCCATTTAGCCTCCCCGAATGTAGGAGAAGGATAAGTTAGCCTCGTTTATTGAAGGTAGGCATGGGTGTGCTCATGCTAATGTCATCTAGTGCTCCTATGATGTCAATTAAGTCAATAAAACTTAGGATAGTGGTTTAACTAGGCCAAATTGACCAAAATGAGTGTGTATGGTGGTAAATGTCTCCAACAATTACTACATAAATACATGGTTTCTGTAACTTTTGAATCCAGAGGAAGTTGGAAAGAAATACAGAAAGAAAAAATTGCAAAAAACCAGAGTCAGATCTATAACATCTTGATATCGTTATTTTGAAGCATCTTGATTGGCTATTTATATTATGTTTGAAACCCCTTGAAATTCCAAGTCGACTTCAACTCCATTGTCCAAATTTGATAAACACGCTCCAATTGTTCTACTTCGTTTGATCTTTGGGTGATATGTCACAATTTCATTTTGAACTTATAACAAAAAACCTTTAAAACCATGTGAAACAACCAGTCTTGAAATGTTTATCATATGTGTCTGGAAGTAAAAAAAAGAATAAGCAAAGCACCCATTCTTGAAATGTCGAGTATATGTGTATGGATGTAAAAAAGAGCATTATTTGAAACTTGAAATTTTGAACTCTCCGATTTGTACCGCTCAAAACTTGTATCTGGAATACTTTACATCCTACCTGCACCAAAGGGAGAAAGGATTTATCAACTAAAACATTTCACATGACTTAATTATTCTTCACTCTAACCCTAGTTTTATCTTAAGCATATTAAATGGTGTATAATTAATGAAAGAATGGGTGGGAAAGGGAGATTAAAAGAAATAAATATGGATTTATCAATTAAAACATTTCACATGACTTACTTATTCTTCACTATAACCCTAGTTTTATCTTTTAAAGCATATTAAATTGTGTATAATTAATGAAAGAATGGGTGGGAAAGGGAGATTAAAAGAAATAAATATGTTTGGAATAATAACTACTATTGTTTGGTTCATGGCAATAGAAAAGGAAGGAGTTTACTATTTAGGACATGTTTTTAGTGATTTTGATGGCCATTGTTTAGTTCGAGAAATTCCACCAATATTAATATTAGTTGGAGTAGTGGGAAGAATCCTAATGCTAAGGGTACTGTGATAATAAGGCCATGAGTGGTAGTGTTTTTGCACACCAATTCTTTGAGAGGTATGGTGGTGTAGTAAGTCAAAGGCATCATCACCACAAAATTCTCATGTTTAGTTTGATTTTGTGACTTTATTTTTGTTAATTATTGGCAAGAGTGTGCTTGTCATGTAGGAGAGGGAATGAGTGTTAACTAGTGTTTGTGTTAAACTTAAGTCTTGGTCAAGAGGCATCACCTAGTTTTAAGTCTTATGTTGGGAAGAAAGTATACCCAAGGTTGTGCTCTTTATGGATTTGGTATAATTTTGAAGATTGGTTTGTACCAATTTGTTAATCTTGAGCAATACTTGGAAACACAAGCAGATAAATAAAAATTATAAACTATTGTATTACTATTTTTTAAAAATCTTTAAATATAAAATGATATATCTATGTATGTTTATTCTTGATGTAACTTTACATTTTTTAATCATTATATAAATATTATATAAAATTTGACTATTTTACAATCCTAATATGTTTAAATGTTATTCTTAATATAAATAAAAAACATTTTTTAATCATTATATAAATATTATATAAAATTTAACTATTACAATCTTAATATGTTTAAATATTATTGTTAATATAGATAAAGGACCAACCACATTTCAACTAGCTAACATATAATTTGTGATGAAATACAAATGTACACTATAAGTAATGAGATTCAAGGTGTTCGGTCAATGACACATTGATGCTATTTATTATGCAGTTGTTTGTTTATAGATGGAAGTGTCATTAGATGCTAAGAGCTATGTAGTGAATTGAGTTGTTTTGTTAAAAATTTATTCAATAAATTCTCAAAAACAACATCTTTTATATTTCTTTATATGCATCGAGACTCTATAATATACTTACCAAGATATTTAAAAGTATAATAATTATAATGTTTATTTAAGAAGAATGCTTATTTTAAATAAAATATTCACTTCTAGTCGGTCCATTAATTGGTTTAATAACTCAATAATAATACACGGTGACTAATAAATGTAACCAATTAGCATAAACCAAAAGAAATATCCAAAGGAAAATGCATATACACAACTATAATAATAATACACAGTGACCAATACATGTAAATAAACTCTCAAAAACAACATCTTTTATATTTCTCTATATGCACTGAGACTCTATAATATACTTATGAAGATATTTAGAAGTATAATGATTATAATGTTAAGTATTTAAGAAGAATGCTTATTTTACTAAAGTTCACTTGGAGTTGGTCTATTAATTAGTTTAATAATTCAATAATAATACAGTATAATGATTATAATGCTAAGTATTTAAGAAGAATGCTTATTTTAAATAAAATATTGGCATACTAAAGTTCACTTCGAGTTGGTCTATTAATTGGTTTAATAATTCAATAATAATACACAGTGACTAATAAATGACTAATAAATGTAACCAATTAGCATAAGCCCAAAGAAATATCCAAAGGAAAATGCATATGCACAACTATAATAACAAGGGCTACGTGGTAGCTAGTCTCAGCTAATCTCTGTCCTTTAGTTTAAAGATAAATAAATTGCAAAAGAGATGAATTTGTCAACATTAAAAGGGAACTTGTATAATTTGCATAGTCAAAATTAAAGAAAGTTGAACCAAAAAGAGGTTATGTTCATTAACTTGAAGAAAGTTAAACAAAAAAGAGGTTAAGTCCATCAACTTGCTAATATCAAATAAATACTTATATACTTTGTACAATGCAAAATTGAAAAAAATGAAAAATGTTATTTATCCATATAGATATCAAACAAGTAAAATAGTTCCAAGGCAACTAATCCTTATTTTCAAATTATATTTATCTTTAATATAATTGATTAAAAAGTAAATTTTTTCTCATTTGATATATCTGTTTTCAAGTTTCTATATATTACATAATATTAATGATTTAATTAATACATAAAACTATTTACTTATTTAATATATAAACATCTATAAAAAATAAAAATAACAATTTTCATTAATCAAAAGCATCATGAAACTAGATTATAAAGACACTCATATGTTGTATTATAATATTTAGAATTAAAAATTATAAATTTAATATTGACATTTAAGAGTACACTTTTACTAGCCTTTATAGAATTTCTAAAACAATATAAATGATGAAAAATGATTTTTAATTATGATATAAATTTTACTCAATAATTATATTAAATTTATTAAATAAATGTAACTTTTATTACAATAATTTTATTAAATATTTAAAAATAAGTTTTATAAAATAAAAACAAGTAAAAATAAATATAAATATTTAGCTTCATTTAATGTAAAAGTTATTTAATGTAATATCAAAGCTTTGTTAAATAAAGTTAATTTAATGCAATTAATGCTCCTTGATGGGAAATGATTCAGTTGGCAATAGCTATTACGTGACCAGCAGAGTGAGTCTTTTCCGGAAATAAAGTAACGGAAATATCATCCAATGAGATGATAGATAAAATAATTTTAAAATAATCAAAATTTTTGGGAAGGTTTAATTTTAATAAATGGAAAACATATTTATTCAAACTCATAACTAATGCTATAATTGATCGTTATTACAAATAAGAATTCCAATCAACCAATCAAAAGAAAGGTAATTATAAAAAAAAATTATATTTAAATTAAGAAAGACACCAAATTTTGAATTTGCAGTCAATGACATGGTTAAATATAGAGTCAAAGGCATATTGAATGCAATATAACCTCCAGCAGGGATAATAATACACAATGACCAATACATATAACCAACGATGGATAGCATAAGCCGAAAGAAATATGCATATACACGATTATCACAATAATGAGAATTAAATAATAATTATTCATTGTTCAGTTTGTAAAATCAAAGCAAAACGTCCAATCAAATTAATTCCACCAACTACTAGTGAAACAATCAAATTCTTAGCTATTGGGAAACTACTACACAAGCAATCAAATGCTCAACTGGTTGAAATGTCTAGAGAATATCAATTTCTTGGGGAGTCGTTGTTCACTCATCGCTGGAAGTTTTCATATGATTCATTGACGTCTCCAACATCATTGTAGAATCTGTTAGACCATACGCAATAAACTCCATTCATATTTGCCGTGAAAATCTCGTGGGTTCTTTCATCATATGCAAATCCTGTAAATAATAACTGTTTCAATACTTTCTTTCTGATTTCAGAACAACTTGAAACATCCATGCTAATCTTTGCCAAGAGTTCTCCTGTAATAATACTGCTAGCATTGATGCTGTGGGAATCAAGTGTATCCATGCAAACATAAATGATAATATCCTCTGATTTTGTAATGTGAGATCCCCAAGAAAAGCTCATCGATTTCATTCGGTGATTTTGAAGTGTGACTAAAACCTCACCTTCTAGATTACAAACGCGAACTGTTTGATCAGACTGGTCGTAGCAGATGAACTTGGAACTTTTATTTAAATAGTAGGGTTCGAATGTTGTGTGTATATTTGTTCTCTTTATCACAACAGGATTGTCACAACTTATGTCTACTACTTCCAGTTGCCTGCCTACCTGTTGCATAACCATTCTATCACTGCCACATAGTATAACGAATTCTATCCAAATTTCTCCATCATAAAGGGGGAGAAAAAATTCTTTACGAAGTGTCCCGTTGCGTTTGGAGTAAATTTTGCAAAAAATTGACTGCTCGTAGAAGCTTTGATAGATCACCATGTCCTGATTTCCCGAACTTTCAAATTTAAATTTGTGAAGACGAGCTCTGTGATTGTAATTAAGAGCTGACTGAGTCTCAATGGGGTATTGTAAATTGCTATAAGCTGGTTCTGTTATTGTAAACACCTGACGGTATTCTTTTAACTCAAAAAACATGTACATTCTCTCTAACTGATTATAAATCATGCCCCTGCAATTTGGAATATCAAGATCCCAATCATAAACCATGCCCTGGAAAAGCTGTTTGTGGGTTGTATTTAGTCCTGCTTCTATGGATGAAATTTCAACGCTTATAAAAGTTTGTGGATGCTCCGACACAGCAGCCATTATCAATGAATGATTATGGGGATTGTACCTTGCACGGTACCATTTCTCGGGAAATTGGTTGATTATGTGCTTGTGATCAGCATCAGTGAAAGCCGAGATTTGATCTGCATGTCGCTTGAATGGAACAATACAGGTCCCGTTATCATTGGTATATATAAGACATATTACGTCGTCAGCAATTACCAGTTGGCTCATATCAGTCTTCCCAGTATCAAAGGTTTGTAAATGATAATCCCTAAAAATATTTGGCACCTTCGTGATGTTTTTGCCGAACTCTCGGTCACTTAGGAGGCGGAACAAGTTAACGGATGAGGAGTAGCCACTTACCCTATTTTGTCGTGGTTGCTGTTGAGCTTGCGGGTTCTCATTGTGGACGGTGGATGATGAGGATACCGGCCCATTCACTACGGGTTCTTCTTCATTAATTTTCGCTGGCCTATTCGTATATGCCGTGGCTTGATCTTCTACATTTTCGTCGCTGCGCTTTAAATGCTTTGCCATGGTTTGATCTTCCCTTCGATCTTGATCTTGATCTTCTGCATTTACTTCCCTTCGATCTTGATCTTGATCTTCTTCATTTTGACCCTTGCACTTTAAATGCTTTGCCTGCATAGTTGGATCTTTATCTTCTGCATTTACTTCCCTTCGATCTTGATCTTGATCTTCTTCATTTTGACCCTTGCGCTTTAAATGCTTTGCCTGCATAGTTGGATCTTTATCTTCTACATTTACTTCCCTTCGATCTTGATCTTCTTCATTTTGACCCTTGCGCTTTAAATGCTTTGCCTGCATGGTTAAATCTTTATCTTCTGCATTTACTTCCCTTCGATCTTGATTTTCACCTTCTTCATTTTGACCCCTACACTTTAAATGCTTTGCTTGCATAATTGCTTTGCTTGCATAATTGGATCATTGATCTTCTGCATTTTCTTCCCTTCCATCTTTGATCTTGATCTTGATCTTGATAAGTGCTCTGCCATGTCTCGCCTCTTATTCGCGAATGAGAGATATCTTTTGAATCCAATTTTATCTCCGACTTGGTCAATGTCGTCGGCTCCCAGTTTTGATCTATATCGTATTGTCGAAGCAACTTTACGGCCCGGAATTCAATGAATGATCAGCTTGACGGATCAACAAATTAGGGTTAGGAGACACTTGGAAGGCTCATTCGTAATTCCACCGGCACAAACCATAAATATTAAAAAGAAATTCGATGACATCTCAAATTCAATGTCAATGTTTTTTTAATTATAATTTGAAAACTAAAAAAGATTATTCAACCGTTCAGCTTTAGTAACAGCAAATAATTTCGATTATAATAATTCAAATATTGAATTAAAATATTGAGAAGATTTTGTTTTAAAATTTTTACATTTAAAATTTAAACTAAATAAAATAATATTTAAAATATTTAGAAATTTTATGTTTTTAAATATTTATATTTAAAATTTAGATTAAATGAAATAATATTGAATATATAAATGTATTATTTGTAATTTTAAGATTTAGAAATTTTATGCTTTTAAATATTTATATTTAAAATTTAGATTAAATGAAATAATATTGAATATATAAATGTATTATTTGTAATTTTAAGATTTATTTTTAAGGGATTGATTTACCATATTCTGCCCACAATAACCAAATAAACAATAAGGTGGAAGCCATTTGAATATTATATTTTTCCTAACCTTAGTTTTTTAATCATTATTTTTAAACTTATATAAATGTTAACTATTTTGTATTGAGATTATGCTTAAATTTTATTAAATATAAATAAAAACAAATGGCTTATTACTTGGTCAATCTATCTATTTCTAATTAGAATTTTCAAATTGCTAAAACTGATTTATGATAGATGTCTTCATGAGTTTTAAGCATATGGTCAAAAGCACTATCTATTAACAATGTTGTTATGTATTGGAAGAAATATACTCGTTGAACAAAAATCTTTTTGTGAAAGTATATGTATTAGTTGGATGTCAATTATTTTGTTGCACATGCATCTCGTCATTATTTTGTTGCCGACGGGGCACATTAACCAATCACGCAACTACAATATTTTCAGTGGGAGTGGGAGAGGGCTCAGGTCTCAAAATTGCTTGGTAATTAAATGAAATCTCCTTCTCTCTAGTGAGGTTTTGGCGACCAAAGGCATTATGATTTAAGAGAGCAAGGGTCAAAAGGGTTTGGAGAGAATATATGGAGTGCACAACGACGTTTTATATATATATTTTCTCAAGATTTGGCTACTTATAAAGAAAACAGAACCAAGTTTTACATGGAATAAATATAGGACTACCCTAGTTGTTATTAATGGAGTAAACTTTCTACGAGACCATTTGCACCGATTTGACGACCGGCAACCCGTGATGTGAAAGCTCATGCGAACCAGGTCGTCCAATGGGTATAAATGGTCGAGTAGAAAGTTTACTCAGTTATTAATATAAAGTTAGTTATTTATTTATTCGAAAATCGAATATTGTAGAAAAAACCAACGATATATTAATTTGACAAGTTCTAAATAAATATCCAAGGGTTCTTATAAATATCTAGTAGTATATATTTTTTAATTTTACTTTAAATTTCAGAAAACAAAAAAATTAAGAGGTTATAGTTTATAAATTATGTACGTCAAGGGAATCATATTTACTCCTTTGCTTGGGCGCTAAGCTAGTTTTACTATTTATGTTTGGATGAAAAAGGTACGAGTTTCACTTTATTTTGTTTCTGTTTTAGCACTTAGAAATCCCTTAAGTCACCAGTATATGATATTTGACACATTCACTAAAAAGGATATGATATTTAGCATATTTACTGAAAAGGTTTTGAATTTGTAATGATTATTTTGTGATTTATCTGTGTTGTACCTGAAATTAGTTGCTGAATTTTGTATAAATACTGTAGAAACCAAATGAACGTTCACACTTATTGAATCATGCATGAAATACATTTGTAATGCATTTATGTTGCTGCATATAACTATACCTGAAAAATGTAGAAGGTTGAAAGGATTTAAGCAAAGAGTGAGAGAGGGAGAAAACAAGAATTTTTTCTGGCACGAAAGTTCAAGTTTGTTTTGAATTCAATTGGGAATGACTCAATTGCATTTGTAGGATATTTTGGTAAAAGAGATAACAATTTCAAAATCAATATATTGTACAAGTTAAGCAACTAAAAAGTTTCAAAAAAATTTGTGTTTGATTATATGTTTCGCATCTTTGTTCCCAACTTATTTTCCTTATTTTATTTTCCAGCATTCACTTAATTCTATTTTTAAACCATAAATATGACTTTGTGATGTGATCTACCTATGTTTGAAGCTCACATGATTGCAATGAAATTATAAAAATTTAACAAGAGATATCGATTCAAAATCAAACCAAATACAAGCCAAGCATGCTCTGAAAAAACAAATAAAAAATTCATATGCACCGTCTTTTGTGTTTACTTTACATGCCCTTCAAACATATTCCAAGCTAGCTTGGTGATGCACCTGATCTACACGTCAACTTGGTTAGCTACCACATAGAGTAAACATTCAGACACTTGTGGTTGTTCTATGCTCTGAGGGAGATGTCCATTGCTCTCGACTCTAATATCATGTCTTAGATTGTCGAATGCATATTTTGAGGAAGTGATTGATACCATCCTATTCATTCATTCTGCTTCACCTCTATAAAGTTTAAAACTTTCATCGGTTCAACCAAAAGGGATGAACAAAAGTCAAATTGCGTTGGAAATGGGTTTGGGGTGTGTGCAAGCTAATGAGGGTCTCTTTTGACGCGTTAGATGCAATATAAAACTTAAAAAACAAGCATCCATCAACTTACATGGATATTTTGAGACACTTACACAATGAATCTTGCGATGAGTAAAAAGGATGAAATGTAGGAAACTGAAACATTTCCAAATATATAAACTTTTTCTCTTGAAAATGTACTTAACTATCTAAAGTTAGATCTTAATGAGCACTTTTTATTTTTGGGACAAACTATAAGGTATATGTTTTTGTGGGTGCAACCTTTGACTGACTAAATGATGGAATAAACTTACAAAAACTGGTAGACATATAGAGAACATATAGTACCAGTGCCGGACTATTTTTTCAATAATAAAAATAATATTTTTTATTTTTTTTTAATTATCTAATTGATCAAACTTCAAAAACAGTATGTCAATTGTGGGTGCATCATTTGAATGTCTTAATTCAATTATTTGGAAATGGTTTTTTAATAGCAAGTAGAGGTCGGTGTTCTTTAGTGCACCATACAATTTGTTTTCAAAATGGTTGAGAAACGAAAGAGTTATGGACGTGTAACAAATATAAATGGTATAAATATTAGCATTTAATATTAAGTAGGTTAATTAGGGTAATTAATTAATTACCCTAATTAACCTACTTAGTATTAAATGTTAATATATATAACATTTATATTTGTTACATTTCCTTTCCCTTAAGGGAAGCTTTGTCCTCAAAGCTTGTATCGACAACAATGTCTGAATTCCCTTGAACTATCATCTTGGGATCCTTTCCTTTTTGTAATTGTGATACTTAATGAAATGAGACGATACAAGTTACACATTCCGAAGGAGAACTTTGCAATTACAAAAAGAAAAGGATCCCGAGACGGTAATTCAAAGGAATTCAGACATTGTTGTCGATACAAGCTTTGAGGACAAAGCTTCCCTTAAGGGGAATGCAATGTAACAAATATAAATGTTATAAATATTAACATTTAATACCAAGTAGGTTAATTAGGGTCATTAATTAATTACCCTAATTAACCTACTTGGTATTAACTGTTAATTAATTACCCTAATTAACCCACTTGGTATTAAATGTTAATATTTATAATATTTATATTTGTTACACATCCATAAATCTTTTGTTTCTCAACCATTTTATCAATATATATTTGTCTTATTAATGTCTTATCGAATATTCCAGGTGTTCTCGTAATATTAATTGTGTGAAGTGAATAAATATTCGCTTCATTTGGTATGAGAGCTAGTTTATGATCTAGGCCTTTGATCATATCGTGATTTTTTATCATAATTTTAGGGAGTCCATAAATTTATGGTCTTTGACCAAGTAAGAAAAGAAAAGAAAATCAAAATAAAAAATAAAAAGGAAGAAGTAAAATAACAAGAGAAGAGGAAGGAAGATTGCCATAAAAAAGGAAGGTAAAAAAAAGTAAAATAAAAGAGTAAAACCACAAGTAGTTTCTCAACCCATGGTTTTGTTTTAATAAGTGGTTTTTAATTTATAGGTTTTAAACCGTAAGTCCCACTCAATTCATAAAAATATATATCAATAATACTATTAGTAATAATAAAATTTATTATTAGGGGTGGTAGGCGCGGGGGGATTCTCTTGAATCCCGAAGGATATGTTGACCAGACCTTTGCTTGGGGGCTTGGGAGAAGAACCAATAACGAAGCGGAATGGCTGGCTCTTATTCAAGGTCTTCATCTCTTAAACAGTAAGAAGATTAGTAGGGTTTTGATATTTGGGGACTCAAGGCACGTCATTTACAAGTTGGTCAATGGATATCCTACAGGAGCTATCAATTGTCGTCGGTTATATGGGAAATCCAAGCTTCTCATGTCCAACTTCTATGAGATTTATCACATCCTCCGGCAAAACAACACAGTAGTGGATAGTATGGCCAATGTGGGAGCCTCCCTCCCGCAAGGACTTTACAGTTAGAATGGAGCCCAGCCCTCTCTCAAACCTATTACTTAATGAGGCGCTGGATGCACTCTCCTCACTTAACTACTTGGAACTCCCTATTGATGCATATAACCCTCTCCCAACTCAATAAAATTACCTCACCCCTCCCTCCTTCACCTCCCATTTTCTTCTCTCCCTCTCCTTCTTCCTCTTCTTTCCCCTTTCCCTACTATCTCCTCACCCTTCCTTTTTATCCCCTCCTCTTTTTAGACCTCCCTTCCTCCTTCATATCCCCCCACTCCGATTTGAACCTCCCCCTAGCAGCTGGCTTCCTCTCTCTTTTCGCCGACTCTTTAAGTTTAATTTCCTGTCCTCTCAACTTCTTTCTCCTGGCCGCGTGGACTACGGTCTGCTCTCCCCTCTTCTCGAGCTCTCCCTGCATTAAAGCTATTAGGTGATGGGGTTATTTCTATCCTCCCCCGCACGTATGCTCTGTCTTTGAGCCTCTCCATATGCCGCTCCATTGCAAAGTCATGTATCCTCTCCCGGTCTTGGATCAGTTCGACTCTCAAGATAAGCTTCGAATTCTTCAGGAGGTGGTGACTGGTATTGAAGGAGGACAGTTGCACGGCATTCCTTGGCAGGTTCTCCCCCTGGCTCGCTCATTTGTGAAGGAGAGGCTGTCTCTCGCCGCCTTCTCCGACTGCCACTATAATTTCACCTCTGCACTGTGGCCTCGAGGCTCTGTTTCTGGCATAAATACTTCTCTCTTTGACAACCCGCGTTGTATTTTAGGTTTCTTTTGTTCCTGGTGGCAGGATGGCGCGGTAGGAACATTGGTCTACTCTGACAGACAGGGGGGTTCGGTGCTTCAGCAGGAACTGTCAGTGCTGAGTTGCATCCTTAATTGGCCTACGCTTGAGCTTTCGAACAACATTCCAATTGCTGACCCTCTGTTCAAACAGTTTGATTGCCTAGAAATCTCCTCTGATTTTGGTAGGATGGCTCAACCTGGGGATAATGCAGGCATCCATGACATCAAGAAAAATTTGCGACGTCTGTATGAGATGGTTTCCACAGAAATCATGGATAACAGGGAGGTAGCCCGAGACATCAAAAATATGGAGGACACTGTGAGTTACACTTCCATTCAGATCAGCAACCATGATTCCCGTATCGATGATAACGAAAGCACCTTGCGTGAGATGCTGGGGAAGGTGGATAGGATTCAGGAGGACCTTGCGTGACTCATCTCCATGAATCAGGGCAGCAGGATCAATGGAGCAACTGTTGAAGCGGAGCGTCCAATGGAGGAAGAGTCAGTTGTGCAACCAAATCACTTCAGAGGTCACCTGTAATCTGGTTTTATTATGGATACATGTTTTTTTGTCTCTTATTATGTAGGCAATATATAAGGGTATATACTGCCCGTGCTGCTAGTTATCATGGAAAAACTTTGTATGTAGCTTTTTGGACTACTTCGAGGTTTAGCCTTCAGTGCTTTTCCTCTGATCTGCGGGTTTATCCTTCCTCTCTTTTTGATCTATACTGAATGGCTGTGCACAGCCCGTTTATAATATACTCTTTTCAGTTTCTGTTTAAAAAAATAATAAAATTTATTATTGTTATATATTTTTTCAAAAGAACCTTTAGACCCAATTCACTATATATATATATTATTTTTAAATAATAATTGGTAATATATTATATTTGTTATTATTATTAAATATTTAATAATAATAGTAATTAATAATAATAATAATTATTATTATTATTAGTTAATAATTATTATTTAATAATTGTGTTATGTACAATTATTACCTTATACAAAAAGGAAAAAGAATCAAAGAAGAAATTAAAAGAGCAGAAATCAAGTCTTGAAAGATATTAAAAAAATTATGGATCCAGGTCACTCACAATTGCAATCACAGTTATGAGCAGTTTCGTCCTAGCTAAAAACGTGTGTTTGGAATAGTATTCTACAACTCCAATTCGACAATCAGAAACGAAATAATGATTTTAAAAAAGAATAGATTACTACCTCAGAACTACGAATTCGATCATTGGAAGATAGTAGAGAAAAACTCACAATTGGAATATAGGATGAGAAAATATCACATCTGGAAAGAATCATTCAACAAATTCAAGACCAGATAAAAAAACTAAACTAACTCGAAGAATGTCCATATGGAAACAATATTGACTTATAAGAGGAAATTAGTCCTCCAAACAAAGTCATCATGGACAATGAAGACAAATTGGCGCAACTACATGAAAAGTCAGAAAATCAGGAAATAGAGTTATGTCATCATCAACAGCAAAAAGGAAAACTCCAGCAACAATATGACGACAGAAAGAAGACACATAAGTTGGAACTAACAAAATTCAATAATGTGTTATCAAGCAATACCGAAGAGATTTTTGGATTATGAAATCATAACAAAACATTGATTACAAAGATTAAAAAACTAAAACAAAGTAGTAAGAGGAAACACTCCGGTGAAGACCTCAAAGGAAGAATACTGGAAAATAAAGAAGAAAATTGATGTCTAAATAATCATAATCAGGAACTAGAGAATCAAATTAAGAAATTAGAAATTGAAAAAACACAAATATACTAGAGAACCAAGAAGCACAAATCCAAGAAAATGCATAAAAAAATCAAATCGAGGAAGTGAAGGCAGTCCTTGTCGCAGTCTAAAAGAAAGAAAGAAAAAACAACGCATACACCTTACATACATCCTAATTATAATTGTCATTTTGACCAACAACATGATCAAAATAAGAACTCACAGAAGAATTATGTTGACAGGCGAAAAGACCAACATGCTGAGCAATAATTGAAATGACCCATTCCACAAAATGATCTCAGGGCTCTGATAAAAGTAGATATAGGATGGACCGTAACAGATACGATGCAAAAATTCTCCTTGGGAATCTGTAACTCGTATCATCTCATTTTATCAAGTGTCACAATTACAAAAAGGAAAGGTTCTCGAGACAATAGTTTAAGGGAATTCAAACATTATTGTCGATACAAGCTTTGAAGACAAAGCTTCCCTTAAGGGGAAGGCAATGTAACAAATATAAATGTTATAAATATTAACATTTAATACTAAGTAGTTTAATTAGGGTAATTAATTAATTACTCAAGACGTGACTTGAAAAGTCACCTCCCTTACCACTTAGGGTATAAAATACTCGACACTAATTCTTGTAAAATATATTTTTCTCTATGAAATTATCAATATATATTTGTCCTATTAATGGCTTATTGAACATTCCAAGTGTTCTGATAATATTGATTGTGTGAATTGAATAAATATTCACTTCAACAGGAAACACTAACAATGTGTTTTTTGAGTTGAGGAGTGATGACACAAGATAAATAAGAAAAAAATAGAAAAAATATATATTCTTGTTGACAATTACATATTTGGAATCTACAAAAAAAACCATATATGTTTCTAAAATTTCATAAAAAAAATGGAGGTGTGCAGCATACTATAACCAATGGCTAAACACGAGCATATTGAAAATTTGGATATAATGTTCAATTAGGCATGGTTTATCATACTCCAAGGCATAGGCATGTTGAATCCAAAGCAGACATATAGGCATAAGAATGCCACCCCAGCATGGGTGGAGACTCGGCCTTATCATTTGGAAGGAATACATTTTTGAATTTAAACAAAATGCGTGCTCATTATATTAAACCAAAACGAGTGCAGGTTTTTAAATACTATGTAACGAGTGCACGTTTTATTCAAGAAAAATAAGTTTGTGTTTTTAAATACTACAATGAGTGCTTATTATGTAGCTATAGAATTCACCACATTATCAATTATACCAATAATTTTATTATTTTATGCCACCCCTGACTCCCCTTTTCTCCCTAACTCATACTAACCCCCCCTCTTCCTCTCCCTACCTCTAACCCCCCCTCCTCCTATCCCTACCTTTAACCCCCCTCATCTCTCTCCCTAACACACCACCACCCCATTCATTCTCTCTCT
>LPNX011170113.1:3306-19639 GCA_001517045.1 Pseudotsuga menziesii
ACCTTCATAAAATAATAAAGGAGAGTTAAAATGATATATAAATTAAATGGGGATGAAGATGCCTACTTCGACGGGCATGATGAGGGAAAAAGACTATTTATACTCTCCTTAAGAATAAAAAAATAAAGAAATCCCTTATATTAACAACATAAGGTCATCCTAGAACTTAGAGGAGATCCGTGGATAATTAAAAATATAAGGGGATTAAAAAGAAATCATTTATACATATTTTCCTTTGCATAACGACGGAGGAGTTATTTATTAATTATTCACCGGGGTAGATTTTAGACAAGTATTTGTTAACCCTAAAATTTTATGAAGGCCATTAATGGACTGCGGATTTTAGAGAAACGTGCCTCAGCAAGGATTATGGCACAATAACGACTTACATTGGTGAAATTACTGGTTGGGCAGGTCGCATGCCTTGGGTTAGTTTCTTTACGGCAAATTTTTTTGGGAAGACCACCTCAACACTAATTGTGACAGAATTACGGTTCTAAAATTTGGGAATTATTCCCGCAGCATGAAGTGCTGCCAATACTTCAATTTTCTTTACACACAGTCGGAAGGTCTGCACACCTCTCAGCCATTTCGTAGGAAGGAGATTAATTAATAATAAATCGGTCACATGCTGAGGGAGAAGAAATCGCTGCCAAATAGGAGTGCTCTCTGCACTTTAAAAGAAAGAGGAATCGCTCCCAAAACGAGGTTTTTTTTTCGCTGTGGTGAAGACGTCCATTGCTATGGAATAGGGTTAGCATCACAACTCCTGGCCACTGTAACCTGCTACAGCGTGGGAATTTACAATAAGAGGTATACGCTGTCCATAAAGCTTTTATTGCATAGCATTTAGGTTTTCACTGTTTCCTTGATATTTTTTGCTGAAGGATGTAGGTAAAATGCCGCCCCATCACCTCCATTCAAGATAGGGATAAAGGATTAATTTTTTTGTTGGGCGTAAGTAGAAGGCAAGCCTATATGTTTATTTTTATCAGTCTAGTCTGAACCACTTTTTCAAAGCCTACACTTATAGAGCCTTGGTTGGGGCGCATTGGACCTGAACCCCCCCATCAGCCTTAGCCAAAAGGAAAAGAAAACGCCAGTGTACTTATTGGTTGATATCGTTGGGATACTCTTAAATTCGCCCACTCTAATTGTTGAAACGTTGCCGGGTAGTTTCCGAAGAGTATGTTGGACCGGGAAATGTTTTCATTTTTCTTAAAAATAGTCCTTTAAACCCAGAATGTCGGCCAAACCTTCCCCCCTAAGCGCATGCGATCTTGACATCTCTGTCTTGATAAGTTTTGGGGTTGCGATTCCACTTCCATTATACCTTTTCGGTGGGTCCAAGCTCATTTAACCTCGGCTGGACTCCAAGCCTGCACTTCCAAGATTATTATCTTTCCTATAATAGCAATTAGGGATTGCTTTGAGTGGGATCTGAAAAGTATCTGCCATATGTTTTCTTTCATGGCACGATTGAGATCTGGATTGCTTGGAGTACGATCTGAAAGTTATCTTTTGTATATGGATTATGATTGAGATCTAGATTTGCCTTGAGTGTGATCTGAATTATATCTTTTATGCTTGAACTCTTGGACTGCGATTTAGGTCTGGATTTCCTTCGAGTGTGTATATCCTTGATATACTTGTTTTCCTTTATGAACTACGATTTTATATAAATTTGGCTCCGGAACGAGTCATAAATGTATCGTTGAATAACTGTCACTTGCAGACATTTAATTGGTTGACTCATACCTGTAAATGTTATGTGTTTTGTACCATTCCGGATTGGATGTGATTTCTATGTAAGGATCCAGTAAATGTGTGATCAGTTCTCTGCCTGTGTTCTTGAATGATTAACCGATCTGTAATGTATGGGGTTTTTCACCCGTGTGTGAATTTTTGTGCTACGTGGTAACTGCCGGGATTACCTGGGATTTTTCCCTCCTCAGTGAGGCGACCTTTCCAAAAGACTTAAAGGCCGTGTCTTGTGATTCTTTTTCTTTTTTATTTCCTGTAGATTGCCAGGCTTACCTCGGTTTCCTGGGAGAGGCGATTGACAGAGGCTAGATCACTGCCTTCTTTAAAAGTTTGTGTTTATATTTCATTTGGTATCAGAAGAATCCTAGAGCTAGGGCGATACCTGCTTATAATCCAAATAGTCTTACGAGTCTAGAGAAAATGATGTAAAGGTCTAGGGCTGCATTCGGTGTGTGTCCGTCCTTGCAAAAAGGTAGGCCTTGATGTAAGGCACATTGGCGTTATGAAATACCTCTATGGGAGAGAAGCTATGTAAATAAATTGCAGCTTGGGTACTGCATATTTGTAACCTTGCTTGAGTACTTAATAAAAATAAATAAAAGATCCGGACAGTTTGGTCCGGACTATCTTTGGTGGACGTAACCCCAAGGTTGGGGTGAACCACATGAAATTGGTTGTCTCTTTTGTATTACCATGTTGTGCTGTTTTATTTCTTTTGGCTTACAGAATGATGATGTTATGAATACAGTGTAAATGCTTTAATTGGTGAGAAGATTACTAAATCTTTTATTTTGCAGACTATTTTAATTGATTTATTGCTTTAAGGTAAGAGGGGTATACTACATATGGTATCAGAGCGAGGTTGAAATGCTTGGGCCTATTGGGCTCAAAACGCTCCAGAAGGGAAGGACGACAAAGGAGAGGGGAAGGATGGAGAATGGAAACCTCGAAGGGTATGCTTGATTTTGGAAATGGGGAAAATGCATTCCAGTTTGGAGTTCTGCAAATCTTGCCAGTTTTGTGTTGAACCATTCTTTTATTTTGTTGAATGTTGTATGTACTGTATGTTTTTTGATGCCACGATTAGTCAGAGGAATGGTAAAGCCGGTGGGTGATAGATGGCCTGAAATTGTATGTTTGATAAAGCTGTGAGTTCTTTATACCCACGACCGGCTTGTTGGATGAATGATCACGTAGATCTGCGCCTGTCAAACTTTGTCTTATCTTGCCGTGATTTCATGAAAACGCCATCGATTTGGTGGATTTCATGATGGCTTGATCTCTGCTGGACAAAAGTTCTCTTTTGTTGATATGCCATAGTGAATGGGGTTTTCGGCTCAAGCTTGATTTTATTCTTTAAAAGAAAAATCGCTGCTAAAAAAGGGGGACATGGATCTGTGGTTTGAACTTTATATTTTATTGAAACTCGATTCCAGAAGTTTATCTCGGTTTATTTGGTGCGGGGATTTTTAATTCTATTAAAACTCTGTTTAAGCCATGGTTCCAGATGCTAATGTGGAGTTTGCATGCTGTGAGTGCGTTGTTATTCTGCAAAAAATGATCTGCTAGATTGGATGCTTGAATGCTTTATTTTTTTTTATATATAAAATATCGGCAAAAGTCAATCTGGTGGTTGCTTCATGAATTGATTTTTGGGTTTATTAAAACACTTTTATCACATCGATTGAAGGTTTGGTTTTAATGCTGATAACCTATGTGCTTTTATACCACGAATTCCAGGAAAGGAAATCAGTTGAAGGTTTGGTTTTTAGTGCTTATAACCTGTGTGTTTTTATACCACGTTATCCATGGAAAACGAACTACTCAATAGCCTATAAAACTACAACCATCTTCAAAGAGACCGAATCACTAAGAAGTGAAAGGATAAATCATATCTTAGTGGGGTATGTAGCTTAATATGTTAGTGATGAATATAGTAGTAATATATGCAAAGATATACTACTACGATAGCTTAGGTATTTGCTGAAAGGAAAATTAAAGTAAATAAAATGTTTGTTGAATATGTAAAGATGTATCCTTCTGATGGTATGGATATGAACGTAACATAGTAATATATGTAAGGATATATTACTGTGTTAGCATAGATATTTGGTGTAAAGTATATAAAATGCTTATTAAAAATAAAAAAATAAAAAAATATAGATATGTCCTTATGATAGTATGGATATGAACCATGTAAGGATATGTCCTTGGGCATTTTTGTGAACCATGTTATGTATTTTTTTTTATGACTCAGTCCCGGGCGCGTTTTCTGCCTGTACCATATATATTTATGTGCAAATATATAATTATAAACTAGGTAGGTATAATTTGTTTACCTGAAATTGCAGCATGATATCGGGTAGGTAAAATTGTTTACATCGGTGTATGTATATTAGAATTTGATATCTCTATTTTTATAGATATGACTCTGGTATGAATTTGCAAGACACTGAGACACTGATTGCATTTGCTGTAAGTATTTTATTTTTTCTTGGTGCATCTTGTCACCCATTGGTATGAGGGCTGGTTTGTTAATAACATATGATTGATTCTTATGTCCCTTATATCAATAGGAGGCAATTAATGGGGAGTGATCTTCCCTAATAATATCATTATTGTTTATTGGTTGGTTGAGAGGTCGTTGCTTGGTTAGAGGGTTAGTGTCCTTGATTGTTGAGTTTCTCCTTCTTTACTACAGACGTCAAGTTTGGTATCTAAATTTATTATTGTTTGCAAAATATGATAATGCAAGCCTTCAGGTTTGTTTATTTATAATTCCTTTGTTCTCAAAGGATGAGAATGCAGGCTGTAAAGTGTGGTTATTTATATTTATTACTTGCAAAGGATAATAATGCAAACCTAAAATTCTGGTTATTTGTAATTATTGTGGAAGCTCAGGATGCGAGCCATAAAGTTTGGTTATTAATCTTTAATTATGTTTGCAAAGATGAGAATAGTTCGGTTATTTAAATATATTATTCCTTTCCAAAAGATGAGAATGCATTCTTAAGATGTGGTTATTTATATGCATTGTTGTTTGCTAAAGAGGAGGGGTGGCCTCTAAATGCAGGCCCCAGAGTTACTCCGGTCAAATTGTTTCTATTTGCTAGTTTAGGTGTAAAGACTAGAAGTGGAAAAGATGGTTTCCTTGTTTTTCTTTAATCATATGTTTATTGTATTTTGGTTCAAAAGGAAACTAAATCGCAGCTGGCTTTCCCCATTAGTACAAGATTATTTAAAATCAATCAATGTGTGTGCTATCTTTTAGTATGCAAGTTAATGCAAGAAGGAAGGGGTATATGTTGATTTAAAGGTGTAGCAGTGATGGTATGTAAATATTTATTCATTCGAGAATCAATGCTATATGTTTAAATTTTTTGAATAATATATAGCCTCTTTTGTGCAATTTGATTTGTTGATTTGAGTGGTTCAGTATGGCTCCCCCGATTGCTCGTAGTTGGAGAAGGTTGGAACAACTGAGCACACCAACCATTAGGATGGCACGGTAGGAAATGTCCAATTGCATTTCCAGGGACCAACTTCATTTGGGACAGCTCTACTATTGAGTTGTCTTACAGCTAGTGATGACCACGATTATCTCAGGTTGTGTTTTTGATTATTTATCCGCAGGATGCCCATCTCGGTGGTCGAAATTATTTTAATTATGGGTATTGTAGAAGGGACAATTTAACTAAGTTAGTCGTTTAATTGGTCCTTTCGATTGGGGTTTTCTGACCTTATTGTGGTGAAGCTTATTGCAGGCAATTTAATTTGTTTAGAATTGTTAAACAGTTTTGGATGTTGGTCTTATGGCATTGGCAAATCACTTAAAAGTTCAAATGTAGTATAGATAAAATTGTAGCTGTGAGTGAATTTTTTTGTGGTAATAAATTGAAGTTAATGAGGAATTGCATTGTCAAAAATTCTCAAGTTTTATATGTTATCTTGCAAGTGGTGTTAGCATAAGAAAATGAAAAGATTTTGTGGCTTCTTGTAAGTGCCTCTTGGCAATTCTGGTGATAAAAGGCTCTTATGAGATGAATGAAGAATGAAGCATGACTTATGCAAAAGTTGTGATGTTCTTTGATTTTATAAAATGATATACTGACTACCTATAAAGTGCTTGCAGGCATGGGGATTTATGGCCATGAAAAAGGCTAAATCTCCAGGACTATGATGAGTTAAATCTCATGTGTATAAATTTATCACCAGAAGAGGGAGTGGTGATGGAGGTAGTGGTTAAAATCTACCTTGTTTCCCCCAGGCCAGCGAGGGACCATTATGCATTCTGGGGACGCCTAGATGTAAGACATGTGGTTAAGACTCGTTCCGCACACATTAGAGGACTGTCACATGAGTTGGGGGACTCTGTGAAGAGAATAACCTCTAGGCGCTGTGGAGGTGTGCGAGAACGGAGTGCGGCAGCTTGGTGAAGCACCTTAAAGGAGATACCGCTAAGAGGGGTACAGGGTATCGTCCTTGTGTTGGGTGGCTTGAATGAAGAATAATGACAAGCACCCTGAATAGCACAGAGGAGATACACGAAGGGTTGGTATCGTCCTTGTGTTGGGTGGCTTGAGTTGGTACTTAGCGTACTGTTGGCACTTGATGTGCTGGGATGGAGGACATCCAAGAAAGGAACAATGCCGAAAAAGGTATGTGCATTGCAGGTAATCAAGTACCGATGAGGTAATATGATTGATTGACATTATTGATATAATGGGATTTCAATGCTTGTAGTCATGTTTTTGTTAATGTATCAATTGCATTATGGAAAATAATTGGGTAATATGACACTCATGAACATTAGAAAATTGCAGATTGAAAGAGAATCTATGACTTTGTTTAAGTTGAATTATAATTTGGACATGGATTATTGGAAAGGACTGAAAGGTAGTTATGATGCTGCAAATGAATTGCTAATTACATTCATGATGAATTGACTCTTATCTATGAGAAATTAGGGTAGACCCGATTTTTGCAGGTCCTACGAACCCACAAGGATCAGAAAAGAAAACTGAAAAAGAGATCCGAACAAGTGAAAGACGAAGAGATGACTCGAGAGAAGAATAAAGGTTTTTGTCGAAGAAACAAGAAACACCGAGGACGGTGTCCTTTCTTTTAGGGGGGGAGGATGTAATATCCCTCTCCTACGCTCTGGAATAATTTGTACCTTTGCATATTGTTGTATGAGGCTTTTGGGTGAGGAGCTCAAGTGCCAAGGCCCCACCCAGAGAGAGAGAGAAACATGAAGGTTAGGCGAAATTCTAATAAATCATATCATAAAGACAAAGGAAAATTTAGGGAAAAAGGACAAGTATTAATAAACTGAAGATCTATCTATGATAGATATAAGTCCTCCGTAAGAAAGAAAGAAAATGACAGACTAAGCCTTCATAAAATAATAAAGGAGAGTTAAAATGATATATAAATTAAATGGGGATGAAGATGCCTACTTCGACGGGCATGATGAGGGAAAAAGACTATTTATACTCTCCTTAAGAATAAAAAAATAAAGAAATTCCTTATATTAACAACATAAGGTCGTCGTAGAACTTAGAGGAGATCCGTGGATAATTAAAAATATAAGGGGATTAAAAAGAAATCATTTATACATATTTTCCTTTGCATAATGACGGAGGAGTTATTTATTAATTATTCACCGGGGCAGATTTTAGACAAGTATTTGTTAACCCTAAAATTTTATGAAACCCATTAATGGACTGCGAATTTTAGAGAAACGTGCCTCAGCAAGGATTATGGCACAATAACGACTTACATTGGTGGAATTACTGGTTGGGCAGGTCGCATGCCTTGGGTTAATTTCTTTACGGCAAATTTTTTTGGGAAGACCACCTCAACACTAATTGTGACAGAATTACGGTTCTAAAAATTGGGAATTATTCCCGCAGCATGAAGTGCTGCCAATACTTTAATTTTCTTTACAGACAGTCGGAAGGTCTGCACACCTCTCATCCATTTCGTAGGAAGGAGATTAATTAATAATAAATCGGTCACATGCTGAGGGAGAAGAAATCGCTGCCAAATAGGAGTGCTCTCTGCGCTTTAAAAGAAAGAGGAATCGCTCCCAAAATGAGGTTTTTTTTTCGCTGTGGTGAAGACGTCCATTGCTATGGAATAGGGTTAGCATCACAACTCCTGGCCACTGTAACCTGCTATAGCGTGGGAATTTACAATAAGAGGTATACGCTGTTCATAAAGCTTTTATTGCATAGCATTTATGTTTTCACTGTTTCCTTGATATTTTTTGCTGAAGGATGTAGGTAAAATGCCGCCCCATCACCTCCATTCAAGATAGGGATAAAGGATTAATTTTTTTGTTGGGTGTAAGTAGAAGGCAAGCCTATATGTTTATTTTTATCAGTCTAGTCTGAACCACTTTTTCAAAGCCTGCACTTACATAGCCTTGGTTGGGGCGCATTGGACCTGAACCCCCCCGTCGGCCTTAGCCAAAAAGAAAAGAAAACGCCAGTGTACTTATTGGTTGATATCGTTGGGATCCTCTTAAATTCGCCCACTCTAATGGTTGAAACGTTTCCGGGTAGTTTCAGAAGAGTATCTTCGGACCGGGAAACATTTTCATTTTTCTTAAAAACAGTCCTTTAAACCCAGAATGTCGGCCAAACCTTTCCCCCTGAGCGCATGCGATCTTGACATCTCTGTCTTGATAAGTTTTGGGGTTGCGATTCCACTTCCATTATACCTTTTCGGTGGGTCCAAGCTCATTTAACCTCGGCTGGACTCCAAGCCTGTGCTTCCAAGATTATTATCTTTCCTATAATAGCAATCAGGGATTGCTTTGAGTGGGATCTGAAAAGTATCTGCCATATGTTTTCTTTCATGGCACGATTGAGATCTGGATTGCTTGGAGTACGATCTGAAAGTTATCTTTTGTATATGGATTATGATTGAGATCTAGATTTGCCTTGAGTGTGATCTGAATTATATCTTTTATGCTTGAACTCTTGGACTGCGATTTAGGTCTGGATTTCCTTCGAGTGTGTATATCCTTGATATACTTGTTTTCCTTTATGAACTACGATTTTATATAAATTTGGCTCCGGAAGGAGTCATAAATGTATCGTTGAATAACTATCACTTCCAGACATTTAATTGGTTGACTCATACCTGTAAATGTTATGTGTTTTGTACCATTCTGGATTGGATGTGATTCCTATGTAAGGATCTGGTAAATGTGTGATCAGTTCTCTGCCTGTGTTCGTGAATGATTAACCGATCTGTAATGTATGGGGTTTTTCATCCGTGTGTGAATTTTTGTGCTACGTGGTAACTGCCGGGATTACCTGGGATTTTTCCCTCCTCAGTGAGGCGACCTTTCCAAAAGACTTAAAGGCTGTGTCTTGTGATTCATTTTTTATTATTATTTCCTGTAGATTGCCAGGCTTACCTCGGTTGCCTGGGAGAGGCGATTGACAGAGGCTAGATCGTTGCCTTCTTTAAAAGTTTGTGTTTATATTTCTTTTGGTATCAGAAGAATCCTAGAGCTGGGGCGATACCTGCTTATAATCCAAATAGTCTTGCGAGTCTAGAGAAAATGATGTAAAGGTCTAGGGATGCATTCGGTGTGTGTCCGTCCTTGCAAAAATGTAGGCCTTGATGTAAGGCACATTGGTGTTATGAAATACCTCTACGGGAGAGAATCTATGTAAATAAATTGCAGCTTGGGTACTGCATATTTGTAACCTTGCTTGAGTACTTAATAAAAATAAATAAAAGATCCGGACGGTTTGGTCCGGACTATCTTTGGTGGACGTAACCCCAAGGTTGGGGTGAACCACGTGAAATTGGTTGTCTCTTTTGTATTACCATGTTGTGCTGTTTTATTTCTTTTGGTTTACAGAATGATGATGTTATGAATACAGTGTAAATGCTTTAATTGGTGAGAAGATTACTAAATCTTTTATTTTGCAAACTATTTTAATTGATTTATTGCTTTAAGGTAAGAGGGGTATACTACAGCATGATTTATGCTAAAAGTTTGATGTTATTTGAATTGATAATATGATAAAACTGACCACCTATAAAGTGCTTGCAGGCATGGGGATTTATGGCCATGAAAGAGGACTAAATCTCATGTGTATAAAGTTATCACCAGAAGAGGTAGTGGTTAAAATCTACCTTGTTTTCCCCCGGGCCAGCGAGGGACCATTATTCATTCTGGGGACACCCAGATGTAAGACATGTGGTTAAGACTCGTTCCGCACTCATTAGAGGACTGTCACATGAGTTGGGGGACTCTGTGATGAGAATAACCTCTAGGCGCTGTGGAGGTGTGCGAGAACGGAGTGCCTCAGCTTGGTGAAGCACCCTAAAGTATATACTGCTAAGAGGGGTACATGGTATCGTCCTTGTGTTTGGTGGCTTGAATGAAGAATAATGACAAGCACCCTGAATAGCACAGAGGAGATACACGAATGGTTGGTATCATCCTTGTGTTGGGTGACTTGTATTGGTACTGGAAGTACTGTTGGCACTTCATGTGCTGGGATGGAGGACATCCAAGAAAGGAACAATGCAGAAAAAGGTATGTGCATTGCAGGTAAACAAGTACCGATAAGGTAATATGTTGATTGATTGACATTAATGATATAATGGGATTTCAATGCTTGTAGTCATGTTTTTGTTAATGTATAATTGCATTATGGAAAATAATGGGGTAACATGACACCCAGGAACATTAGAAAATTGCAGATTGCAAAAGAATCTATGACTTTTGTTCAAGTTGAATTGTAATTTGGACATAGATTATTGGAAAGAACTGAATGGTAGGTATGATGCTGCAAATGACCTGCTAATTATGTTTCATGATGAATTGACTCTTACCTATGAAAAATTTGGGTAGACCTGATTTTATGTTACAGGAAAAATGCAGGTGCTACAAACCTACAAAGATCAGAAAATAAAATCAAATAGATCCAAGCAAGGTGAAACAAGACGAGATGACTCCAGAGAAGAATAAAAGTTTTGTCGAAGAAACAAGAAACACTGAGGACGGTGTTCTTTCTTTTAGGGGGGAAGGATGTAATATCCCTCTCCTATGCCTAGAATATTTTGTAATTTTGCATATTGTTGTACTTGTCTCGGTGAGGAGCTCAAGGCCAAGGCCCCACCAAGACAACACCTTGTGGCTTTTAAAAGGTTAACGGTCTAAGTGAAAATAATTAGATGATAAAAATGCAATGACACAACTTAACAAAGGGCTAACTAATGGATAAAAACTCATCCCAACTCTTAACCCCTTACTAGAATACTCAATCCTAGTAACCGGAATGAGAGGGTTGAGGGGTTAAAGAAAGAACCAAGGAGAAAAAAAAAAAATTCAAAGAATTAGAGATATACAATATATATATATATATATATATCGAAAGAATAGTAAATATAGTGAGAGGACAATTTATTCCACATGTATACATATATATAACGGTATATATATATAATGGAAGGAATGGTGGAAAAAGGGCATTATAGGTATCAATTATGATAAGGGAAAGCCTACGTAGGTAGGCCTGGTTATTAAAGTATAGGGTACTTATATTTTACTAAAGACCCCTTAACAACAGAAGTAATCCTTAATATAAGGTTATTACCTAGTGAAGAATAATTACTTATAACTTATAATTAAAAAGGATAATTTCACCCATGAGAGGAATGTTTTCCTTCTATGAAAAGAGCGAGAGGTAAATTGGTACTCTCCACCACTAGATTTTTCAAGGGTGCAACGGACATATTTTATTTTAGGAAAAATCGCTATCGAATGGAATTATGTCAGAAAAGTCTATTAAGGGATTGGACGCATGTGCAGGAGGCAATTCTTTTGACAGCTAGATTTATGTAGGCCTGCGCTAGCAAAAGCAATGGCAGATTTTCTACGGTGATTTCAGGAAGGTTTGGCGCACTTCAGGGAGAGAATCATTTTCTTTTAGGTTTGGAGAAGGTTACTAAAGGGGGAAGAAGGGGATTCGCAGGGGCATAGGGGAGTGCTCTCTCGAGACTCACCACATGAGGAAACCACGCTGCTAATAAGCATATGAACTGATAGGAGAATGCAAAACTCCAGGGGGCGGGTGGTCCATAGTATCTCGTGAGTTCTGGAATATGTAAAGCGATTGAGGCCATCGCTGTGTGTTGGGGTCGTGAAGCCTGTCCAGAGCGATGGGGAAATTGCTGTGTATACTGCTGCGCATAAAGGAGGCAGCAATCTACGATTTGAGGAACGCCAATATACAAATTGCATTGCAAAAAGGAAAATCCGACCCAGTCCTATGAGCCGTCTCCCCTTTCGGCAGGTTTGTTCCTGAGTGCGTTATGGCATTGGTGTTCTGGTATGAACTTTTTTTACGATCTGCATATGCGAATGATAGGGTCGTTTTGTTATGTCTGTTTCTTCCTTATATTCTGTTGCCTGGAAAATTTTTCCAAGAGACGAACACTTGAGTTTGAAATTCTTTGGAGTGAGGGTTGAGATCTCGTCGTCCTAGCATTTTTCAATGAGACTGAATGATAAAATAATCCACGGTTAGACTTTTTCATTATCTGAATCGTAGTTTAAGAATATCTTGTAAGGGAAGAATGCGCTGTGGCCTTACTCTTTTGGTGTGCCACTAAAGACTCTGCGTGAGGGTATGAACACCCTACCTACGTTTCAGTTTTGTCAAAATATGGTTTTGAACTGAGCAGAAGGTTATCATCCAACTGGGTCTGGATGCAACACTTCCCTCTTTTCCTTTATAAATTTCAGTACACTCATAGGTACAGTTTTGACCATGTGAGTTATAACAGGTCTTCTTATGGGTTTAGCATTTTTCCCTGGAATTCTATGGGAGGGATTAATGTAAGGTTTATTGGGTACGTCACACTGGCTGGGTTATTTTTCCTTTTAAAGCTAAGACTAATTACGCTGGACGTCTGTAATGACCAACGTTAGGTTGATCCTGGAGGCTGAGCCCTCTGTCTTTCATTTTTGTATATATCCATATAAATGCTAGATTGCCTTGCGCTACCGGTTTCCATCTGCTCAGAGTTAGATTGCCAGATTGGGTTTCAGCGTAGTTACAAGACAGCGATTCTGTCTTAAAAGAATTTAAATTAAAGATTGCTGAGCATAGTTATAAGGCTGCGATTCTGTCTAAAAGAATTTATATAAATACAGTTGAACGTAGATATAAGACAGTGATTCTATCTTAAAGGAATCTAAATTAAATACCGATGTAGCGTAACCTGAGTATTTGTTTTCTTTCACCTAATTTGGTTATCAGAAAATAAGATTAATAATGAGCACAGTATGGTTGATAGTTTTGGGTCTCAACCTCTAAGAGGCTTTAGACTCTCCACTCAGGATCGTGTAAGTGGAAAAATCTTGGAAAATAGTTTTTATCATTCAAAGAAGGCCCTGCAAATAAGGAATCTTAGTATATTTGTTTTGTCTCCTATAATAAATTATTGTGGAAATGATGTAGTACTAAAACTACACTTTGTAATTTTGGTAGTGTCCACTATTAGCGACATATGTGGAAAGGCTGCAGTATTGGTACTGCCTATTTGTAACCTTGTTGAATACTTAATGAAAATATAAAAATCCGGACGGTTTGGTCTGGACTATCTTTGGTGGACGTAACCCCAAGGTTGGGGTGAACCACGTGAATTCGGTTGTCTCATTGTATTATATCTTGTGCTGGTTTATTTATTTTTGTCTACATGATGATGATGATTATGAATGTAGTACAAATGTGTCAATTGGTGAAAAGATTACTAAAATTTTTCTTTTTGCAGACTTCTTGAATGCTTTATAGCTCTAAGGTAACTAGGGTATTTTACATATGTTTGTTTGCTGTGTCAAATACAATGTAAATTTATCCATGTTATTGCCCATTAGAAAATGAGATTGCTTGATGAGGTCCATGCTGCCTTCATATTAGTACCATGGAGAATTGCTTGATGAGATTGCTTGATGAGGACCATGGTTCCTTCATAAAGACTGTGCCGCCTTCATGACTTTGTGCCTTGATGAGATTTTGCTGTCTTTTTCTGTTACAGCTACCCCCAACAAACCGAGCCATATTGCTCGTTGCACAATGGATGAGATTTTGCTGTTTTATTTTTCCTCCTTTAAGGTTTAGTTTTTGTGGATCTGGAATAAATGTTTGCACCTGCATTTTTTGCCTGCGTTGTGCTAAAAATCTAGAATTTTGTTTATACCTACGTTTTGTTAGAGTTCGGGTGGATTTTTTTATTGCCTGCATAATGCAGCGTTTGCAGACTTCAGCATTAGGCTCGGGTTATGAAACATGATCCCTAATTATTGCATTGTCTTATACTACCAACGTTTGGTTGATTACATACCGTGATGCCTGCATTTACATAATATGAGTGCTAGAATTTGAAGCATAGCTCATGTTTCCTGAAATTTGTAAATATATTTTTATGCTTTGATTTGATAAATTAGGTTGAAGATTGATTAAGTGGTGAAAACCTTTGACTTGTTAAACTCAGAGATGATAGATTATTTGTTGAAAATGTTTTGATACGATTATTTTAAATGTTAGACTGTCATGCGTTTGATTTAGATTTTGTTTGCTGAGTATGTATTTCCTTTTATTGGGTGATATCCCTTTTCAGAGGATCGACCCTTGAAACATTTTACATGATTCATTGCCTATTCTAAATTGCAGATCGTGTAGTTTCCTTCTGTTGGAATATGTCCCTTTGGAGGATCAACTCATGAGTTACATTATATGTTCATCGCTTATTTAATTACAGGATGTTGGTTCCTTTTGGGAAGGGTGACCTCACTTTTTAGAGAATTAATCCTTGAAACTATTATCATTTTTTACTGCATATTTATTTATAGAGGGTGTGTTCCCATTTATGCTGGGAAATTCTCTTTTGGGGAATCAATCCTTGATCCCTTTCTGTGGACTATGATTGGATATATGGCATAAATGTACTAATTGCTTAAAGCACTCAGATAGACTATTTGGTTTACAGTATAAAGGTAATGCTTGATAAAAGAACTTAGATCTAAACCACCATTTTATTGGTTGATAAAAGAATTCAAGGATGAAACTTGTATATACTTTGATCTAGAAATCATTGCAATGAGTTTATGGCTTCCGAACTTTTGGAATATCATCTAATCCTCACGATGGAAAAGACCCGCGTATTGGTATTGACTTGTAATTAATTGATGCCTTAATAAGTTCTAGAATGGAGGTTGTTCCTGGTCTAGGAGCTTATCCAAAGATGTTTATGTTGTGGGCCTCAGGATGAGGTTTCCTATTTTTGTATGAGGAGCTGATGATACATCACTTAGGATGTAGATTGTACACCTTGAACGGTGATAATTATATGAATAAAGAGGGATGCCTAACTTTGGTGGACGTAGCCTCGTGGACGAGGTGAACCACGTACCCCATGTCTCTTTTGTGCTTTGGCCTCATGATGTTTTGTTGCCATCTCTGTGCGTTGTGTCTAAATGTTTTTTTTCCTTCATGTTATTATGTTTGTATGATCATGCTGGGAAAACGGATTGTAGTACCCTAAAGGAAAAGGGGGCGAAGAATGTTATTGTTATTATATTGTTTCCATTGTATGCATACTAAGTCATTTTCAACCCATTATGATGTTGCAACTTTTGTTGATGTGAATTATACCTTCAGGAATTTCCATTAAAGTTTACATTAGAGGAAAATTGTCGAACTAACGTTTTTACAATACAAGTGGTTTTGACATTTCCAAATTTATGGTGGGACATGTTTATAAGGAGTGCCATGTAAATCTACCGCTAACGGGATTGACTCTCTTTTGTAGTAGCAGTAAAATAAATAAATAAAAATTAATTTTCCCTTCTCCGCACATATTGGCTTCGAGGTATACGAGGGATATTACATATGGTATTAGAGCATAAAGTTACAATGCTTGGGCCTAATGGACTCATCAACATGCAGGTATGATGTGAACTATGTGATTTCATTATGAGATATTATAATGCATACTATGAAAGTAAATATATTGTTGAACTCTCTCCTCAGGTTGTCTGATAATTATTTGTAATGCATGCGGGAGTGTGCAAGAAGTTGAGGGACCTTTTAGATGCAACCTTACTTTTTAGGAACACGCTCATGTTACATAGAAAAAGAACGCGCTCCTCTTCCATAGTGCTTGGAATTGTAAATCCGAGCCTGACATGTTAGCAGACATGTAGGCTAGGTAACAATAACGCGCACGCGTTATAGAACAACAAAACGCGTACGCGTTTTGTAGTTCTATAACGCGTGCGCGTTTTGTAAATTTAAAAATAAAAATAAAAACACACAGTCCCCCACCCGAGAGTCATTTTCACCGAACAGTATCGCGAAAACGAGCGTGGAAGAGTGCCGGAGGAGCGTGGAAGAGTGCCAATTCCTCCATTTGAAGACAAATACTCTGGTGAATCGTCATATTACTAGGTAATTCATTCACCCATAGCTTTTTTTTTTCAATTAGATACTTAAATTATCATTTTTTATTTGTAAATGCAATAAAAACC